>VXBQ01001363.1:242076-445749 GCA_013400175.1 Phainopepla nitens
TTAATAACTACCTGCCTGACATCTCCACACTGAATAAAGTACAGCATTTAAAAATAGTGGGACTGTAAAAATAAGACAAGGCAAAGAAAAGAAGAGCCTTGACATTAAGAAAGGGCTGGAAGCTGATAGATGTATTATATATACCAGATTATATGTGTATATCTATCAATACACACAAATATCTGAATCTGTATGTGTGTGTGTGTGTATGTGTTTTATCTCCAGAGGAGAAATTTGCCTTTGCTGCTGAAATTTTCCTGAAAGCTCAGTTAATTAGTTCTCATAATACCCATGGAGGCAGACGTTAGTATCATCCTTATCCACAGATGAGGAGATAGGAAAGAGCACAGAGAGAAGGATGCACAGAGAGATTAAGGGATTTCTGTTACAATGAATTCAGTGCAGACCTGGGAATTCAGTCCAGCAGGCAAAATCCTAACCCTATTTAAAAGCAATGGGAGACTAACTTATGAGAAGCCTGGATTTGGCAATTTTTGCTTGCTTTGTTCAAAACTCTCTGATCTATTCACAGCTACACGTGTCCTGATGATGCTTTCAGAAGAAAACTACACCTGTGACTGTGTACAACTCCTGGTCAAATCTCAGCTGAGTCCCTCAATCTCAGAGCTTCGAAATGGGGGCTGACTGTTTCTTTGAGGAACTCTGTACCACACATTTACATGTATCTTAAAAATAGTCTGGAGTGATAAGAGAAGTAATTTAAGATCTTCCTAAATAGAATACTATATTCTCCCAGGCCACCAGGGTCACAGAACTGAAATTTTACATCCCTAGTTGCTATATTCCACCTCACAGTGCTATCAAAAAAGAACTGGAGAGTTTCAACTAAACAGATGAGCTACTTTTAAATTAGATTGGATAAAGCAAGCTCATTAAAGAAAAAAAAAATAATGTCCTCATTTTATAATGGCTTTGTTGCCTTCTTGCTTATATACTTGTTCCAAGGCAGTATATTCATGTTATTAGGGTGTTTTCAGCTCTTATTTTTAAGCTCACTTCATTAATGTTGGTAGAACACTTTGAAGTAGAAAATGTGAGTGCTAAGTGGTATCCCTGACACACTTTCAAGGCAATGCTTTTGCCTTCCCAGAGGTCATCTGAAGCAAATTTGTCTCACCTGCAAATGTGCACAAATTGGAGCTGGCAGTAGAGGGACAAATTTCCCTCAAAACTACTGCAGCAGCTGTAAGCTGGCTGCAAGTGCCTGGAAGAGCATTCCTCTTTCCAGCAGGAAGCTGGGGTCTGCCAGCCTGCCGTGAGGAGTCTGGCAGTGGAGCAGCTGTGGAGCAGAGCTCCACTGTCTCACACTTATGTGCTGGATAAAAATTCCCTAAACTCATCTGGAAGTCTCCCAATGGCTCCTCCTTCCAGTGTTGGGCACGAAATCTCCAATTCCTTTTTCCTCAAAAGGACTGTAATGGAATGAGGAGTGTTGGAAAGGCTGCTGTGGTGGGCAGAAGATGGACCTGCTGTCCCCTGACATGGGGACAGTTTTATAAAAAGACTTTGGTTGAAATGGACTTTAAAGCTTATCTGGTTCCAATGCCCTGCCATGGACAAGGATACCTTTCACTAGACCAGGTTGCTCAGAGCCCCATCCAACATGGCCTTGAACACTTCCAGGGATGGATTACCCACAGATTCTTTGGGCAACGTGTGCCAGGGCCTCACTACCCTCAAGTAAAGAATTCCTCTCTAACATCTAACATGTGTATCTCAGGGCTTGTCTGCTGATCAGAGGTTTGCCAGTAGTGCAGTTCTGTTGAACACCAGGATTTACTGCTCTCCTCCCTCCAGCCTGGAGCATCCCAGGGCAGAAGATGAGTTTCTAACACCTGAGACAGGGGCTTACCTGTGAGGAGTGGTATCTATAGAGTCCTGTGGCATATTTGAGAAGTCTGTGGCATCAAGGTTAATTTTGGGAATCACTGAAACCATGGCCTGACTACCTGTATCCCTTCCCCACCACCCCTGGAGTGTGGGATCACAGGAGGGATCCTGTTGGCCTTGGGTTATGGTTTGGACACGCACAGTGCTGCTGGCAGTGTGAAATGGGAAGCTGTTCTGGCACTGTATGGCAGCCTTCCCTCTAAACTGCAATAGCACAGCTGCCCTGCTTGCTTGTGGCTCTGATTTATTACCTTGTCATATTTCAAAAGCTAAAGCAGGTTGAGCTTGGTCAATGTTTAGATGGAAAGGTCTCCAAGGAAAACACAAGAGCTAGAGGAAATGTTCCCTGAGTCAGAGTCAGGGCAATAATCCAGAGTGGTGTTAAGGATGTTTCTTTTGGTCTGATTGCAAAATCAATGTATGGGCCACTAGTGGTCTGTGGGGAGGGACTGCAATACCCAATATGACTGGGCAATAACTGACTGGTCTTTCTTTTCCCACAAGGGTCAACTCTACAGCGAGTGTAAATTGGATGAAATGAAGATGATGAATCTGGCTGATTGCTTTCTCTGCTTTGTCTCATTACTTGGATTTTGGTTCTTTTTCTTTGTCATCTTCCTTTATATGTTTCGTAATTCCTTAAATGGCATGGAATGACACAAAATACAAACATTTAGCAATTTTTTTTCCCCTAATAAATTTCCCAGCTTCTGGAAATCCACAACTTAAGGGTCCTCTTAAAGGTTTAGAGTTCTTTTTCTAGTTTTAGCCTAAAACTATTGTTATGTTGATTTGAATTTTCCCTCATCACTCCCACAGAATTGTCTGAAATCTCAGGCTGCTCACCACTGTCTGCAAGGTTGCATCCATTATCTACCAGTTTCTTATACTGAGCATCACCTCTGTGTCTGGCCCTCAAAGAAAACCAGACACATCTCTTAATATTACCTCTGCAGATGTTGTGTTTCAGATACTGGACCCTGTCTGGCAGTGTCCTGGGACAGTGTATTTTTCCACATTCATCACACAGCTTTTTAGAAATGGTACCACTCAAGAAACATAGACATTTTTCTCCTGTGAAGCAAGGGGTGCATGTAAGAGAAGTCACAATCCCTTTTGTAATAGTAAAAACAATATTAAAGGAAACTATATTAAAATAATTTAAGGAGATAATTAAAACTAGCAATTTCATCCATGTACCAGTTTGGCCTCTTGTGTTTTTAAACAAATACCCGTTCTTCATCTATCCTCTACTTGTAGTACAAAAAGAAATATTTTTCCATAACATGATGGAATTTAGATTCAAAAGCTGTGTTTTTATCTCCTAATTCTTTTCTTCCTGGTTTATCAGACTGCAGATTTGAAATATGAAAGGTGCTAAAAACTGCAAAGCAAACAGAGCATCTCTACCCACACTGTTATTTGAGGTGGTCATTTCAAGAATGAACCACTCAGACAGTTTTGAGGATGGCAAGGTGTTTAAGACTCACTATGCAAAGACTCTGTGACTGTAGTAATTAGCTGTGGCCCTCCACTGGGAAAACAGAGCCTGGATAAGCACACTACAAAACCCCTGTCAGGAGTACAAGTGCTTTGAAGAGAGCATTGAAAGGAATTTTGCTTCAGCATATAAGAAAGTATGTAATGTGAGATTTCTCAAAGGAGAAGATTATGTTTTATTTGGGCTTTTCTATACAGATTGAGGAACAGAATGTGAGAAAACTTCACAACTTTTTTAGGAACGCAGATATTTGCAGGCTGGACTGCACCCAAGTCCAATCTTGTGTCAGAGAGTGGCCAGCACCAGATGCTATAGGAGAAGGTACAAGAGCATCTGAATAGGTCATGTTTCCACAAGTGAGGAAAACATCTCCCTAATTTCCAGTTATTGCTGTTGCTGTTATGTGTAGATTTATTTTCTTTCTATGGCACAAAAATTAAAGAGAGGTGTCTATTTCAGACTATAGGTATCATCACCCAAAGCATTAATTGCTTCCTCCCAGTCATACACTGAATGACTATAACGAAACTGAAAAACATGACTCCCACTCCTGCATTCAGTAATTCCAGTATATATTTCCAGTAGAGATCCCCACAGTCTGGGATGTGGCATGGAAATGACCTCTCTCCTTTGACCATACAGCAGTCAAGGCAAATGGGAATCTACCCTGTGGTTTTGAATGAGGTGCAGGAGTTTTTCAGCAGATCAACACTAACATCCCTCAGCCCTCACAGGGGTGACACAGAGGAGGTGTGGGCCAGGCTGGGACCCTGTTGGTGGGGTTCTTACTGGTCCTGGCTGCCTTAAATACTGTACTGGCTGATACTGGGCAGGCTGTTTCTCATCTCTGTGTTGTCTCTACAGAGCAGAAATACTGACATTTCCCTTCTTTGAAAAGCAGTGTGATTGACAGCTGTGGCTAAAAAATAACTGTAGAATATAACAGAAGAGATTGTTACTTAGGACTGTCAGCTCCTCCACTGAAACTTCTTAAAACCACCCACAAAACTCTTCTGTAGACAGAGAAAAACACATTCACTGCCATGCAAAGATGTTCCTTCTGTTCCTCTTTCAGAATTAAGCTGAGCCTTTGACTTTTAGTTCTGGGCTTTGGCTTTTTTGTTGTCATTATTACCATTATCGAAAACACACAACGTAAACTTAACTGTGGTCAGATCCCTCATTGAGCTGCAGTGGAGGAAGGGCATTTGTACTGGAAATTAATATGGCTGGCATGTCTGCCTTGGTTTTGAGGATAGTGTTTTCATGTTCTTTTCCTTTCTTCCCCAGCTTTTTTCTCTTTTGTATCTGCCTGCCTCTTTCCCGTTTCTTTCACAGCCGCTATTTTTGCTCCAAGCAAAGAACTCAGTCATGCTCTCACTCTCTCATGGGCTCTGTGTACACTTGAGGTCAGGCTAGCAAACTTACTGGAGCCAAACTTTGCACCCTTCCCTTGCCCTTTTCTACCCTCTGCCTTGTCACAGTTTTCTGTGCCCTGGTTCTCCCTGTGCTCCCCAGGGCAGCAGTCCCTCGCTGCTGGCACACCTGGCTGGAGTTTGCCTGGCTGCTCTCAGTGGCTCCAATGCAGAGCTCCTGTTGGACATGGGGCCAGTCACTCATCTCCCCTCTGACGTATTTTATCTGCTTCAACCACATGACTTTCAAGGGAAAGGGACAGTCTGTTACTCTCTGTCATTACCCACTGTAGCAAAACACAGCTCCCCTGAGGTTCAAGGGACCATATGCTTCTTTAAAAGATATAATCCTTTGATGTACCCTCACATTCCTCTGAACTCACTTCATCCTCATGTCCCTTCTTCTTCTCTCTACTGTCCTTTTAACAATGTCTTCCTTCTCAGCACTGTGGTCCTTCTTCCTTTTCCCCACGCTCCCTTTGCCCTCTTCCAGGGCTGTGCTGCCAAGCCTTGGGCAGCTGTCCTGGGCTGGAGATGGGGCTGGGACCAAGGGACACCCAGGATCTGCCAGAAGTGTCGAGCCACTCTGTCTTCCCTCCCTTATGAGGGAGCAGGGATTCCTATGCCTAAACCTCAGTGGGCAGGGAACTAAACAGAAAGAAGAGGCAGAGCTGTATAATGAGCTCATCAGAGGTGGCATGGCTTGTAGAAAAGGCTGTATGTGTAGTGGAGAGCAAACCTTGTTGTCAGCAGTGTTTATTTGCAAAGCCTCATTCTTTGTAGGCCTGCAGTAATTTTGTTCACTTTCACTGCCTTCCATTTTCTCATATCTGCCCTAATCTGTGTGTTTCCCTGTATATGGTTTTGTCCAGTTGTAGTCAACCTTCTTCCTACCATTCCCATCAGTGTGGCCTATGGGCTGCTTCATTCCAACCAGTGTTCCTAAAGTCCCTTGGAAGGGGTGCTCCAGTGAGGCAACAATTAATTCCTGTATCTGTAATTTGTTTATCTTCTTCTATAGAGTCTTACAACAGGCCTCGAGAGAGGGATATAAATGATGAATGCAGGTTAATAACACGGGAGTCTGTGGAAAATTGCATTAAAATGGCAAAGCAACAACAATATAAAAACAGCTGAAGCATGTGGTGAAGTCCCTACTATATCAAAATATTTCCACTGGTAATATACATTGTAGTTTCTGCTAAAAAATCTGAAATTTTAAAGTGATAAAAAATTAATACCTCCAAACTTCTAGTGAGAAGAAAAAGGTTAGGTAAATTATTCTCAGTTGTTACAATAGGTGAAAAAAATAAGCAAAATGGGTGAACTTAATCTTATTTAATTTTATTCATTCAAAGGCCTGGAGCCTAGCCATGTGTATCAACAGTGCTCCCTCTCTCATCAGTGCAGAGAGGCAGAGACCTCAAGGGAGACAGGTTCATCCCAACCCAGAAAAAAATGCTTAAAAAGCAGGGACACTGCTCTCCCTTAACTGGAGAAGATTAATTCATCTGGTCTTACATAGGCAGGATGTCTAACCCTTCCAACAGCTACACTTGGGAGCTTCCTCCTTCCTAAAGCCATTTTTAAAAAATGGCCTCAGGTCACTAGGGCTAGACTCAGATTAGAACTAATTGTAGTTTCTGGTATTCAAGAAAGGAGGTAAGAATATTTCTATTTGCTTAATAACACAGAGGCAGCACATGGATTTCACCAGTTGCTCTGGAAACTCTCTGCCAGATGTGAGGTGTTGGAAGCTGAGCTACACACTCATCAGGATGCCCAACAGAGTCTTTTGTTGCATCTTTATGAACATTTTGTGTGCCTGCATGAGCTGAGGAGAAGCTACCTGTGTGAGCTGATATCACAGAGGGGTTTCAGGAGACCTGCCACAAATCTCCAATCAGGAAAACAAACTGGTGGAGTTTTACCCTCTCACAACAGTTCACCATTCTGCTTTAACAAGTTGAAAAAAGCTGTCAAGAAGTGACGTGGGAAGCCACCACACTAATGTGGAAAGGGAAATCTGCTTCGTTTTTTTCCCAGTAATAAACAGGATGAGAACAGAGCACAGTGTTGGGAGTAGCAATTGGACAAATGTGTAGGACATCTCGCCCAGCAATCCCAAACCAGGGATTTGCTATGTTCTGTGTCAGGACACAGGCATTGTGGAGATGTAGCTGCCAGGATGATGGGAAAAGGGTGGGAGCTACCCACTGAACTAAGAACACAGGTAGGGTGTGTCATTGTAGTGAGATATGTTTCTATTGATACACTTCAGCATAAATAGAGCTGAGGCTGGTTTTTGAAAGGATAAAGAGGCATTGGGTAAATCCTTCAGCTGGAGGTGCATTCCTAGGGAGCCAAGAGTGCAAAATCCCACTTCAATAGGATAATGTAGAAGAAAGTACTGCAGAAAAGCAGTTAGGTGAAGAAAAACTTAATCCATATAGTTGTCTGTTCTTCCAAAGCATTAGCTAGAAATTTGTCTGAAATGCTGTTTGTCAGTGAGTGTTCTGGTAGCACGAAGTCTGCTTCTAAGGTAAGGACTTTTTTTTTTTCTTTTAATGCTATTCCCCAATAACAGTAAAATTTCAGTTTTCAGCCTGTGGTCTGTGATTTTTCATGGTTCCAGGATTAACTTCCTGATATCTATGCTTTTCTACTTTTTTGAGAAGCACAATCCTAATGATAACATATTTTCAGCAGAATCTGCATTCACAGGGAGAAATAGGAAAGGTTTAGCAATAAGGAGTGAAAACCACTGGTATAAAAGGGTTTTTTTTGAACTCAGCATGAGAAAATTGATAAAGATTCTTCTGGGCATTTTGTTTTTTTTTAATGGCAATGCTTTGATTAATGGAATATCACCTACCCCTGTATAAGGAAAGATTGAAATTCAGAGAAGGTAGATGGTGATAATCATTGATAATGTCAACAACAACACTGTCATTGTCCAGAGAAAGTGCTGAACTGGAGTCAGACTGCCATATTCATTGCAGAAAATATAAATGTAGCATTGAACTCTGCAAGTTCCCAGCAGGCTATTCTTAGACAATCATGACATCTATTTTTGTAAAATGCAGATTTTGGGGGTATTTTATTACACAGCAGGATGGCTGGTCTACAGAAGAAATGTTGCTGGATTTGCCACAGCAATCTGCCAGACTCAACATCACCAGAGAAGTGGTAAAAATATGAGAACATTAAAGATATTGAGGATTCCAACTGATCCAAGATGAGCCTGCAAAGTTCACTTTCTTTTACCTATCTTGAGTTTGCTCAGTGGAATAACAGTCTATGAGGTAAAAATAGTTCACAGAAAGAGAAAATGCTTTCTCCTCAGTGTTGTCTCTGTTCCTCACTTCCTACATATTGTGATGTAGCTTGCTTCTGTGACAAGTTTGTGTTGAATATCCAATGGAGAATGAGCAGGTGGAACAGTGATCAAAGTCCTACCCTGCTTAATATCTGCAGCATTTCTCAGTTCTCAGAACAAAACCAAACCATAAAAAAAAAAATCATCCAGGAAAGAGACTGTCCAATGACCAGATAAAACCCACAATCAACAGGAATAACGAGGCAAAATCCACATTTTTGAGTAAATCATGTAGAGAGTCATTGAAATCAAGCTCAGATGCATGATACAAACTACAGAAAAAACTTTATGAACCTACAGTCTTTGCTGTCATCTTGATAATCTTTAGCCGCTTGTTCATCTGTATTTATGGAAAACTTGGCCTTAACTCTTTCAATTCGTTGTGCTAGTCTCTTTTTAAAAAGATAGTAACATCTTTAATATTCTCCTAGGGCTGTTTTGCTTGACTATGACATATTTATTTGTCAAAGACAGATGTCCAGAATTATGAAACGTCTAGCCTTATTCACAATTTTTTTTAACACAACGTGACATTAGGAACCAAATAATTTTTAGACATGAGTTCTGTACCTCTAGTCATCCCCTGACAGTTGGGATTTATTTTAAAAAATATGTTAACTCTGGGCTGGAGCAGTTTAAGAACAGTTTGGACCTAGTAATATATGAGTCATAAGGAGAGTTGTTTTCAGTTCTGTGAGTACTTTTTGACTGATATATCAGTAAATATGAAGCCTGGTGAGACATAAACAAAGGTTTATCTATAAAAACAGCCTCCTTAGTCTATTTAACTACAGCTATGATCACAAGAGGGTTAGTACTAGTGGATTTGTGAATTCAAATGATACAAAAGAATGACTAGGTCTGCTTCCCTGATATTTATGGTGCTGTAACTCAAAGGTTATTCAGTGAAAATCAGTGGAGATCCTTCAATTTCATGCCAGAGATACATTTTCAGCTGTAAAGACATTAGAAAAAAAATGACACTCCTGGGCACAGCGGGAATACATTAATATTAAATTTCAATTTTTGTGATTCAATTCTAGAATAGGAAAAACCAAATGATCAAAAGCACCAGCGAACAACAACATCCTGGTTGGTCAGTCCTGGGGACAAAGTGTTGCAGGGTCAGAGCTATGAGCAGTTTCTGTGTAGGTGCAGTGGCTGCCTGTATTGTAATTAGTCCTCTGCCACATTAGTAGATATTGGGGCAAAGGTGTGTGATTATAGACCCTTGGTACAAGGAGAGAACATAAAGGTGAGAAATTCTCACAAATCCCTGAACCCTGAAGTTAAATACAGCCCAAGCTATAAGACTGGAGGAATGGAGATAGTGTGTTCTTTTGAGCAGGGGAATGTCCTTGAATTATTGCTATTACCTGGTTAAGCCACACAAAGCCAGAGGAACATCTTGCACTAATCAGTAGGATGATTTTAATATGTAAAGGAATTAATCATTTTAACCAAAATCACACTCGTTGAACAGAAGATGGATGTTATAAAGGCCTTGTCCTGATCCTGTCAGTATTCGTGTTTTCTGGGGCTAAAAGTTAGCTGACTGGCTGAAGAAGTAGAAAATCCAGCAGGTGGGGAAATCTTTGCAAGATCACAGTGCAAGATCAGGAAGCTTTGACAGCACCAAGAAAGAGTTCCTCTAGCTTTAACTGAGCCAGCTTCAGAATGAGAGACACTGCAATGTGCACCAGAGGAGGAGGAATAAAAGGTAGCTTTGAGGAGGAGAAAGGAGTACATAAGGGGAATCATGAGAATCCACTCCTAGGGGTTCAAGGACTCAGATTCCTGCTTTTTTATGCAGAAAGGGCAAAGTCTAGCCTTTAATCGGACACCTTCAAGTGCATGAGAGCTTTTAACAGAAGACAGCAAAGGCTAAAGAAAGAAGAGAAAGAACTCAACCCACCAGGCACCAAATTTAAACTAAACTAAACTCTGGTGAACCCTGTCAGGGAATCTGTGCTCAGAAAGGAAATTAGGGAACGCGAGGTCTCAGGAACTCTTGACGTGAGGAGGAAGAACAGGTATTTATGATACTGCAAACGCCTCTACATGAAAACTGGAGTCTAGCAGAAGTGACTTTCTGACAGCACCACTTGGAAGGAAATGTATTTGCTTTAATTTGTGCAGTGCAACCTCCTCCACACTCAAACCACAGAAGCTCTGAGCCCAAATCAGCTTTATGAACAGGAAACAGTGTTTTAGTTTAAGAATGTTAAATTTTTTGGCTTAGGAAATTGTTGCTTCACTATTTATTATAACCAAGATGAAAGTTATCACATATGCATAGTATGTAAACTGAGAGGAGTTTGCATATTTGAGTACCTTAATGTTGGACCAGTGTGTTGACACTATGAGATGATTGAAAGAATAACTTAATGTTTTCTGAAAGGTCTGAAATGCAAATCTTTCAAATCAACAAGATCAAGATGAACTGTGAGCTTAGACTTGAATGCCTGCCAGGTTTTCTAATATATTTCTTTCTCACTTCAACACAGTTTTAATTTGGCATCCCTGAAGATTATGGATGGCTAATTCACAGATCTACTGACCTTAAAGGCATGGGGGCCATAGCTGACTTTCCAGTTTGGCCTCTTGTATAATGCAAGCAAAAAGACCTCCCTGTATTAATTCCCACTTTAACAGTTTAGCACTAAGAACTTTGTCCTGGGTTAAAACAGAGGCTCCTGTAGCCCATGTCTGTCATTGTTCAGTTTTTGACAGAGGTCATCTGTGTACACTTAAGAAAGCATAGGTATAACAGTGCAAGAGATCCCCATCAGCACAAGTAAGTTTTTGTTTTCATGTGTAGTTAAAAATCAAACCTCAATGGAAAGGCAAAAACTCTGAATTCTGGGAAAGAAAATTCATTTTGCAAGACAAACTTATCTCCCAATAATAAAGATGGCATTATGGGATCTCAGACACATTTTGCCTTCCTCCTATGTGTTGCAGGAAGAAAAGTGTCTGGTTTTGGAACAGACACAGAGCAGATTCTTGAGGAAATAAATGAGGGAGGACAACTTGGCAAGGACCAGAGAAAAAACCAGCAGCACCATGTTTTCCTCTCTTGCTGACATAGCACCTTGTTTGAGTTCAGTTACAGAGCAGGCTATGAATAAAATTATGACTAAAATTTCAGTCATGTGAGAAACATGGATAAAACTGAGCCTGAACTGCTGGAGTCTCACCCTAGACATTTAGGTGAGATTCTTTTAATGAAACAGTTAGATTATATGGTTGTGCATGTGATCTGGTTATTTAAAGGTCCTTTTATAGTCATTTTATTAAAAAACCCAACCAACCAAACAAAATCCCCCAACAATTTTTGAGCATTATTTCTATCTTCCTAGATGTTTTGGATGTCTAAAACAGGTTAGTTGAATCCCTTCTTAAAAGTGTAATTTTTCTTTTTTATTATGAAATATGACTTTCCAAAGATGTAGATCTCCACACTGTGGCTTCAGGTTATGTCTGCTGAGGTAAATCCCACCCTCAAATGCTTCTTTTCCTTAATTTGTACAGACGAAATGAGGCTGTGGAATGAAATCACCAAAAGAAGCGCCAATTCCTTGGAAGTCACAGAAGTGGTGAAAGGTACCAGAAGTCACTACAAATATTTCTCTCCCCTCCACTGCCCCCTAAAGTTCACAAGCTTTTTCTGAACTAGGGAAAGCAAGATTATCTCATAGAAAGGGCAATGGTGAGAGACTGCTTGCTCTTCCAGACATCTAGGTGGGAGTCAAGACAGTTCTGGTCTTTTAGAGGAACATGAGGCAAATTAAATATTACTTTCACTGTTGGCAGTAAACACAAGCAAGAGGCTCCAATAGAAATCTATTCATTTCACTTGATGTGGAAAGAATGACTTGCCTGCTTAGGAAAGGTTTTTATGGGTGTAAGTCTGAAGCATCTGACATGAGCTGCAATTATTTGGTTAACTGCAAGGAGTTCTCAGGAAAACTAAGCGATAATAGAGACCCAGAGGCAAAAAAATTAACATAGCTGTGTAACCAGCTAAGCCTTTGCAGTTGCTCTCCACACACTTAGTTGGGCTGGAGAAACACATGACCTCAAGGGCTTGGGGCACTAGGTTCTCAGCCTGCAGACAGCAGGAGGTTTGTGGGCAAGAGTGAGGAGATCACTGCCTACGTGACAGGCACCAATCCAGATCCTATTATACTCTCTACAGGCCTAAAGGTCCTCTGAGGCATTGCAATTTTACTCCAGAAGAATGTGCCTGAGCTGAGAAAATAACCCTATTTTGTAATTTCAGGTATTCTTGCCTGCTGCCACTCTGAAAAAGTCAGCAAGGGTCTTAGAAGTTCAAGAGAACCATCTAAAGATGTAGGAGGGAAAAAGGAGCTTGCTAGGTAATCTGTCCACACTCTGAAGGCTCTTGGAAAATTTCAGGGAGGAAAGTGGCTTGGAAACATCTGAAGGACGTCATTAAACTGTGTTCCTGGGTCCTGCAGTGGAATGGGAGGATTAAACGAACAGAGGAAGAGCCCCAGGCCCTAAAGCATGGCTGATAGTCAGCAATGAGGACAAGAGCTTTGGAAAAGTCTACACATATCTCTGACAATGTTAAGCTCCTTCCCTCCCTCTCAGTAGAAGGGAAATTAATTGACCCTGGTACCAAGTGAGGTTGAGCAGGAGCCAGGAAAATGCCATAGTCAATCTCCTCATTGTGGAAATGTCCCCAGCCTGAAGTTTAGGCAAGGCTGCTGTCTCCAGTTGCTTTCCTAGAGAAGACCAAGCCCTAGTGAAGAGCAATGAACAGGGAGGATAAAGTGTTATCAGTAACTGTTCACTCAGGAAAGGCTTTGAACCAATTTGTTTTCATTGCAATAATCAGCTTGGGAAGCACTGTGACCCTTCAAGGAGTTTTTATTGATCATAGCAGAATAGGCCATTAATAGAGAAGAAATTATCAGAGAAAAAGACATTACTGCCATTCACAATACTGTTTTCATCAAAGCCCTTTTCACCAGCAATAGCTCTTTCTTTTACTTATACTCTATTTTATTTTCAAACCAATGCTATTTTCTTCACCTAACACTAAGTCCTTTACTTTGATAGAAACTAAACATTTTCTTTAATAAGCATAAGAGATAATAACATTAAGCATTAGTTGGAACCATCATGCAACAAAAACTCAATGCCATTTAAAAACATTTAATGCACAGGCTGACGTTTGCTCTGACTAAAGAGCATAAGATAAGAGGAGCTACAACTTAGAAAGAAAGCATTATCCCACTGATGAGATAGTGCTTTCCTTTGTACTAATCACGCAGTCTAAAACATGTCTTTGTATCTATTTCTTATCTTAAAAACTGTAACAGAATGTTCTTGTAATAGGTGACGAAGAAAAAATAAAAAAACAATCCTAGGACTCTGGTTTTTTTTCTTGAGCATTACTTTGAATCTTTCCAGAGGTAATGAATGTTTCATGGCTTGATGGCCAATTCAGCAAACTGGAAGATCTCTCAGACTGAGAAGTGTGCCAGTTTCAGACCACTAAAGAAGGCATAGATACACTGGCCTGGGACTCACAGTTTTCCAAATCTAATCAGCAGTCTCGGGTTCATCACAGTTGTGGTCAGATCAGATTGTAAGCAAAGCTGCATCAAGCTCAGGGGTGAGAAATTAGTTGGGATGAAAGAACTTTGGTGTAGTCATTAGCTAAAGCAGAAATGAACTTAAACCATAAAAAGAAATATTTATGCTAGACACTAGGGGAAAATGTTCTTGTGATAAAGGTACTGAGGCACAGAGACATGCTCTGTGAGTTGTGAAGTCTTTACCATCACAAGATTTCAAGAAAAAGTAACTTTTTTTTTCCAGAAGTGACACAATAATACTGACTCTGCTTTGGGGCAGGAGATAGATTGAATTGTCTCTTCTGGCTTTATTTATGTTGCACAACTCCTATATTTCCTGCATTTACAAGCTATCTCTGTCCTTGGAGCTTGTACCAGTGCAGTTACACTGATTTACACTAGTTGGAGGACTGGGACACGTCCATGACTCATGTTCTCATGCCATCAGCTCCTCAGCAGCTTCCTACTGGCGATGGCCAAGCTCAGAGTGCAGCAGCCACTCTCAATGAGAGGGGGAAGTGAGATGTTTTATTACAGTACCATGATTTTGCTGCAAAGTCCTCTCTACAGCTTGAGTAAGAGTAAGGGAAGGAAGAGGCTGACTTTGAACACCCAAAACTGCAGATGTTATTATCTCTTTAAGCTGTTAAATGATAGAAGTGCAGCACTCCTGACAAATTGAACAGCACTGCCAGTTGCTGTAACATAGACCAGCTACACTGTTTGTTGCTAATTTATCACAATCTAGTATTTGACCCACCGGATCCTGAAATAAATTTTTATACATTCGTGAACTATTTATACTGTATGAAAAATCAATATCTTTTTATTGTTCACCTGATTTAGGACAGATAAAAGGAATATTTCAGTATTCTGCAGGGTCAATGCAGAGAGGCCTTGATTGATAAAAGATACAGTATCTTTTGAATGGAAGAAAAACTCCGGGATAGAAAGGAAAGAGTATAATTTACACAACATATCCTTCCTATCCATGACATGAATATTTTTTCACAAACTCACAACAAAACAAAATGTCCTTTTAGAAGGCAACATCTAATTCTTTATTACTCTTTAAGAAAGAATTATTTATTTGGAAAATTTTTTCTTTCTGAATTTCTTTGCATTTTGTATGAGCCATTAAACCTCAAAGGAGTTATTTGAATTTCAATACCATCTCATACTTTTATTAAAATATACGATAACCCTGCTTCAGTAATTAACATGAAGATAGGACTCTTAGTCTAAAAACTGAAATCTCTCTTGTTATTTCAGATTTTCCCTAAGTATGCTTTTGATTAAATAATTACTGAACAGAAGTGTTAGCAATTTATCTGTGATAGAGAGCATGTCACAAATTTCCTACTCATGTTCCTGCAGTTTATGCTTTTGCCGATGTGTTTTATGAGTATTTATTAAAGATGACGCCTTGAGTTAATAACATAAACTACCTACTAGTTTCATAATCATCACTGCAGTGCAGAAAGCTTTAGAGTTACGGTAGTTCTGCATTGACGACGTCAACAGATTTACTGCATTCATTTCCTTATGCAAATATTCCAAAAACATATACATAACTTTATAACCTTATACAGCATGCTGCCTACACATGAGGGTATCAAAGCCTGGGAACACGCAGAGTAGACTTTAAAGTTGACAGCACAATTGTGCTGCTCTTTCCTTTCTTGTTTCTCTGTTGTCCTAATATTAGAACTCATTTAATACTTGGTTTTGCAGACACACAGGGGCTTCTGCACGGCCCCTACAGTAAGAGGGGAGACTGCTCATGGCCTTTCCATGATGGGTCTGTCTTTACTGAAGTCACTCATAAGTGAACCCATATGTGAACTAAGCAGAGACTTGTGATCCGTTCTTGCCCTGTATATGTACATGATTTGCCCCTGGATGGCAGAGCTCGCCTCTCTCTTGCAGGACAACCTTGTTTGCTCTTGCAATTTGTCCATTTTCCCCTCTCTTCCACAGGAGGAGTGTGATGCTCTCTGCTCTGACTGCCTCTGCTGCACCTCACCATGAGAGATTTGCAAAACACAGACCCTGGGATAGGGACCCTGAATTATGTTCAGGTCACTGAGAGAAGAAGAGGGTTAGAAGGGACCCCAAAATGTCTTGATCTTGATCTTCCTTTGCTACTACACAAATCACGATCCATTTTATTTATGTCTTATCTAACTCATGTCTTGGGTAACTTTTGTCTAGACACTTTGGTGACAGGAACTTCCTCGATTTCTCAGCAGTTTATTTTATCTTTCCTATTCCTTACAATTAAAAGCTTTTCCTGAGATCTAGTCTTCTGTGTGACAGTTTAAGCCTTTTACTTACTTGTGAAAAATTTATTTGTTCCACACAATTCTCCATGTTGATATTCTGTGCTCTCCAAGAGATTTATAGTCTTTCTTAAAACATAATTCTCAAAAATGAGCACCATACTCCAAAAGTGGCCCTACTAGTGTTGAGTAGAGATTAATGTTTACATTCCGTATCTTGAAGACAATATTCCTTTTTATTAATCCTAATAGAAAATGTCCCTTTTCCACAGCAATATGATACCATGGTGTTGAGTTATGCTCTGCTTCTGAGCTTCCATAGCCTTAAACCTATAACTGTTGCACTGCTACCTGGTCTGTGGCTCATTTCCCATATTAGTGGCAACATCTTTGTGAATAATTTTATGATAAATCTGTTTTCCTCCAAGGATTGCTGTGGAAGCCAGAATCTGATAATATTACTGTGTAGCTGATCGGAAAAAAAAATTACTTTTTGGAACTTGGAAGACATGATAATCAAGTTAACTGTCAATAACCCTCTGCCTACTTATCTGGCAAACAGATAGTCAATTATACGTCAAAATAATGCAAAAACTAATACATAATAATAGTCAGCAATCAGCAATAAATTTCAGATCAATTCTTTTGGTCTGGTACAGTCTGGACCACTTTCATTGAACACTGCATAGAGCTATGCATGATTTTGCAGAAAAAAATGTCTTAATTAAACATGGAGAGTACCTGGAATCGATACAGTTGGAGAATGCACTCACATTATTCTTATAGAAAGAATTTACATTTTATTTTAGGAGAAGAGCAGTACAGAGAGTTCCAGTCACATCTTGAAGTCCTTCTGCTACTGCTATAATGGAAGTTTTGCTTGAGAAAGGACTATAAGATGCAAGACCTGCATTTCAAATGAGATTTTTTAATTAATAAATAAGCATAGGTGAATTAATGCATGCAAAATAATTTTGGCATGGATAATAATGGAAATAGCCAGTAAAAATATTGAATGGATTAGCACACTTAATTGGTCTTAGGTTGCCTAATGAACAATTAGCCTTGTGTTTAATCCCTCTCAATCCATTCTTCTTTGCAGCTCTCAGTCTCGAAAGAGAAACACGGATCATTCCAAATGTGCTTTTATTTTTGAAAACTACTTATATTAGTATTTAATTGTAATCATTGGCATGGAAACCATCTCATAAATGGGAATGGACAAAAAATGGGACATGCTAGAGAACCTATTACTTGGTGCTTTAAAAAAAGTACTTCAAAAAATTTACAGCACTCTAAGATACTACTGAGATAAGTCCTGTCAATTAAATATTAATATAAAGATTAATCTACCTGGAAACCATTTTTTAAGGCTTTGGGGATGCACTGTTGACCATTTAATAAGTGGCATTACAATGCCAGGTCTTGCTGACCGTGATCAGACAGTGTATCTAAGGTACTTGATTTATTTAGTATGATCTGGCTTCAAGAGCCAACATATCAGATGAGTATTTGGGGTTGCCTATACTACAAGTGGAGAGAAAAAAAATCATCAAGATGCATCTGTGGGTTGCCTGAATATGCCCCTCTGTGTCTCTCTATCCCAGACTGTAAAAAATTTCTCTCTCACATGGACATCAGTCTTCCCTTTCACCCAGTGCATCCAAGGAGTGATTATTTAGCTGTCCCAATGTGACCACGTTAGACAGAGAAAAGGGACTTCTCTCATACATAATGGTGGCTTGTGCTGTGGTAGAGTCAGGCCAGTTAAATCTTCAAAGCAGCTGCTTACCTCTTCAGGGGGAACTCAAGGCTTGAAAGTTAATGGTCAGGAAAAAGTGAGTTGGACTGGATGTGTTTTAATCCACGATGATATAATAAAACAGCATGCTGATTAATTTGAAGGCTAGCGGGAACAACTTTTTTTTGCAATATTAAGGTGCTCCATGAATTACTACAGATACATGAGCTTTTTATTTTTTCCTTCCTGAGGGTTTTTTTGTTTTTGTTTTTGTTTTTGTTTTTGTTTTTTTTTTTAGCAGTAACTAATACTCTCTTATGCATGAACCTAACAGATGTGAAGGGTTCTCTAAGGAGTCTTTAGGGCAAGTACCTGTGGCAGATTCATTAGGACCTCTCTGACATTATCCATGTCCTGGACATTTTGGGAAATATTCTAGACTGGCCAGAGAAAAGTTTGAGCCTTAATAAAAGAAGAGAAATTAAACAAGTGAGGCATAAAGTGTGTCTAGGGGTTATGAAGTTCTGGATTCTTGCCTAATGCCACATTCATCAGGCTTAGTGCAGATGAACTCTGTGTGGGTTTGCCAGCAGCAAAGTCGAACATCTCATCTGACCTCCTGACTGTGTGATTGTGAGCCTGAAAGCATGAGCAGCCTCTGCCTTCCCACGGACCTACAGCTGGAATCCCCAAATGAGTGTCCACCACACATCTGTGTCCATGGCTCTGCAACATTCATTGGTGCATTTTGTGCTTGGAGTTGGTCTGGAGGCTTCTCTTCCACACAGGCTCCTGCACTGACACATGACAGACAATGCAGCAGCCAAGCATCCCCCTCTTTAGCAGTGGCTGAACCAAGAGACTGAACCATGGCCCGCCCAGACCCTTCTGGCAAAGACAAAGCAACAGGTCATTCAAACTGCATTAAAAATTTTTATTGTGAAATAATAATGTAGATGTGAAGGCTTACAATTACTTGGTTGGAGGTAGATGTGGCTGCAAACTAGGAATGATCACAAGAAGTCTAGAAAAAATATAGCAAATTGAAATGGAACAGGACAAGGATATCACTACGGCTCTGTGCAGCTCCTGAGGGTTCTTTGGGAAAAATGCTGGCTGGAGTGAGGCTTGGAGAACAGAAGAAAGAAATGGTACAAAGGATTTCTTTGAGAAATGTTGTATTCAAGACAAGGGAAGTCAAGCCTTTCATTGTCTGTACTCATCTTTTGGGTCCAGACAAGCTACTGGAGAAGGCAAAAAGGAAAATAGCATGAAAACCAAGCTACTTAAAAAAGCAAATGGCAAAAGAAAACCAGTTATTTCACTGAGTCAGGAGATGACTGAGGGGAACATTACCTAAATGAACATTAAACAGCCAAAATCTAATCCCTTTGCAATATAAAAGGCTGGAATGGAAAACAAAATACTGAATTGCTTCAAATTTCCATAGTAGAGAGGATAAGAACGATAGGCTTGGTTGCAAAAAGTGGGATTTAGTTAAACTTTTGGAGACCTGTCCATAAGAGCAGTGAAGCACTTTAGATATATGCTTTTGCAGAAGGCTGTGAAATGTCTGTCATTGCAGATCTTAAGGAAATCATTCAACAAGTATCAGTTAATAGAGATATGAAGACAGTTTACGCCATCTTTGGAGGGGGAGATGGATTAGATGAGGTCCTTACTGGTGTCATTATCTGTGGAACTATAAATGCTGTGTTCAGGCAAAGGGAACGTTGTGTACAATCTTTGAAAATGAAGAATCTCACATGAAAAGGGCTTCTTTCCATCCATTTCTACCCTAATGGACAGTGCACTCTCTCAGGATAAGTTCTAATTGGAACCTTGTGCCCTCGCCAGGAAATCACAGGGACACAGAAACCCTATTACTCTGCAGCTGCTCCCTGGACATTGATTTAAGGTAGTTAGGTCTAAATGGAACTATTTGTCTGCTTCCTTCCTTAAAAAAAGGTGGAATAGACAGGCAGATAAGTAGAAGTAATGTAAGACTTGACTTCAGCTTACCTACTGGCCAAAAATACCTACATTTTAGGGAGTGGAAGCATCTCCCAGAGATAAGCAGCCAACAAGGCATGGCTGGGTCAGACCTCTCCTTGCTGCTGCAAGCTTCGACTTAGATTCCATCCTTTGGCCAAAAACCTGATGTACAAATTAAATCCCAGCTCCCAGGACCTGGTGTTACTTCCAGGCTAAACTCGTCCTTTCTTCATCCTGAATAACACCACTAGGAATATGTTTATCTGAGCCTGATACTCAAGGTATTACCATTAATTGCAAAGCTTTGTCCTGGATATCTGCTTCTGGGAAAAAAAAAATCTTGTTTGGATGACTGATATTATTGAGAATTTCATAATCCTTAAAAATCTCAAAAATGTCAATGACACAATAAAAATAAAATATTAAACCTTATTCATCAGAAGCCTCTAATGATGTTGAAGTGTCTGATATCTCCAAGAGTCTTTCAGTCTCTGAAACTGTTAAAATAGAAACACCTTTCCCACATCTTCCTTCTCTTCCTTCCTTCATTTGCCTTTAACAAATTATGGTTCTTTTAACCTTCTTCTCCCTCTTTGTTTGCTCAGAGGATCAAAGCCTTTTTATTTATTTCTTTTTCCTCCCAAGCATTTTCTGGAGTGTTGAAAAAGCACCACCAGTATACTGAGTTTACATTACAAACAAGTTAAAATTCCCAGTCTGTCAGAGCTTTTCTCCTAGGATACCAAGGAAAGCAAAGTTCAGCTAAACTGCACAATTAATCAGAGATCACTTCTGAGTGAAGAAGAAAAGATTGCTTTAAGCAGAGCTATTCTCTTCTTAAAGTCCACTTCAGAAAAGAAAGTTATTATTCTCTGAAAGTTATCTGATTTTATTTGTATTACTGGAGCAACTCCATTAAGTCATGTTCCCTTTTCACGCATAAAATCATCCTTATGAATCAGTTCTGGGATTGGCCATATGCAAATGCACCTTATGACAGCTACAATGACAAGTGAATGAATGAAAAAGACATGGGCTGCATGTTGCTTTTGTTGGAACAGCAGTGGGGTTTGTTCTGCTTTTAAGACCTGAGGTAGACAGTATCTTTCTTTTCTTGGTTATGAAGTAAATGCCCTTTTTTTTTTTAATTCCTTTTTTTTTTTTGTTTGAGGCAAATGTATTTTGTAATAATGGTGTGATAAAGAACCTTGAGCTGTATGGTTTAGAAGTATTTGGCTAAAACAGGCTTGAGTGTTGGTCTACCATTCCCACACAATTGCTCTCTTTTTCCTCAACTTCTGAGAGCAAAGACTTGCCTGATAACTCAACCTCATCATCAGTCAGTGTAGGATGAGCTTTCACCTGTTTAACAAAATGCACTGTCTGCTGATCTCTGGTATTGTCAGGGCTCTTCTAAAGCCATGGTGGCTGCAAGGAACAAAATGAGCACCACAATTAAGAGATCCCAAGGGAATACAGTGAAATGCTTGCAAGATATATTTAGCAAGTACACTTTACTGTGTTCTTACAGTGTTTGGAAAATATCTAAGAAGATTCCCATAAACTTTGCAAATTTTCTAATAAAATATTATTTTATGGACAAGTATTTTATAATTAGGGAAACAAGAAACTTAATAGTCTCTATGCAAATAACGCACTGTAAGGTCTATTAGGTGTTGTAAGGTATCCTTTTCACACAGTTTTGCCAAAGTTTAATCCAATATTACTACATTGATGCCCCATGTGGGTGTTTTTCTCCCCTGATTTTTGCAAAGCAGAGTTAAATACTGGTGAAATACATCTATTACAAGGTAAATCAAGACATTTAATTTGTGGTGTTACAGAAATATCTGGAAATTTTACAACAGAACCAAATGCAGTTTCAGTTGACATACACTGAAGATGTCTTTCTGTCTGACTAAAGGTTTGTAAAAATGCCATTGAAAATCTATGACAAAAAAGCTAAGAATTCCATAGTGACTACTCTTGACTGGTGACACTCAACAATCATATACACACATAGTCTCACAAAAGATTATTAGGAAGCTTTTTGAAAACTGATTTTTCATGGCAAAACCAAATATATATTTTTGCATAAAAAATATCAAATCTTAAATGGTCTTGTAGAGAAAGATAATTTTTGACATTTCTTAGTCACGTGAGCTGATTCATGCATACTGTTTTAATACTGCAGCACTGAACCCTCCACGTCTTACTGCACAATATTTTTATCTTTCTTTTTTCCTCCATCCTTTTGTTTATTTATCTGCTTTCTCTTGTCATGAAAATACAGATAAATAAAAGAGAAAAATTAATCATTCTATGGGTTCTGGAAACCTCCCAAAAATTTACTTCTTGATTTTTATCACATTTCTTGCTATGTAAGTCTAACAGTAGGCAGCCAACTTCTGCTAAGCATTACAAATGTAATATTTTTAAACACTAGCAGAACATGTCTTCTCATGCTTTCCTGATAATTTCTTCATTTGATGATGCAACCAAGGTGAATTAAATTAATAATAACAATATAATATATAATGACTATAAAGCAATACAGAAGATGCTAGGATCTGTACAGTACTGGATTCAAAAATACCTCAGCCAAAAATCTCTTACGAAACACACATGTAGAAATGTCCCCTCAAGCACAGCTGCAGCTGTCCCATTGTGGAGGCCTGGCACATAAAAGCTGGGGACAGTTTGGGATCTAGGAGTCTAAGTCTCTAAGGAAACTTAATCACAGCTACATTATGGAAAATAGACAACCATCCTGATGTGGTGAGCTGCACTTTTAACTGCTCAAGGTCAACAGGGTCAATACTGGTCTAGGAGTCTCTCAGAGAGCTCTAGACCAACTTCCTGTAGGGCTCCTTTCCTCATGAGGGAGGAGGAGTGTGTTTATCCTGCATTCCTATAACAGAGATAATTTCTGTAGCCCTGCTATTACATGTCTTAGAGCAGGGAGTCAGACCACTGATGAAACAATATCTAGGAACTTTTAGGGCTAAAAAATTGTACAAATATATTTAGGGATAAATTTTAGGAATTTAAGTGTGAAACAATATTTTGTAAGATTTTCAAACCCTTTTCAAATGGTGTCCCATCCTACACCTCAGCATTGGTTTGACCACACAGTGTTCAAAGCCTGTTGCAAGCCATTAATGTCCCTTTAGTGTTAGATTTGGCATCTGACACATTAATTTTGCTGACAGCTCCTTGTTGCCCACTTATCTCAGCCAGCTTCTCTGCAGGGCTCATTCCAAAGAAGAATCTCACTTTTGCTGAATCCCAGACTCGGTGAACTGCCTGCAGCATCCTCCCGCACAGAGCATGGGGCAGGATCTCTGCCAGCTCTACAATGTGCCCTTTGGAGGACCAGCCATCACAACCCACAGAGGCTGAGGCTTTGCAGAGCCCCAGATCATGCAGTTACGTAGTTGTGGGTCCCTTCTCCACATGCAGCATTTAGAAAACACAAAAATTGTCCCGGGTTTGTGTGTGGGCTCATTAGGGGAGTTTGTCATGGGAGTGGAAGCTACTGTATAAGTTTTACTGTATTTCTCAGCTGAGGGAGCTGTCAGTCTCTACATTCAGCACATTTTCTCTTCTTTCTGTCTTCCACCAGCATGTCATGTTCTAGACAAAGATTTTTCTCAGTTTTCAGCTTCCCTTCAGCTCTTTCTTCCTGGCAAACCCAGCCCCCAGCTCCTCCTCTGTACCAGTGGGAGGTGACTTCTATGTACCTCCCACACCCTTTGATACTCATTTCTTTCCTTTTTTTTTTTTTCCCCTCAATCCCTTCTTCCAGAGTTTGTCAGTGTTTTTCCTCTGATGTCGTGCCAGTCCCAGTCTTTTCATTTTGCTTCCCTATTTTATTCTTCCCTGTGTTCTCTCCTCAAGCACTTCCCATTTTCTCAAGAGTGTTTTTGTTTCTTCTCACTGGCATACTCTACCTCCCCATTCAGCACGCCCTCTTTCAGGTACCCTGTTCCTTAAAGGGTACTCTAAACTAACACGTTCATCCTTCTTCACATGAAAAACCAATTATCCATTATTTCTCCTAGTACAGTTCTGTCCTATGAATTTGCTGACTTTGTGGTCACCCACTTAGCCTTTGACTTAATTCTCTCTTGCGTAGACTTGCTTAATTTTCCTCTGGAATCTGACAATGTCTCCATTGATTTCACCACCTTCCTCTGCCTTAAAATCTCTTCTTCCCACAACTGGCTTATCATTTAATTTCCTTTTCTTCCAGCTTGAATAGTCATTTGAGTATCTCTACTGATATTTTTTTTTCCTTTTCTATCAAGCAATTTCCTTCTCTTTATTTTTCCCATTTTGTCTTGTACAGAGATGTTTTCCTCAATCTATTTTTGTTTTCACAACTTTTTTTCCCTTCTCTATTCACTTTTCTAATTGAGAATTTCAAGGTCTGACAGCATCCATCAAAAGTCTAAGTTCCCGTTTCGGTCATGGAAAGGTTATGAGTGATTCCCTCTCTACACACCCTACTTGATGCATATTTGATCCAGTTTATATATTCAGTGATGATGCTGCATCCCTTTGGATGCACTGGGAAAGTAACTCTGAAGGCCAGGGTCATCAATACTGCCAAGTTCAAGCCCCTTGCCAGACTTTAAAGTGTTCTGAAGGAGGGCTGCCTCGGTAACTGGGGCTAAGGCCATGTGGATTTTGCATGTTGGGTCTTAGACAGTTTGGAAAAGCTGCTAACCTAATTCTTACATTTTTGGGAAAGCCTGTTGGTTTACATGAGGAGCCCAGATGTTCCTACACATGCAGTATCATTGCTGACTATGTAAATACTCCCATAATTTCAGCATAGCTATAAAAATGAGCATGATAATTGTTCCAACTACATAATTTTATATTTGAGAGGACCAATATCAGATAAAAGCAATGTAGTTCTACACTCTATTTATTTTGGTATAATTTGCTGTAGCTCTTGTAACTTCTTTTTGACTTTGATAGGTTCACAGTGATTTAACCTCCCATGAAAATTTGCTGCATTACTCCTAAAAGACAGCTGGAAACAAGACAGTATATTTCTTGCAGTATTTTTGAAAATCTGCACATCCTTGAAATAAATGTCTGAAAACCTCTTAAGACAATAGATAAACCAGCAAATCCATTGAGAGTGCTGTGGGCTTACCTGAAGAAAGAGACCTGAAGAAATTGCACTAGTCTGCAATAGTTAAAGCACTCCTGACAATGAACTGTGTGGTTTTGTCCCAGTGGAACTACCTGACAATTGCATTGAGGCTATTCTGAGGAATTATTGTACCTTGGAGGAATTGGTTTTGGTTTTGGGTTTTTTTTTGTTTGTTTGTTTTGTGGGGTTTTTTTTTTTTTGTTTGTTTTTTCTTTTTTTTTTTTTTTTTTTTTTTTTGTCATTTTACTTCTACTGCTAAATTAAACTCAGGATTTTCAGTCAATCTTTATTTTCATAAAATGAAATGTGTTCCAGGTTTTTTTTTTCTACCAGTTTAGGGCTGGATTATCAGAGTGGAAGTTATCTTGCTAAATTCACAGCAAGGAAGAGTCACCGGCAGAGACTGAGGAGGATGGGAACCCTGAAGGGTGCTGCCCTCCTTCCCTGCCACCTTTGGACTCCAGGTCCACCACCTGTTTTTGCTCTGGATATTCAGAGCTGGCTGCAGGGGCAGGGTGACTGATTCTCCCTCTGGTCACCCCGTTTTGTTGGCTGTGGATACCCCTGCATTGCAAATGCACTCAGGGATTAAAGCACAGACTTATTCTCCACACTAGGAGAGAACAAGAGGACATTCTTCCCTTTAACTCTGTGACCTGCTCTCAGTTTTTAGCCAATAAGCAGAAAAATGCCCCAACAGTCAATATTACACCATCTTCACAAGAGCTTATGTACCCTCCCATAGTTGCACACATTCCCAGATAGAGAGTAATGCTGTCTGATCCTGGAGAGTGTCAAACACCTTGGTGGTGTTCTGTGACACCCTGAGGGTGACTTTACCAATGACAAAAATTCATACTAACTGATCAATAACTACAGCACAACATGTTGGAGCAAACAAGGTGCAACAATCCTGATAAAATTTTATAGGACTTTGGAGACAGCTTTCAAAAACTCATCAGAGAATGAAGTCCCTTCAGTAGGATGCTGTTGGCAAATTTAACAGCCTCATAGACAGGATCTCACACCTTGTGCAATCTTGAGGCTGGATTCTCAAATTCCGCTAAACCAGACTTTTGGTGGGTGCATACCTCATGTGACCCACCTGAATTCTTGTAGGCAAACAGAGAATTTAGCCCACTGGCTTTAAAAGTAAAATTACAATTTGACCCAGGCATAAGCAACATCAGAACCAAGTCTTTCATGTTTATAGTATTCTATATAGGGCTCTGTGAGCCACAGCACAATTTATGTTCTGTAGGACACTGCCATGGGCGAGTTGCATTGACACAAAACATCCAAATTGTTCTTTTTTTAATGCCACTACATCTCCCTACACTGCCTTCATTTCCAAATTCAGGTCCACTTATGTAACACAGACCACTGAACTGAATGATAGCATTGTTTGTAATGTATTTCTTTTATTTTTGCTTTACAGTCTGATTTAGTGCTTTGCTTTGTCACATTTATTTAAATGTAAAAACATTATGTGAATCCAGAATGATACTTTACCCCTGCATCTTGCTTTAGATCCAGTCCTTCAATGATAAAATTAGAATCGTACTCCTAAACAAGGTGTCAACATTTGCCTAAAAAACTTTATTCTTTTATTTGTAGAAGCTTATATGTAGGTCATCAACACAAGTAACCCAGGCAAACATCAAGGGTGATAAGAAAAGCATCTTGGCTCCAGGATGAAAGTCTAGTTTTAATGTACTTGATACCAATGCCATTTTACTTGTCTTTAAGATACAGAGCAGCAATGAATATGTTTTCTATTTTGGAGTGTATTTTATGTTTTATATATAATGGAGGGCTCTAGAGATATTGAGAGTAGTGGACAGCATTATTCTTAAAACAAACCCCTAACAAACAAACAAACAAACAGGAAAAAACTCACAGAAGTTAAAGTATGAGGTATTCTAGTAGGGAAAATTAACTTGCATTGATCTTCAAATAATCAGTTCATTAAGAAGGATTTGCATGATTTGTTTCTGATTTCACTCAAAGGATGAACATTACAGAAGTATAATTTTTATATTACTTTAATTGTGAATAAAATTAGCTTAATGTGAATTTTTTTCCAATATAACTGGAGAAGTTACCTTTTCTTGTAATACATTTATCAACATAATTAACAGCAGAAGAAGTCATCATGATTTAGGTACATTTCAAGAAAATGAAAAACATAATTTTCCTAAAATATGTATTTGATCAGGTGGGTTGTGTGATTTTCAAATTGTTTTCATGAATATTTAATCAACATGAGACGTATACTTGTGCAAGCTGAAGTAGGTACCAGTCTGTGTCCCAGGCTGGTCTGTTTCAGAGTCTTTCGATTGAGTGGTTTTTAAAGCTGATTTGACTAATTAAAAATAACATCAACAACAACAAAAAAAGAACTAAAATCATCTTCAGCAGGTGGCATAAACTGAGAAGAAGCCAAAGAACTCACAAACTACCAGCAAATCCTTAGTTCATTTCAATGCAGTATTGGTGAGATGCCTGCCTAGTGTTTCATGAATTGCTTGAGTTTTATCAAGATTGCTGAAATACAGGGATGTGTACATAAAATGATCCATTGAAGCACTGTGATAATGTGGGGTGGATAAAGCCCCCGAAATCCAACTCTTCCCCCCCAAATCCTACCTATACACTGGCACAGAGGTACATTCTCACACCCACATGTGTGTCCCAGCAGATACGTGTGGCTGGCACACACACACAGGTGGAAGGTACATGCCCACACACCTCTAGGTCTACAGAGGGTTAGATAAACACTGTCTAGGAATAAAAAAACACATTCCTATGAGTCTGTACGTGTAAAACACCCATATGCATCCAAGCAAACACAGAGGCACAGATACACACACCTGCACACCCAGAGACACAGGGACAGGGGCAAGGCACATCCAGAGGCACGGACAGCTTCAGAAGCAACACACACCTGCACAGCTGGCTGGCTACTCACATGGGCACACAGATACGTGGGCAGATATATATATATATGAATGAGAGGAAGAGTTACAATGGCTATATCATCCCTCCTAATCACTCTTCCCTTTTTTGAAATAATCCAATTTTACGATCCTGGAGCGAGCCACGTCCCTGCAGGGGAGATATTCCCAGGGGAGCAAAGCATTTCCAGTTTCTTTAAGGTTCCCCACCTCTCTCCCCCTCTTGCCAGCAGCAGATCCAGGGAGATGAGCTGGGCACTCAGCACAGCTTCTGCAGCTGCTGGCTTGGCACTTTCCACCCCAGGTTAAGGAAGGGCATAGGAGGGCAAGCTTAAGATCTTATCCATTCACCCCCAAAGCCTGTGGGAGCAGGAACCTCTGGGCAACATCTGGACACAGCTCCTTTCTGCACAGTGCACCCCCCACCCCCCCAGCTGTCGACTACAGGGGTGCTCCTGAACCCTACTCTTCCTCTGCAAGTGTAAAAGCCTTTGTTCTTCTCCTGCTGCCCCCTTCCCCGTTTCTCCTGCCCCCTGTCAGGAATCCCGTCAGGAAACCTCTTCGCAATTCGCCGCTCTAAACTTTTTCCTGGCTGCACAACCCGCAACCCCCGAGGGCGTCTGGTCCAGAGGGCAGAATGGGGCGGGCGTGGGCTGCAGGGACCTCGGGATGCAGGGATCCAGGCTGCAGGGTGTGGGATGCAAGGATGAGAGGATTGAGATGCGGGATACGGGGATGTGAGGACCGGGATGCGCGAATTCGAGACGCAGGATGCAGAGACGGGGATGTGGGATGCGGGGACCAGGACGCGGGATAGCAGCGCCCAGCTTCTTACCGTGCAATGAGGATAGGTCCTGGTGAGGGTCTCCAGCTGCCCCCGGGCATCGCGGGCCTCCCGATGTGCTCGTTAAACATCCACCGGGGAGTCTCACCCCCCAAACTTGTGTGAGCTGCTTCCTCTCGAACAATCACCCTTTCTCCCCCCCACCTTGGATCGGATCCCGATGGAAACTCATCAAGGCCTCCTAAGTGGTCAGAGGTAAGCTGCGAGGGAAGGAGAAGAGGGGGACAACGGGAAGGAGAGGTTGTGATCACCAAGCGATGATCCCCTTCCTTCCCTCTCTCCTCTGGAGCACCCGCTTCCCGTTCCTCTCAGCAACTTTGGCTCTGCTCAGCCAGGCAGCGCCTGGGACCGGCGCTGTGAATTGGGGTCCCTTTTCGCAGCCTGGCATCTTTCTAGATTTCCTCTCCTTTCCGGGCAAAGGGGATTGGTGCAAAGCTTTAAATTAGGAGGCGACCTAGAGTTGCAAAGACAGGGAGTGGGAGCTGGCTGGCGTTCGCAGACCGCCTCCCCCAGCGCTCGGCGCTGCGCGGAGGGGCCGGCTGAGCCTTGTCCCTAGCATTTATTCACTGACTGCGTTCCTAGCTCTCACTCGGGAGCTGGCTATTGCTCCTGGCAGGGCCGGGAGCGGGGCTGTGGCAGAAGCCCTGGAAGGAGGCGAGCCCCATGCTGCGGGGCTCCCCGCGGCTGTTTAACTGCGCCGGCAGCGCGGGCAGAGCGCAGCTCGGCCCCGGGGGGAGGACAGGGGTGTGGGGGGACGGGACCGGGGACGCTGCTGTCGCCTGGCAACCCTGCATCCCTGCCCCGAGCATCCCTCCCCCAGCGCCCTGATTGGACGGGGCCGGGGCGGGGGAACACACGCGCTCCTCCGAGGATGCTGCGCCCCGGCACTGCGACTTGTCGCATCCTCAAAAAGCGGGAGCGGGCAGGGTGAGCACGGAGCAGCCGGGAGAGCCGAGGCAGTTCAGGGCGTTGTACCACCGTCCTCCTGCCTTCTTGCTTCCAGCTGGCTTGATCAATTCGCTTCTGCTCTACATCTCCTAGAAAAGAATGTATTTGTGTATGTATGTATGCATGTATGGGTGGATGGATGGATAGATAGATATACAAAGAAAATATACCAATATATGCACACGAATATATGTATATACACATGTGCATTTGTATATACAGATACAAATATATCTATATATACATATATATGTAGTATATAAGTATATACAGTATAGTATATAAGTATATAAGTATATAGTATATAAGTATATACAGATATCTATATGTGTTATCCATAGTCTTTATATTATCTCTTTATATTCTAACTCCTATATGGGAAGAGAGAAGAAAAATAGTTACTGAGAAAAGATCACTGCAGGGTGCAGCAGAGCTGGATGCAAAGGGAAAAAGAAAGCTACTTTTTGGCTTCTATGTATTTGAAAACCATTGGCTTACATCAGCTGGAGTGTTAACTGAAGGCTGTGGTGCTAAGGAAAGAACTAAACCCGGTGAGGTGAGTGAGCTGTAAGAGTCAGTAAGGATGGATGCATTGACTTCAGAGAGGGTGAGTTTAAGCCATGCTGCATGGGGGGGCATTGCTGTGTTAGATGTGACTTCATAGCTTGTTCTCTGCTACAGGGAACAGTGAGCAGCTGCTTCCTGCTGGTTGGGTATGGTGTGGAGAGGATGTCTGTAAAATCCCAATACCTCCCTTTCCATACAGCTCCAGTTGGGACATAGTGAATTTTTCATTCTTTAGCAGGGAGAAGCCCATTGTCCACTTCTCCCCGAATGTTTCCCTCCACCTTTGCACTTAACCCTAGCCAGCTCCCCACCAGTGCTCAGTTAAAGCAAAGAAAGACACTGCAGTCAGGAGCTGCAATCTAGCAGCTCACATGGGGCCACTATTGTTTCAGCAACCACGGTTCCAGTAAGTAGTTAAGCCAAAGTAGAAGGAAATAAAATAAAATAATCTGCTTCTGCTTTGTAATATTTTATGTTTAGTTATTTAACATCTGTTTACTTTTGTGATCTGCCATAACACCAGAGCTACTTGGCTGATTCTATGAGTTTTTTCTTTCTTGGAAGCCAAGGACGTATGCTGAGATGTGCGTGTTAAACTGTTTCATTAAGGACAAAAGTTAAGCAGGGAGCAAAATGAAAGACAACAGTTTCTCTCAGGTTTACCCTACCTTAGATTGGATCAAAATGTGCATGAGACATTGCTGTAACATAAGGGTAAACTTGAATGAATAGGAAATCAGTTTCATGTCTTTCAAATCATAGCACAATTTGACAAATAGGTTCAGAATGCAAGTTTTTCACAGTCCTGCAGACTGATTGCCAGGAAAGACTAGTGAAAAGAAGAATCTGATTCTGCATTGCTTTGTACATAGCAATCATGCCTCAAAGTGAGTATGAAAGTAACTTTTTCATTGGGTAGGATGTAAAACCCACTGTGTATGAAATTGGCCACCACAGGCACCAAGTGGAATTAGGGTGAGATGTGTTGTCTGATTTGCAGCAGGTCACTTAGAGCCAGGGAGGTGACCCAGTTATTTGTTCTGTGCTTCAAAAAACATCAGTGGTACTGATGGTTTACTCCCTTTCCATGCCTTGCTGCTGTGCAATGTCTGGTATCAGTCCCTAACACTGGTACTACTTGCATTTACACGATTCATGGCTACTGAGAAAAAGAAAAACCTGAATAGTCGAACAAGACATAGGCAAAGGCACAAGGGTTTCTTTCCCACTTTCTTCCAGGGTTCTTCCTCAGCCAGTTCTCCTGGCACAACAGGGTCTCGTTTTAGCCATAAGACAACCTACCTCTGTCTTTCTAAAGCAGGATTCTGGAGACCTCATTTCAGTTTATGACTCTGGAAGACCATGTCTGTTGTTGTAGGGAACACAACTGTGCCTTAATTCTCTTTTGGGAGAGCATGTGGTGCACCCACGCAGGGTGTTGTGAGGATGCAGCCGTGCACTGGGGAGGTGTTTTCAGTCAGTCAGATGTTCAGGTTCACAGGTACACAGGGTGTGACAGTGCAAGGCAATACAAAGGTCTCCGTGAAGCTCTGGGCTGAGCTGTGTTTGGGTGCTACTGGCAAATCATTCATTTCAGGCTAAACTGAGCACCTCATGCTACACTTAATTGTAGATACATCCATGGTTGGACACAGCAATCAGGCTGTGTAACTTCCACCAGGGGACAGCTTGGAGAAAACCATCAACAGCCCTCAATGTCTGTGACCTGGATCCAAAGAAGGGGTTTTAATATGAAATGTATTTATTTCTTTTCTGCCTGTGAAACAAAGATGGTAAAGCAGCATTAATTTTTCTGAAATAGGAATATTTTGCCTTTGTGAATTATCTATTAGTGAAATAGTAGTTATATCTAGTTAAAGATCAATTCCTTTCAAATTGAGATCTCACATAACACCAAATTGAATTCATAGAAAGCTTTGATGAGGTGAAGAAATTGTTTTTGTAAAATTTGTGAATGTGATTAACAGGCTTAATACCACAAATAAACAGATGCGTGTCTTTTCCTTACACAGAATTTTAGCATGAGCTTCAAGACTATACCCATGGGAACTTTCCAATTTTACATTTGACAGGAAGATACTGTTCTGGTAAAACACTTTGTAGGGTTCCCTAACTTGCTATAAGCATCTGTTTTGGGACACACTCAAGTTATTTGCTGATTAAAGACTAATTTAGAAAAATTGCAAATGTTATTGTACAGCCAGTGAGTGATCTATGGATTGGGCCTGGCCTACCTGAATAATTCATGAGGCTTATGGTCTTTCCTTCTTTCCAAGGGACCTTACAGAAATGGGCAGAAATAGGGCCATAGATCAATGAGGCTTTTTCTAGCAAATTGCTCCCTGCCACCTGATTTGCAACAGCTCTGCACCTTCTTCCTGCGTGGAAGTGATGTGTGAGGGGGCAGGATCTCGTTCTGTGCTCTGCCTGAGCTAACAGTTGTGGTCACCACCCCAGGGCCAGTCCTGGCTTACCTTTGTGGTTTGGGGCATGCATCAGAATCACCCAGAGATGATATCATGTTCTCCTGGGAGTCTGCCAGTCTCAGGTACAAAACCCTCTTGGGATGGTAGTAGTCACAGGGATCTAGATGTGGCTCCACAACACTATAGCCATGTCCGTCTCTGTCTCCTGAGACAGAAAGGCAAAAAGTTCATAACGGTTGAGGCAGGGACCTACAAAACCCCACACTCTCTGACTCATCCCTGCCTGCCTATGGTGAGGGACATGGTCATACAAAGGAACAGTCCAGTGGCACTTGGCTTTCAGAGGAACACGATAATCCCTAGGGAAGATCCACAGTAATGAAGAGTGTAAGGGGTGTTGCTCTGTCATACTCCAGGACCTCACGGGTTGCTGTGGAAAATGAGGCACTGCTGTGGCTGCTGGCTGGACACCAGTGCCCAACAAAGCCCTTCTACTTCCTCAGCTGGGCTGGGTGTAGAAAGTATAACAAAAATAAATCTTATTTTTCTCTTTTCTCTTAACAAACAGCACTGATGGTCTTCATCATAAAGCTCATCATCAAAATGGAATGTCTTCCTTTCTCATTGTTAAGTGGCTTTGAAGACATTTTAGGTCAATACACATGGTGCAGAAAGTCCTCATGTACATTCAGTGCTGTTCCTCTTATGGCTGATTCATGTGGCATCCCTTGGGCCTTCAGTGACATTGTTATTCCCTGTCAGATGTCCTGTGACATCTTTCTTAGCTGGCTGAAGGGATACTGGCCTAGTACCAACATGAAGAATATGCCTTGACTTACTCAGGCTTTTCTGGGCATTCTCAGCCTTTCTCATGCCCAAGAACAGTGGCAACTCTGACTATAAGGCTCAACACAATAAAACCCTGTGCTTCATGTCTGGCGCATGGAAGAAAGACTCCACTCCACACTGAATATGCACATGTAGTAGCGTCCTCCCTTCTGCCTCCATCTCCCATGACCATCAGTGTCGTTACCTGTTTCTTCTCCTCACCTTTCCTCCAGTGAATTTTCCCATTTCCTTCAGTATCCCTCTGCCTTTTTCACCTTCTCCTCTTTTACACTTTAGATAGCTGCCTGCCTGCTCATGCTTATTGGCTATGTCTCCAGTAAACCCCAAGGTCTCCTTGCCCCTTCTCCACCAAAAAAACTCTTTCCATGGAAAAAACCCAGCAGCTGTTATTCATCTTCATCAGCTACAAGAAGCGAAAAGGTCTGGCTTCACTGTGAGAACCAGCTGCCCTCTTTCCACCTCTGCTTCCTTCTCAGAAATCAGGTTTCCCAACATACTGCTGGAGACACACGTGACATCCAGATGTTGTCCAAATGGGGCTCCTTCATAAAAATGCATAAGCAGCAAGGGTCCCTCCAGGTCCCTGCAAGATATACACACTCCACTTGCATCTTTCATCCCTTCTCTAGCCAAATTCCTTCAGCAGTTTGTGCAGGTGCAAGGATGAACATTACACAGGATCTGCCTGAGACATGCAGGACACTTTAAATCTCTGCCAGCTCGTGACTATGGGTCCAACATCCACCACCCTTCTGCATCTTCTCACTCCATCCTTCCATGTCTCTGATATAGGAGGTGCTCTTTTTCTTCTGAGAGGAGGCTCTGGCCTTTTCCAGGAGGTGCAGGGGACAGGGCATGGCACAGCAGCACATTCCAATCTGTGCTGTATTTAAAGTAATATAAGCAGATGACCCCATTCTACAAAATACTGACTGTTATCTCTTTCTCTTACCATGTGAATAATTGGGTACCAGATACCAGAATTTCCTACATATTCTGCTTTTGGCTTAAGTCACCTTTATGTTTCTGTGCATTATTATTCTCTTTATTAGTGTCTGAGCTGCTAGCAGTCTGGCTTCTTCAAACTACTTCTTCCTCTCCCCTGAAAATCCCCTAACATTTCTTCTCTGTGAAAAACTTTCCCTTCACCCGTAGCTCTTCTCTGTAGGAATTACTGCATTTACATATTTTGTTTAAGGTGCTTAGGAATTATTGACAGGTTTGCCTTGCCCCTGGGGGCTGATGTGATACAGTCGAGCTGTGAACCACTTAAAGCATTGTCTGGCTCATAGGAGGGATTACTTGTGACTCTGAATTAGGGCACGGGCCAAGAAATGTAGCACAGTGCTGTCAGGGGCTGTGGCACACAGATCCATTTCCTTTGTAATCCCATCATATCTGTGACCTACCACATACAGAGCAATGTAAGAGATCTGCATTTTCCCATTAGCACAAGATACGGGCTTCCTGTGAAATAAATTTACTCACAGTCCCTACACTACTACTTTGCAAGCCTGGAAACCCTGTTTTTATTATGTCAGTGAGTTTATTTCAGAATTCTTTCACACTGAGAATCCATCTGGATATACTACTTTCGAAATGTCCTGCTGAGATTCTGCTTTGCCACTAGTTAAAAATGAATGGATAAATTTATAAACAGGAAGTTTATTGTATTTTTTCAGCTGAAAGATATTCTAGATTTTATCTTGGTTTGGATTTTTGTTGGTGGCATTTTGGTTTTTATTGTGTTTTTTTTTTCCTTTATCCCAACCATTTAATTTTACTACCAACCCTGGAAGGAACAGTGAGTCCAGAATTAGAAAGCTGAAATAAAAGTAATGAAGTTCCTGGAAATGAGACTGTAACAAAAAAAAAAAAAAAAAAAAGGAAAAAAACCAAAAAAAAAAATAAGGCAAGACATTTACCATTACTTTAATNAAGAAATCCAAATCAGTCATAAGCTAAGGATCTTGACTTTCCCTTAACAAAGACAAACCATTTTCCAACAGGAAAGACATACCTGGCCCTGGAAAACTGCTAGTAGCATAAAATATAATTGAGCAGATGGTAACAAAAATAGCACTTGAGCTGTTTAAAAGCCTTTTATTGAATGCCTCTTCTTTTTTTTTTTTTCCTTTCCCCCCCAGAATGCTGTTGCTCTGTCTTACTTAAGAAAAGAGAAGAAATACAGGCAAATTGTAAGTTCTGTATGCTTTTCTTCAGCTTGTTCTATTTAAATTGCACACCAGTAAATATGGTTAAGAGAATAACTTGAAGTTGCAAAGCAATGAGAACAAACATTGATAGTGGAATCTTCATTTAACTCCCTTGTGCATGTGGATACACTCTTTAATTGGTTTAACAGTGTCTTTTTTTTCTCTCTCAGAAAATCCTGACATGCAGCACCCTAAACAAATAGGGTTTTGTCAATAATTTTATTTCTCTACACTGCTCAGGGATTCTGCCTTGCACTTTGTATACTGTGCACTCATCTTCTTCTGCATTACAGGGAGAATGGTCCATTTCTTTTCAGAAAAACATTCAAGTGTTTTGAAACTTTTTTGTTTCATTTAGTTTTCATTCCACTCCTGAGGGAAGGGCTGGTGTGTTGGTTTTCTGTTTCCGAGATAAGACGTATGCATTAAAACCTGAAAGTGTTAGTGACTTCTTAGTACCTGATTTTTCACATTTAGGAGCTCTACACTTTCAGAATTGTTTACATGATACCTTGAAGAAATGGCTAACCTTATATAAAGTTTGTGCTCTCAGCTGTTGGTTTTTATCTGATCCTAGAGTTTGACTAGGAGAACATTTTACTTTTCTTAGACTCATCCTCATAAGTAACTAAATCTTGATGTAAAAATTATGCAGAGAGGGAGAATCAACATGGAAAAGCCCATCTCAACAACCAAATTTTGGCAAAGGTATAAGCTGTTGTAAGCTGAGCTTCATAATGGGAAATGCTCGGTAATTAGACTACTGCTTGGTATTAATCCTGGAGTTCTTACAGAAAAAAAAATTGCAATAAAGGAAAAAGAAAGAAAAGGAAAAGAAAAGAAAAAAGAAAAGAAAAGGAAAAGAAAAGAAAATATAAAGAAAAGAAAAGGAAAAGAAAGAAAAAGAAAAACGAAAAGAAAGGAAAAGAAAAGAAAAGAAAAGAAAAGAAAAGAAAAGAAAAAAGAAAAGAAAAGAAAAGAAAAGAAAAGAAAAGAAAAGAAAAGAAAAGAAAAGAAAAGAAAAGAAAAGAAAAGAAAAGAAAAGAAAAGAAAAGAAAAGAAAAGAAAAGAAAAGAAAAGAAAAGAAAAGAGAAAAAAGAAAAAGAGAAGATCCCTAAAGTAGAGATTCTAGATGGATTTTGGCCTGGTGGCTCTCTTATGGTGCTCTTTTGGAGCACCTCATGTGGTGATGGTTATCAGATCCTGGCCATGGAACAGAAGTAGCTTCCTAGGAACAGTGTTTTGTGATCACACCAAATGTCCATCAAGGAGAGTATTTTCTCTCTAATCCTGGTCAGTAGCATGTACTTAGAAAAACTTGGGGACTGGGCAAAATAGAACATCTGTCTTTTGATATACCACTTATGGCTTCCAGCAACCTGTGCTTTAGGGACTTTAATCTTCTTTTGATCCCATTATTCTGTTTGCCTTTATAAAACCCTGCTGTGGGGATTTCCCTCACCAAAATAGGCAGTGTGTTGAAAAGCACTTCCATTTTTTTTTTTTTTTTTAAATTTGAAACCTGTCTCAGCAAGAACCCTGATCTACTGTGTTCTGGGAAACCACAAATACATTTCTTTCCTCATTCTCTTCAATCTATTAATGGCTTTAGACATTTTCCATACCCTTCGCCTGCATAAAAGATGAAAAATTCCAGGCTATTCAGTTTTCCTTTCTCATAATTTTCTTCTGTCCACATTTTTGCCCTTCTCTATTCTTTTTTAACTTCACAGTCCCTTTTTCTGAGATCAGCACACCACCATTTGGAGCCCTCCAGGTGCGGGAGAAATACCTATTATTACAGTCTCATAATGATGATATTGGTTTTCTATTTTTTTCTTTTTTTTCCTCTTCCTTCCTAAAATGTTCTAACATTTTCTTTGTCATTTTGACAAAGGAAAGCTGAGCTGGCATTTTCAGAGAAACTATCATAAGGAGTAGTAGTTAATTTAGAGTCCATTGTATCACATGCAGAGCCAGAGCTATTTTTTGTCTCATCTGCAGTTTTTCACATGCACTGACAGTGATTTTCATCTGCCATTTTATTGTCCAGTCAGTCAGTATTGTGAGATCTTTTGTGCCTTGCAGCCGCTAGTTTGGCTTTTTACCATTCGCGGTATCTCTCTATTTAAGTAATAGTCTCGTGTCTCATTAGTCAAACATTTTCCAGATCTTTCCAGACTATGTTAATCAATATTAGTCCCAGAATAGACAACTGGGGAACTCACTGGGGATGGGGGGGGGTGAGGGTGGGGGTGGGGTGTGTTCCTTCATAATGAAAATTGACCAAGAATCCTTTCCCTTTGTTTCCTCATTTTCAGGCACCTTCTACCTGCTCTTGTCTTTGCTAAGTTTCCTTGAGGCTCTTTTATGAGAATGTTTGCCAGAAATGTTGCAAAGATCCAAATTCAAGTCACCTGTGTCTTATAGGATCCAAAGTGTTCCTGCAGCCATGTGCGCACAGCTTTCCCCATATCCCCACAGATTTTTCCACACATTACTAAAGGCCATTCCTCACTAGTTTTCTTAGCAATTTTTTTGGTATGACAGACAGACTTATTCACCGCTTTTTTCTCCAGATCACTCCCAAAATGCTATTAATTACCAGCTGACTTATTCTACTCCTCTGGTAACAGAGCTGAATTAAGAAAGGGGCTACAGATCACAGATCAGTAGTTTCATATCTGAATCCCTTTATCGCTTGGGAGTCAAAGTTTTTTATTGTTCATTTTATCATTTTTTTATATATTCTTGCTCTTGACAGCTAGATTTGAGACAGATCACCTCTAAAGAAAGGCTATGGTGAACATTGATGCAAAAAGATAATTTGTGTTTTCTGTTATAGCCTTAACATCCTTCAGTGCTTCTTCTATACCTGGGCTATTTATTGCCCCTCCAACTCTGGCAGCTTTCTTCTGAGGTAGTAAAGTAAAAAAAAATTGCTATCTGATACTTGTGGGTTTTTTTGCACATTTCACCTCAAAACTCCTTCCTGTTTAATGTCTGACACTGAAGCTTTTATAGATCATAAAGAAATTGCCTAAATCCTATCTCTGAGACCAACAGGCAGTTGACTGCAGAAAAGGGAATAATGCAAATGAGCTATGCTGAAGACGAACTTCCCAACTGTATGTGAAGATGTGGGTATTTGTGGCCATTTGGATGGCAGCTGAAGTGACTTGTGTAAGTGTGAGGTAGATGCCAGAACTCATAAGTTCAGTTTAGTGGAATATCAAAGTTCCCTTGCAGCTACCTCTTCCATCAGTCCAGCGACACAGGTTTACTTCATCAATTCTTATGTGGCTGTCAAGGCCTACTGGAGAAAGTAAATGGGAAATACTTTGCTGACACTGCTCAAAAGAACTCTCATTTCTTGGACTGGCAATTTCATTTCTGACTTCTTCACCTTTCTGGTCATACTTCTAAACATTAAAAGAGTCATAGATATTACCCTAGCAGTAAACCCCCCTTTTTTTCTTCTCTTTCTGTTTCATATTTCCTGAATTGCTTTTATGGGAACAAAACAGGAGTATGGGAAGTGAAATGCCTAAGCTATCACACCTGACTGATCAATATATGTCTTTTTTTGCAGTACAGTAGAAAGATGAAGTTGGCTTAGGTGGTTTCACATCTTACAACTAACTTTCTTTACTTCAGTCTAGGCAGACCCAAAGTAAACCTGTTCTTAGTAAAGAGTAAAAGGGTGTGAGGACATCTGCAAAGGGAAGACACTTCTGTCTGATTTCAACTCAGTGGCACTTGCTGACATAGTTCAACTAGAGAAAGAAGAAAACTGGCACCAAGTGCTTGCAAAAGGCCGGGCAGATTTATTACAAACACCAACTACCTGTATCTAACATGTAAACACATATTGCTAAGTACTTGAGACAGCCCCACGCTCAGAGGATGGTTGTCAGAATAACTGTAACTTTCTGAATTTGCTAGTCTAGATAAACACCTGCTACTGATGAAGTAGATGAGACAGGGAAGGGAAAGATGTGATTTGCCATAGATTATGATCCAAACAACTGAGGCAGAATGAAAAAGATCTGAAAACTAGTTGACACATCGGCTGATGAGTGGTGGCACAGAAAATGAGACCTCAAGACTGTGAAATATCTGCGGCATAAATGGATAAAGTGGATTGGTCACTTTCGGATCATTGACTATACTCAAAGGAGAGAAGCAACAATGTTTTTTCTCTTTAATTTGTGTAATTGATCTTTCCCATTTTTGACACTCTTTTTAGGTGCAGGGTGTAAGATGACTCACATCCTTAAACTGCCTGTCTCTCTCTGCTGATTGTGAAATGAGTCTTGGTTGCACCCCAGACATTTGGCCAGATGAGCACCTCTGCAGATGTAATTGATGATGCCTGTGTCTGAGCCCTAAATGCACCTGGTGAAGGGGACAGAGGGCTCTGCAGAGGGCTCCCTGTGGCAATGCCCATCTCCCTTCAGGCTCTCTCAGCAGCCCCGTGGTTCCCAGCCCTGCAGCTCCCACAGCGCAGCCACGGAATCGTTCCTTTCCTCAGAGCTGTTCCTTTCCTCTGCAGTGCTGCCAACGCTGGCAGTCACTGAAACTGAGAGGATTAGGAGAGAATAAAGAAAATCCCTACTGCTTTTTGCCTCGGGGCAGCATAGGACTGCAGGAATGGACACGCCAGGATCACCTTGATTTATAGAGTGGCATCCTAGTTGTTCTCGTGCATTTAATCCTTTTGTGCCAACTGGAAGTTGAAAAGTCTACACTGTAAAGTTGAATTGTATACTTATAAGTCTAATTTAAAAAAAAAAGGGAGATGCAAAAAAAAGAGTGTTTAGGGTTTGTAAAATGTAAAATCCATTTCCATGTGGCTGTAGATATTCCCATAGCAAGTGTGAGAAATAACAGTGAAATGAAAAATAAAAGCTACAGATAAAATGTGGTTTTTTGTCTTATTAGCATTAGAGAAATAGCAGAAAATATTTTTGTATGTATACTGTTTTTCTCTGACTGACACATTCATGTTCAAATTTTAATGTTGCTAATAGCCATTCTCTCAGCAAGAAACATATTTTTGTGAATAAATGCTGTTTGTATTATTTCTTACAGTGCTAAAACTCTGTCAAATAATTATGTTAAAAACAAACCTGTGATAAAAGATAAGTGGGATAGAATGCAGGTGACTGCATGGAAAATGAACTTTGCAGCCCATCACTTGCACTGTTTCATAATAAGTGTCTCTCAGACACTAGTACTATAAACCTCTGAGATGCTTCTAATACAGCAAACACAGCAAAATAAAACTGAACTCATCTCAAAAATAAGTGACTTTCTATTCAATAAGCATTTTTCCCTTATATCTCTGCCCCAAGAATTCCACTTTTCTCAAACAGAAAAAGCAAGATCCAGCACGACTGCATTTTACCCTATTTTTGTCTATTTGCACATGCTCCCCTACACAAATCCTTCCAGTTTCATACTGTCTGTTTTTAATGTGGAAGTTGCTACCATGGGAAACATGGTAAAATAGTATGACTTTGTAATAAAATTTACCGTTCCAGAGAATCATAGAATCATTTAGGTTGGAAAAACCCTCTAAGATCATAGAGTCCAACAGTTAACCCAGCAATGCCAAGTCCTCCACTAACCCATGTTCCCAAATGCCACACCTACACACCTTTTAAATGCATCCAGGGATGGTGACTGCATCAGTGGTTTGGGCAGCCTGCTATTTTAGTATAGGAGACTTCTAAGTATTTAAGGCCTTGACTTACTCAAAGGAAATTAATTTTGTGTGATTTGGGGATTTGGGGATGAGATTTGCGAGCAGAAATGAAGGCTTTGAAGATATACAAATGTTATCTAGTGCAAATTCCTCTGGTATTTATAAAATCTCATCTCACTGCACCTCATTTTGGATGTGTCTGCTGCACAGCGTGGAATAAGCCAGCCTCCACCTCCTGGGGAAGTACCAATGAAATAATTATCTGCTTGCTAAACATTCCCTGCCTTAGCTGTGAAGCTTGATCCAAATCTGCTTTGCCTGTGACCTTTCACAAATCCGTTTCTCCAGGGCTTTTTACACCTGATGGATGCTACAGGGAGCCTGTGGCATGTTCGCTCTGCACCTGCAAATCCTGCAGGCAGAGAGATGGCAGCTCCCACACCACTCAGAGGTGCAAAGCCTGATTTCCCTTGGGTCCTTGGGCTTTGAGCTTCTGTTTGAGGACACTGTGAGAATAGGAGCATTCATCTGATTAAAGACAGATATTTATAATAGCAGCATATTTGTAAGCTGCTCACCTGAATCTTCTGTTCTATATGTCTACCTGAGGATGAGGTGAAGAGGCCTCTGCAGGTGCCTTTTCCTCTCCACTGCTTCCAAAGGCAGCCTCAGGCAACCAGCTCAGGTGAAAACGTCTGTCCTGCAGGATTAGGAGAGATGGATCCCATCTCTTCTCCAAATGTCTGTGGCTGGGTCACGCTGTGGAGCTGCTCTCATTTTCAGGATTATTCAGGTGCAGCAGTGCTTCCTGCCTGGGTGTGACCTGCAAAGGCAGGCAGGCAGATCTGCCCCTCTTCATAGAAATGGGCTCATTTCTGCTGTGTTCAGGATTGCCCAGAGAAGCTGTGGAAGTCCTGTGCCTGGAAGTCTTCAAGGCCAGGCTGGATGGGGCTCTGAGAAACCTGAGCTTGTGGAAGGTATCACTGCCCAAGCCCGGCGGTTGGAACCAGAGGATCTTTAAGGCCCCTTCAGCCCAAATCATTCTAGGATTCCATGTGGTATTTCCAATTCCTTCAGAGTCACCTTCCTTATTCTGAGAACTGCACAGAAATCTTAGCCACTCAGATCACCTGCTGAATTTTCAGATGCCACTATATTTCAGAATCTGATTAGATATCTTGGACTTTGTGGCCTCTTTCTTTCTTTGTCTGTCCCAAGATGATCCAATTTGACCTAGATTTTTCAGGCTTGCCTTCAATGTCTGGCACTTTAAACTTAAGCCTCGAATGCTGGCTGTTTAAATCCCCTTGGGGTGCCTGAAAAACCTACTTCCCTGTAAGGAGCACAAAAGGTGGAAGAACTATAAAAAAATGTCTCTTTTAGATAAACTAGTAGATCAAACACAGCAATGGATACATCAAAGTAGTTGCATGCCTGATTTCTATTACTCTCAGAGGGAATGCAAGCAGGTAAACCTTTTCCTAGATCTGGCCCAGAGGCTAAACAGACTTTCAAAGGATATATAACATTTAGGTATTTCGTAAATAAACCGTCTTTATGTGCTGCTGCAGCACTGAAGCAGCCTGTTTTTAGTTTTCACATGTAAGAAAATTTCAACTCATCCTTTTAGACACAACTGTATGTCATGGTAAGCTGGACAAGACAGGATCCCAAGGAGACTAAATTACCCAAATATTTCTCATATGAAAGGCAAGTGGAAATACAACCATGAAACATCCTAGCACACAGACAAATAAGCTCCAAAGTGACCTCAGAAGTTTATTGGTTCTTATTTCTCCCTGCAGATAGGAGCTGTGTTGTTTAAATCAAATCAGGCAACTTATAATTATATCTAATCTGCAAAGAAGATAAAGAGGAAGCTACTGAACTCCTTCATCTTATCTTAAGACCTTTTCTTGATCTTACTGCTGGAATGGAGAGACCACATCAACTTGGCTAAGTCTGGGACTGTGTTGGTTCAAATTGCAACATATATCTACTTTGTCCTTTCCCCTACTTTCTTTATGGCTAATGGCAGCTGTTCCTCATGGGTCTCAACAGAAAAAGGGCTGTGTTCAAAAACCAGCACACCACTTTATCTGTAAAATTATTTCTTGACACTTTTGGGTCTAAAGTTTTGTGTATGAATAATCCCCTATTCTGTACAAGAGGTTTCATAGGAAATGTCTGATAAAGCCAGTACCTAAACCCTTATTTCCTGAGTTTTATTCCAAAGCCTGAAATGTCATTTTTCTAAGCACTCATCAGAGTGAACCTGCATCAGCTCCTTCTCTCTTGAGATGAACTGTACTACTAGAAGCTGTTTCTGCTATGCCTGCAGTCAGCTGCATCCCAGGCTGGAGGAGTGAGAGCTTTCATCGCTTCCAGCATGGAGGGCTACACCTGATTGTGCAGTCTGTTCATAGGGAGGAGCTCCTAAGTGGTGTTTTTCTGACCTTTTGCAGAACTTAATGATGGGAGGACTCATTTCCTAGACTTTATGAGTTATTTTGATTTGACCTCCTTTGATTGGGAGGGGAGATTAGATAAGTGTTCTGAATATAGGCACCTGGGGTGTCAGTCACCTAAATGCAGGCATAGAGTGACCTTTCAGATGCCCCAGAGCATCTTAACTACCTGCCCATCTGCAATACATAGGAATTACCAGAGGCCCACAGCTCCCTGGAGCTGCAGCTGGAAGCCAGTCAGAGTACTACATAATTTTTTGTTCAGACAGTTGATTTTCACCTTGTCCTGAAGATATTGCTCACCTTGAACTTAGTCAAGAGGAATCCTTGTGCACCTCTCTACAAGTTAGAACCATTATATAAATACAAAAATTGAGTTCTGCAGTCCTCTTAGCAATGGAAGGGGTAGATGCTTTTGCTTTGGTTTTGGAATGTTGTTCAAAGAAACCTTAGGCAAGCAAAGAGGAAAAGATCTTACCCGTCTCTTTCTAAGGCCTAACTCCTGGCTTCATCTTCAGCTATATAAACTGTTATGCTAGTTGACTTGATGGGAATATGCCCAAAGCTTAACTAGATCCCTTACTTCGAATAGAACAAGAAGACAGGAGCTGCATTTTTATCTTTCAACCTTAAGTTCCCCAAGCACTAAATTAAGTGATGCAGTGACTAAGAATAGTTGTGCCATTAAAAATATTCAGAGACAGTTGAAAGCCCAACTGCTACCCATGACCCAAATTCAAAATGGCCTTCAAATTTATTTTAAGATGGAATATGATGCTTTTGATTCCCTCTTCCCTTGATCTGTTGTGTAAATTAGACCTGTTGTGGAGGAGCAGTGGAGATTCTGGTGACTGATGGTGTTCCCAGTGGAGTCTCTGGGGTGAATTTCCCTCTAACTTCTGCTGGTGTGACATCAAGAGTAAGCCTTAAGCCAATTAATTGAATTACACAAGTAAGTTACATTTCTGTAGGAGTATATCCTAGGCAAAATTACTTCCTAAATTGCACCTGGACAGCAGTGTTAATGAGGGCAAAAGAAATTTGTGGTATTAACAAGGAAGAAGCTTGGTTAATAATTCATCCACAAAATGTGCATGATATGAGTGATAGTTAATTCCTTAGAGAATCAAAACACAAACAAAAATCCCTCTCTCTGTCCTCAGGGAGGAGACCCATGACATTTAATGATATGATTGTCAGTCTATCATGTAAACCTTCTTTTAAAAGTCTTTAAATTTGAATTTGATTGTTACCAGCTCTTGATTACATACAGACTACATAATCTATCATTGAATCAAATCATTATTATTACTGTTGGGAAATAGGAAATTATGCAAGAGCCTAAAGGAGAATTTCATGGCAGGTGAGAAACAAACAAATGAGGGTGGGGTAATCAATCTCCGAACCATAAAATGTTAATATTGTCCTAATAAATATGAATTCTCTTCCATTGCTTGATATGCTCCCTACCAAGCATGTCACTTAGCCTGTGGCATGCTTTAGTTTAGTTTAAAGTGGCACTACTATTAACACTTTAGCGAAATTATAATAGTTTCCTTTCATTTTCATAAAAGTAATTAAACTTATCAGTTTTCTTGTTATGCAACAAGCCAACCAATAAATGGACTAAAAAAGTTCAATTTGTGTTATTGTTGAATTAGCATCCTATGCACCAGGGATTATTCAGATATGAGATTCTGAATTAACGATTTTTTAAAAATAAATATTAAAAAAGAGGAAATAAGAATGATATTGGAAGAGAAGCATTCCTGTCAGTTCCTGCATTGACGAAATTATATTAACTACAGGATAGCTACTAATGCTTCATTGCAAGCTTACAATTTTTTCAGATAAAGTTAACTTGGTGACTCCAGAAGGAGACAGAAATTTAAATTGCACTTAAATAAAAAAAGAACCTTACCATGGTGAGAAGTGAATTGTGTGCTTGGATGGACTGGGCTTTTCAAGGTACACTGAACCTAGAGAATGCACTAAATGGAAGGATGCATTCTTCTCATGTAATGTAAATTAAAGAGCTCTGAAAAGAACTGTGCCATGAAATCTGCTCAGAGATAAAGGAATAAGTTAAGAGAAGAAATAATATTCTTGGAGAATTCATAATTTGCATTGACCAAATTTCAACCCCCTCATGAATAGAAATGCTTAATATGTTTTAAAACCAGTCCTAATATATTATTCAGTGACAAGTGTAGAAGGCGGCATTTGATTTATGACCGCAAAGAATGAAATGACAGAAAGATGTGCAGCCCCCAAGGCTATTTTGTCCAGGTGATACATTCCCCAGTCTGACTTGTTCCATATCCTTATGAGATTCCCTATTCTTTGAAGGTCAGTTATGCTGGAACAAAAGTCCAGCAGGGATGTTCTGCTTATCTTCCACCATATGCTGGCCTGCAACGGGGACGCCTGCAAGCCCAGCTACCTCACTCTAAACACAGGAGAAGAAAGACAGAGATGTGTATTAAACTCAGTTGATTTCACCTCATTACACCATGCTGCCAGGAGGGCTGCTTGCTCAGATGTGTTATCCCTGTCCCTCTGCTGGCAGATTAGGGACAGGGACAAGGAAGCTGAGAGGTGGAAACCTACCAAACAGAGTATTTCTGATCACAAGCTTCTGAGAGCTAGGAAAGCTCATGTGAATGTTGCCAAGTTTTCTGAATAGATTCTTTTAGACTTTCTGACTCAGGAAAGTGATTGATGAGGATTTACATTACAGCAATAATTTATTTTTCCCTGTTGTCCATGATACTTTCTTAATACCCTTTAACAAAATATTTTGCTTGATAGTCCTGTTGGGAACATTCTTGATGCAATATGAGTGACACAGTCTCTGTTCTATCACAAACCTGGTCTTGGACCAGATCTTCATAAAGGTTTAGACCCCTAAGTGTGTGTTCCACCAAAATTTTCAAGTCTACTAGCTTGATGTACTTTTACATCCTTGATTTTATTCAGGATCATGTACTTCAGCTGCCTATATATGTGCACAATTGGACATCTCACAAGGTGTCTATCAGCCTGCTTTGCCCTTACTTTCTCAGTATAACAGCTGTTTTTAGCTGATCTTAGTCTTTAGAAAATGAGCAGGATAGAAATTAGCTTTCTCTTTTTATACATGTATGCAGGCAGCACAGCATGAGCAGGCAACAGAGCTTCTGTTGTAACAGTGAACAAAGTTCTTACACTTAAGATTTGAAAGCAAGAAGATTCTCTCCAATCAATACAATTTCTAAGCAAGTATTTTCAATTATACTTTCAGATTTCATGAACTGGAAATGAAGAGACCCCTCTCCTTTGGGGATCTGTGACCTCAGTTAATACTGAAACAAAAGCACACTATATCCTTAACTTTTGAAATGATTGATGGAGTAGGGCTTTGTTTTCACTCTCTGGGCACATCTGATGGCACATTACATTTTTATTAATTTATGTTCTTTATATTGTGGGCAAGAAGACAAATAACTGTCTCAGTATATAAACACTTTCCTGGAAATGAACAGATGAACAGATTTCAAACCCAGTTTTCCTCATGCTCATCTAATTAGCTTTCTTATATGAGAGGTTGTGGTATTTCAACAAGTAAAAGATGCTGATTTTCAAGTGAAAGTTTACAGCTAACTCTTAAATAAATCTGTTATCTTATTTTGGAGACATATGGAACAAACTTTAGATTCACCAAAATTCCTCTAATTCCTCTATATATTTAACCCATATAATCATCAAGGTTGTAAAAGACCTCTGACATCATTGAGTCTGAAGTACCTGGACCTGTGTGACTCATGCAAAGTAACACATGAAGACAGGAATAAAATCTGGATTTCGGAATCCTTGTATGGTGTTTTCAATAGCAGAAGTCTTGACTTCTCTTGAAACCAACATGTGGATTTTTTCTGCAAGCCTCTAACACCTCCCAGACCAGCAGAAGGGGAGTAACTAGTGCCTATGCACTAAACTGAAGTGACAGAGAACACCATCAAAACAGCACATTTGTCAAAGAAACAGTTGAACATTTTTTACAATATTTTAAGAGAGCAAATGAATCTGTTTTCCCACAGCTGAAATGATTACTCACCCCACCACAAGTTTTGATGTCTGTTTTAGTGATAATCTCTGCTGCTTTGAAATACACAAAATAATGAACAGCTGCTTTGGCTAATGGAATGCAGAAGAGTTGAGGTACTAATCTTTCATTAAAAAAAAGTTTGTTGCTTCTGGAATAAAAAAGGAATAAGGGATTATTGTTGATGCAGAACAAACCAAAATAGCGATAAGAACTAAGTAAACTTATTCATCACCTTCCTTCCTGAAATATGACTTTGCTACCTTTGTAGCAGATATTTGGATGGTGTGTACATCCACATGGCTCTTGGGAGGGATGAACAGCTTCACTTTACAGGGCTGTGTCTTGATGCAGTGCCTTGACCTGTCCTGGTTTCCTCTGGGGAAGAGTTAATTTTTTTCTTAATAGCTGACCCAGTGCAGTGCTTTTGATGTAGTGTGAAAAAGATGTTGGTAACACACTGATGTTTTAATTGCTGCTCATTTGTGCTAAATCAAGGGCTTTTCATTTTTCCATGCTCTGCCAGTGACCAGATGTATGAGAAACAGGGGAGGAGCATGGGCAGGGCAGGAGACTGGAACTGGGCAGAGGGATGTTCCATACCATACAACATCATGCTTGGTATAGAAATGGGAGAACTGGCCAGGGAATGACAATTGCTGCTCGTGGGTGGGCTGAGCATTGATTGGATCATGGTAAGTAATTGTATTGTGGGTCACTTGTTCTTCTCTCCATTACAGGTGTCATTATCATTATTATGACTACTAGATTTGACTTTATTTCAATTTTTAAGTAACTTTTATCTCAACTTATGAATTTTACCTTTTTTTTTTTATTTTCCTCCCCATCCCACTGGGGAGCCAGGGGAGAGCAGGGTTAGTGGCTGCATGGTACTTAGTTGTAACTAGAGTTAAACCATAACTCTGCACTCAATTACCTATTGGTTATGGTTTTGAACTACAAGTAAACTATGTCTGTTTTTCTTTTTATACTCATTAATTATTGTTATTCTAGCAAAAGCCTGAAAACTTTTAAGCAGAGGAGCATGCAAGGAATTTATAAGAAAATTACTTGAAGAGGAAAGAAAAAGAAGCAAAGGCCTGTGAAATTAACCTGGCTGATCTAAGCCACTCCTCATGAAGATTCCCTTTCCAACCCTTCATCTTCTTGGTGGCCCTCGTTTGGATACTCTCTAATAGCTCAGTGTATTTTTTATGTTGTGGTGCCCAAAACCGCTCACAGGACTTGAGCTGAGGCCACCCCAGTGCAGAGCAGAGTGGGACAATCCCCTCCCTTGCCCTGCTGATTCCTCAGTCTGTCCGTACAACCAGGGCTTCCCTGTCCCAGGCAGAGAATCCAGCACTAACCCTTGTTAAACTTCCAGCACTAACCTTTGTTAAACTTCATATGGTTTTAAAGGAGCTGACACCCCTTGTGGAACAGGTTGCTGCCCAGAGGGCAGGGGCTACAACAAACACAAGAGCTGAAGTGAACACACTGACTCACAAAGCTCTGCAGACCTTTCCTTGCTCAAATGCAGGGGCCCAGATGGATTCGGGTTCTTGCTGACCTACAAGGGATTCTCACATCATGGCCAGTTTTCAGCTGGCACGGATGCACCAGCTGCTTCCTGCCCTCACAATTTGCTGGGAGAGGAGGAGGTAAGAGATGGATGCAGATCTTTGCCATACTTTTAGCTGGTTTAAGAGTCTGTTGGTGTTACTTCATGCTCAGTAATCAATTCAGGCACAGGGCTGTGACTTCTCTATTTTCGTGCACTGAGCAGGAACTTGGTACTGGGAAGAATCTGTCTTGTGGTTACCCAGCCAGGGTAGTGGGAGCAAATTGCAAAGGATGACTACTTTTATTTGAGAATTTGTTTTATAATCCTTTTTGTTACATTGTTTTTAAGAAGATAGTTCACATATAGCTCACATATAAATCTTCATAAAGTCATGGATGTCCTATAAATCATCGGTGTACATGACGGGCTCCGCAAAGAAAAAGGTATTTTACGACAAAAGTGAAAGTTTTATTTAGGAAAGCTCTATGTGCGTATCTTTTCCCCCATACCTAGTGATTTAATCGAAAACAACTGAAATAATGTAAGAAAGAGAACGAAATAACACCAGTGCTTTTCAGAATAAGCATTGAATATAAAAGATCAAGCAAACATTGTTACACTTGATATTTTATCCAGGATTTCAGACCCATCAGGATTTAACATTTATTAGACATTAATGGAAAGATGAGGTGAAACATGATGGTAATTCAACCAGAAGCAGGGCAACTGTCAGAGGATGCTCTCTGTGCATGTGAATAGCACATCACCTCCTAGAAGGGATCAATCAAAAGTGAAAGCCGTGGAAAAACAATCCCAAATAACATGGTACTAACTGCAGTAGAGCTGCAACACAACTACAGGTTGTGCAAATTTGCAAAGCTCAGTGATTTTCTGAGTTACAAAAACAGGGGATCTACCTATTTGTAGTTTATTTTTTTAAATATGTGTTTGCAAATGACAGAAGTGTTAAGTTCAGTGTGTCTGATTTTCTTCTCACTTGTGTCAGTGTCAATCAGGGATTTCTTCACTGAATTTACTTAACACGCTTCTTTCTGCCCTCTGGCTTCCCTGTAGCTAGTCCTAATTAGAAATGTGCAAAGAGTTGGCTAGGTAAGTCATTCTCTAAAATAAAAAGATTAAAAAATATTAAAATTCTTCAATTGAATAAAGGAACTGAGATGCCATTTTGTGCCAAAAATGTCTTTTCTTGGCTTGAAAATGAGAATATGTTTATCTAAGTAGCAAAGGCTCAAATAATTTTCAGGCTTGAGTTGTGTAAGCAGAGATTCAGAGAGGTCCTGTCTGTACTCCAAGTCAGGCAAGAAGCAGTATGGATATGGACCTCTCAGACAATGCAAGATATTCCAGTGTCTGAGGTGTATGGCAAAAAACTGGGAAAACTTGCTTTAGGTTTGCTATTAGCTCTTATTTCTGTACATGTTTTCTCCCAGAAAATAATGTGTTATTGTGGAAATGTCAAAACAAAGTATTTCAGTCCTCTGAAAAATATTTGTTTCTGTCTATTTAGGTTTTTGCCTTACATAAATGTTGTAACAGTGATGGTTTGGATCCCTGAAAACCTCTTTCATGTAGGACAAATAATTAATTTGCTGGGGTTGTCTTTTCTTTTTTTCCCTTGAGTATAGTAATTTGCATCTGTGTAAAGCAGAAAAAAGTCAGAGCAACAAGATTATGCTGACAAGTGCCTGATACAAGCAAGAGGAGAATGGAAACTGACTGACTGATGGAACCAGACAGTACTTCTCAGCTCAAGTAAGTAAAGCTCCATTATTCCTGGGCTGCTGCCTCAGCAAAGCAATTAAATTAAGGAATTCTACAGACTTCCCACATAGTTAAAATGAACTAAACCTGATTGAATGTAGAGCATTACACACCAGGGTAGGAGAATAAGAAGGGTGGGGTTAGAAAATGAAAATCACAGGGTACCAAACAAAGAGAAGTAAAATGCTCAGCCATAGGAAATGACTATTATGATAGTGAAAAAGAAATGCTATTACTGCCTGGAGGATTTCAATTCTATTTTATGAATCCTGGTTTGTATTTATGACCTCCTGAAATCTCTGCTAAGACAACTCTGCTCAATTCTCCATGTACCATGAAGTGTTTTCTTAGACCATTTTTGCCTATATGGGTCGAATCTGTCATTAGTTGTAAGAGTGGGGATACAGAAATATCTGACTGTTCCATAAATAAACACTGTACACCCTGTTTATGCGGGCTGACCAATATCAGCTTTTCTCTTTGAGCTGTGAAGCTGCAAGCATCTGCCTTCAAGCTGCATGACTCCTGGGACTTCTCTGAATCCAAGTAATCTCCTTGAGCAATGGATTCATTTGATGGTTAACAGTATTGCTGCCAAAAAGAGATTTGTCATATCTTTAGGCTAAGAGAAGGAATTCTGCAGTACTAGCTAACTCCTCTCCACAGGGGAAATCAGCATATTCTTCTGGTTATGCTGCAGTCCTATGATCAATATATTTGTTAACGTTTAATGCTACATGTGAAAACCAGCATTCTCATTTTGAAAATAGCTGCAAGTAAACAGTGACCTATATATAGGATTTGTCTTCTTTCCAGCTTTATTCTTAGCAGAACTTATGTGGAATTAATTGTAAATAGCTGGATTTGAAGGTGTCTTTTTTTTTTTTAGGAACATTGGCATTTAAATCTTATTCTGCCTAGCTAGTCAATAACAATGTTCTTACTTCTGAAACTTGGACGGATTTATAGCTTCAGCAAACTTTCACATTGCCATTTTTAAATACACATCATATATTTCACAGATCTTCTGAGCAAAATTTTTAGACATGCCAACGCAATTTAGAAGTCTAGAGTATATTTAAATATGGCTGAAGCACTTGGGAAAACAAACCCCAAAGACTTCCAGTAAGATTTAGACCACCCACAAGTTAATTTCCAAAATGTCACATGTGCCTAGATGTAAAACTGTCCAATGCTCTGATATATATGACAAAGATATTAATCTTAAGAGCCCACATTCTTAAACCAGTGGATGATTGAAGACATTGATAACTCAACTTCCTACAGCAAGAACCTGTCAAGTCCATATATTTGTGGTATCCGGTATATGAAAAACCAGTGTTAGGAACTGGTGCTGGGAAGATCCCTGAGTCTCATGGCTGTCCATCATCTGGGGTAACAAGAAAGCACTAGCCTCTAACCCAGCCCAGTCAGCAGCAGCTCTCACACACCCACATATAGGGATAAGGAGCAAGAAAAGAGTGTTTCTGGTTTCCCAATAACTTGATTGTATTCAGATGAGGCACAGTCTGTTCAGGCTCAAATGCCCCCATTTGCTGAGAGAGGAACTTAAAGCTGTCATGTCTGAGGAATTTTTAGTACCATCAGCAAAGGGATCTCTGAACTCTCTTTCTGAAGGTTGTTCACTGCAAATGGGACCACTAAGAGATGACTGAGATGGAAATGAAAAGCTAGGAGAAGCCTTTAACCCAGGTAGTTAAAGCAGATCTCAACAGAACCCTTATCCCAAAGCTTATCTTGGGGATGGGGATCAATGTCTACTCACAAAGAAATGGAGTTTGTTTTGAAGTGTCTCTCCTACCTCCATTGACTGTTTCCAGGCTGCTGGGTTAAAGACCACCTCCACAGAGTTCCAGAACCCAGTGAGTGCTGCAGTCAGGGAAATTCTCCTACAGAAGTAACTTTTTTTCCTTTCACTTTTTTTTCTTTCTTGTTTAGGACTTAGCTTGATGCAGGTTGAGACTAAGCCTGCAAGCTGTCTGCTGGATGTTTTTTGTCAGTTCCACAGCTGCAGTAAGAACTGTAAAATGGTCAAATGCATCAAATTTTTTGCAGCGTCCACAAAGACTACTGAAGCTCACAGCTCTTGAAGAGGCTTTCAAGGACCCTGGAAGCCCTGAAGATACTTGAATGGAGCTAGGCTTTTTGACTGAACTGCAGAAAGCCTCAGTTGCTGCAAATCCACTGAAACCTGAAGTGCCTTTTTTGCTGACTGCTCCAGGCTCTCAGATCCTGGGAACCTGTCTCATGGTTTCAAGCCACAACTAAACAGCATAATCTGCCTGGATGTTTTAACAAAGCTGGCTGTTTAGAAGTCACAAGCCCTAGGAATGCTGTCATATTCAGCTCTAGACGTTTCCTTCTTACAACAGGATGTTTTGGGCAAAATTAATGCAGCTCAATGAGTACTAAAAATCTATTCAAACACTAAGGCTAAAGTTTTATGGTAAAACTGGACTGCAGCTTATTTAGTTGCAGCCACATTTATAATGCTGCCTGATGTCTTTCATTATGTTTTCGCGGCACTTATTCCAATGGAGAAGAGTTGGAATATATGCAATATGGGATGAAGGGATTGTAAACACTAGGTTAACCTATCCCCCTTCACCTCTGTGAATTATGCTCAGTGCTAATTAGTTCTAAAAATTCCCATGTTTTTACCTGCAGGATTTTTCAGAAATGCCTTTTCGTGTAGATATTTGAATTGAATGACTGCTTGAATTACATAGCATGTAAGTCTCTGAATTGTTATGAATTAATGGGAATGTGGACAGAGCTGTGCACTGTTATGTTTTTGCTCAAAGTTAATTTGCACAGCTTTTATCTTCCTGGGATCTTTGCTGAATTTAGATTTTAGGATCACAGCTAATCCTGGAAATAATTTCCAGGTGCAGTGAAGATGACAAAATCATTAGGAATAGTCAGCATGTCATCATCAAATAGCAGTTGTGCTTGACCAAACTGATACACATCCATGGTGAAGTGACCAACCTCTTGGATGAGAGGAAGGCATTGTCTGCCTGGCTTCAGTGAGACCTTTGACCATGTCTCCCATTAGACCCTCACAGAGAAGCTTTTGATGTACAGACTGCGTGAGCAGACAGTGAGGTGGATTGAAAACTAGCTGAATTTCTGGGTCTAGGGAGTGGTGATCTACAAACCTAGCTGGAGACAGTGGCTAGCAGAGTTCCTCAGCCACCAGTACTGGGTTCAGTCCTGTTAAACCTCTGGATGACGGGGCACAGTGTAGCCTCAGCAAGTTTTCTGGGGATACCAAGCTGGGAGGGGAGGCTGTTACACTAGAGGGTCATGCTGCCATCCTGAATGACCTTGACAGGTTGGAGAAATGGGTCAACAAGAATGTCATGATGTTCTACAAAGGGAATTGTGCAGTCCTGCACCTGGGGAGGAGCACTTCCTTGCACCAGTGTATGATGATGGCCTCTTCAGTAAAAAGAGGCTTGGCAGAAAAGCACACAAAAGTCCTGCTGGACACCAGGTTCAACATGAACCTCTCAGCATCAAAGTAAATATCTGTACAGATTCCATTTAGATATCTACTATATATCTCACATTTTTATGAGTAAATTTGCCTGAGGGCCATCATTCAGTCCCCAAACCTAGTTAATACTGTACTCCTTCTTGGTTTTCATATCCAGCTCTTCTGAATTTGCTGTTAATTCCTCCTGCAAGTTTTCAGAAGGAAAGACCTTTTGTTAATAACAAAATACTGATTGGAAAATGTTTCATAATATTTTTTAGGGTAGGATAATTTCACCTGGGTATGTTCCAAGGAAACTTTTCTTGGAAGAGTTTCACTTTTTGAAGTGAAGAATTGCAGTGCAAATCTGTTTCATAATCTAAAACTTGAAGACCATTTACACAAGGATAATCAGGGAAAGGACAGAGTAATCAGGATTGCAAGTGTCTGAAAATAAAGATAAGACCAGATCTAGATCTACTGGTATGAGCTTTCTGTGTGGTGCATCTCAGATGATGGAAAGCAGCTGTAAAGTGGTATAGCCAGCATTTGTGATTCACTGCGTCAGTGGAGCAATGCCAAAGAGTTCTGGTATATCAACAAATCCAGGGCAAGTGGCAGCTGCATCCTTCTAGACAGATAAAGCTTCTTCTGCTGCAAGTGGCGTGAAGAAAACATTTGCATGTTCACAGTGGGGTATTTGTTTGCATGTGTACATGCATGTGTGTTTACACGTACACAGGCACAATTCTGTGAGTGCGGTGAGCCTGGTAACACCATCTGGTGTTAAATTTACCCATCATCTCTGCTGATAAGAGCAGTTGCCTACAGTCTTGCTAGATGTTAGTCAGAAAGCTGAAGTCTTCCACATCATCAATAATCCTTTTTGGACTCAGGCAGAATAAAGGAGGAAAATTACAAACAAAATGAAACAAGACAAAACAAAATCCAGATGCACATATTAGGTAAAAAATTCTGGTGTGTCTGGGCATGTGGAGGAGAGATTGGAACAGATTGTCTCTAAGTGGATGCTGGGACTGGGAGGTCATGTAAAATGGACAAAGTACCACGAAGGGGTGGAAATTCAGGGAGTGAGACCATTTGGAAAATTGTTGCAAGTACATTTGTTGGTGTACATGGGGTAGCATGAGAATCTGGAATTTGGAATATGGTGTATAGATAGGATGGTGTAGGGCTACAGATAAAATGGAATAAGATTTAACATAAAAGTACAAAAAAGAAAGGTCTTAGAGCAGTAGGGAAAAAGGCAATGATAGCAGGTGTTCAGAAAAAAAGATTGGCCCAAAAGATTAGGAAGGGGAAGAAAGTGTAGGGGGTAGGTCAGTACTGCATGGGCCTATGGTCTAATAACAGCCTCCAGTTGGGTTCAGATATGTAAGAAGGTAAAAAGAGAGGGAAGTCTCAAGGAAGAGTAAAGATAAAACTGACTGACCAAAGAGATGGGAAGTGTTTGGGTCATACCTGTTTGCTGTGTGGGAAATGATGGGTGGGACACTCAAGGATAAATTATCCTTGCTGGGAGTGAAGTATGCTCAGGAGAGAGTGCTACTGCTAATTCCAGTTGCTAGGCTTGGAATAATCTCAAGCATCCATGAACTGTTGGTTTTTTCCCTGAGACTTGTAATTTGCTCAATCTCCTTGTAGACATTTTATATACATTGACTAGAAGAGACCAAATTTCAAAACCCTTCACAAAATATTCTAGTACTATCTAATCTTTCTAAAAAATATGTTCTTCATGTTTTTTTTCCTCATATTGAGCAACAGTATTCTCAGCACAGTCTTAGCTGTTTTGATTCAAACAAATCAGTTCTGATTCTGCCTGGATAGCCCTAGCAGGGAAAAACCCTTAATCAAGATGTTTAGCAAAGTTATGAGACACTAATAAAAGACCCTGAAAGAAGGAGTATCAAGCATCACTAATTACAGGAAATGCTGGAATATTTATAGACACATACACAGATATTTGTAGAACAACCTCTAGGCTTTAAACTTTCCTGGCCTAATCTCAGTGGAGAGACCCTTTCAAGTGATAACCTGATTATTTTCGTTCAGTATATTTATAAGCAACCCATGGATTTCCTTGAAAAAAAATGAATGGAGTCTGGCACATGTTTGGGGTTGTGGCTGACTGTACATTTTATTCATTAGGGAGTATATTTTGCTATAAATACTTTCTGTATTTTGACTTTGATTTTTTGCAAGATAAAGCTGAAGCAATCATTTGCAGTCATGTTTTATTATCTGCTGGAGCTTCAAGTAGTGCCTAATCCAATGATGGCTGAAAACATTCTCAATTCAGAAACAATTTATTTTCTATTTCTATGTTACAAACAGCGTGACACTTTGGGGAGTTCTTTGCAGCAGAACTCTGAGAAGTCGCACTAGAAGAAAATTTGGTTTGATTTAGGTTTTTGAGCATTTGAATCCTTCATACTGACCTAACAATTATCCAGGGTAATTCAAAACATATTCAAAATGGCTGTAATTTTGCATTCAGCCCTAAAAGCTGCATTTAGGTTTGGTGTATGGTATGAAAACACAAATCACCAGCTATGGAAAGCCAGTGATATTGTGGTGATAACACACAAGGTGCTTAATAAAACAGTCTTTTACAAGCAGAACTCTTATTCACAGAAATTACGTGCATTTTTCCAATTATATGAGAGCTGGAAAACTGTTGTTTTAAACATTAAATCTTATTATAGATTACTGTGGATTACAGAAAAGAGAGCCTGCTTTCTCTCTAAACTCAGTTTTCCTTCTGGTAGAAAAGGAATGCTGTTATTCACAAACACTTCAGCCACGAGTATGATGCCCATGAATCTGTAAACTCCTATTCAAACCCAGGCAGCAGGAAAGGGGTTGTGTAATTCATCTGGCTGCAGGTAAGGGCTGTATTCCCTGTCATAGAACACCCTCTTTGTTGCACACCAGTCTGTGCTCCAGGAATGAACACTGCAGCTGAGGCACATCTTCAGGCAAATACTCCAGAATATGATATTTACTGAGGTGTTACCAGGAAATGACCACTTAGGACATGAAACCTAAGGATAGAAAAAAAAAAATCAAATATTAAAATGCTGGCTTCTTGGACAGTCTTAACCACTCCACTGAACTTTGTGACAATGTCCCTTTACACCATCTAAAATCTTGGACCATGATCTTTTACGGTAGACATCAGTTTCTCTAAATTGCTTGCCAAGAGGAAGCACAGCACTAGATTTGCTGCTACTCAGATGGGTATTTATCATGATACTCTATTTCAACTGTGTTCTGCTGCTGTTAGGCATTGTCTTAATGTTTCTTCTTACCTAAGATAAATAAATCGGTGTCATCTTGGAGATTTAGTTGCAACTGCAGTTTATAGGTTAAAAAATTATACCTTTCAAGCAAGTTTCTTACAGCAAACAAAATCTTCAAACCCCCATAACCCTCCCAAATTTTAAACCTCAGGAGAAATTAATTCAAAATGGTAACAAATAACAGTAGTGAAAATATTGCATCTTGAAAATATTACAGGTCCCCAACTATTATTTAAGTCAAGCAAATATAGGAAAAAAGCATGCATTGGTGTCTCTTTTACTGCTTACATGAGCCATAAAATAAAATGTTTGGAAAATACCAGTATTAAATGACAAATGAGGTAATTTAGAGCAGAAATAATACTTTATTTATCAGAAGTGAAATAATATAGATCAACCCTTACAACTTTTGTATCAATCTGCTATTTGGAGTAAATAGAAAAATAAAATATTTCCTTTAAAACACTCTGATGATTTGTTTCAGGGCTCATAAACATCTTTTATGAACAGCAGTTTAGTAATACCTAATGTTAAGTAATACCAGTGATGCTGTAACTAATCTAGACTATGGATGCCAAAGAAATAATGTTTAAAGAGTTTTATTAGACTGATCTAATTGAAAAATGAGATCTGCTGTGGGGCACAGAAACATTGTGAAGCTTGTCTACTTTTTTCTAAACTGATGTGATGTTCTTGTTACATATATTGCTTTAAAAGGCACAAAAACATTGAGGGCAAGCAAAATGCCCTTTGGCCTTTTGAGGCTGAGTTCTTACCTTGAGCTTATGTGTGCACCCAGAGGATGGCCACAGCAGGTTTGCCTCCCATTCCCAGGGGTGCTGGGCAGCCTGGCCACCTTGTATAATGCAGCTGCACACTGGAGGAATCTCCTTCCATGGGATACATTCCAGGAAAAGTGAATGGGGTTTCTCCTTTCACGTTGGTACTCAGAGCCCTGAGTGAGCAGGGTGGGTAGATTGATCCCTTTCATGCTTGGAAGAGTGCTCGGATGTATTGTGGAAGCAGTATTTGAATATCTGCTGTGCCATTCTCTGATCTTTCTTAAAAAAAACATTCTGTCATGATGCTCACATATGCTGGCTGTAGTTACACTTCCTATGTGCTGTGATAAAGTTGCATCATTAATTAACAGGATCCCTTGCTACTCTGCATTGTCTTTGTCCATCTAACTGATTCCTGCCCTACATTTTGTACTGTATGCTTGTAAGTGTCTATACAGCATTTATCATGCTGAAATGAGGGTCCATGACTATGTTTCCTACCTCAATGACTTAGGAAACAGCCCTAACACTGGTTTTAAAGGCAATGTGGTGGTTTCAATGACTTACTGTGCTGGAAAGTCTGAAGCAGAAAAATAGCTATGCTACCCAAGATAGGTAGACTGTTTATGCTGGGACTAGGATTCAACTCATTCTAAGACAGATTTATAGTAGAAAAGATCACACTCGGAAACCTTTTTTCTCTCTCCTCTTCTAAGTACGAGAAAGATGTTTAAAATGTGTCTTACCTAGATGCCACTGATATCTGCTGTGTCTTTTTGTAATTTGTTATATACAGAGCAACATATGTCAGCTCCAGCAAACAAGATATTTATTTATCAAATAAATGAATAAATATATCCATCACTCTTTGAAAAATACTGGGAAATTTAAGTCAGGCACTTGAAAGCAACATTATAGTAACAGAAACTGTAACTGATAGCAATAATGCTGGAAAGCTTTTATCAAATTAAGTGAAGGGTTTGGATCAGCTCCCAGCAGCTACAGCTTCATTTCTGAGAAACTAGCAGCTGGTTACCTGCAGCACCTTTGCTTGCTGTTCCAGCAGAGTCCTCATGTCCTGAATGGATGCTGGGAATTGCTTCCAGGCTCTGATCAGTCCTGTAGATTAAGAGAGTCTCACACAGCTGTGCATGGGTATGGATTAATCCTTTCATTAAAACACTGGGATTTGAAATAGGAGTTGTTAATTTTGGATGACAGTATCTTGGCAGAGAGGAAACAGGCAGATCCCTTCTCCTCCATTAGTAGTGCTTGTTTCTCCTGTTTTATTAAAACAGCTCATCTTATTTGTAAGCTTCAATGAACAATTCTTCTTAACATACTCCCACATAAGGATCCATTGAACAACTTGCATCGTCTCAGCTATTTTAAGGATAAACATTTCTTCAGGGGTGCTCATGAAACCTGCAATTGCTAAAGTTTCAGAAACAGTACAGATCACCTTCTTCAGTCCATTACAGGGGGTAATATCTTGCTACTCGCAAAGATATAAGTTAGGAAGAATAACTTAAAAACAGTGTCAGAAAATTAGGATGGTATAGTAGCACCTTGGGGCAGGAATGTGTTAAAAACCAGGTTCATTCCTGGAGGGAATGTTAGATGAAAAAATATTAATCAGTTACTAATGATACAAGTAACCTTTAAAATGAAGGAATCACCTTTCTCTGGATTTCTTAAGGGTTCTTTTTTTTCATACTACTTAAGCACAAACAGTATTTATCTAAATCAGACAAGACGTTAAAAGAATTCTAATGGATAACACAGTGAGAATTTAGTAAATAAAGATTGTGTAGAGACCAATTTCCTGAAGTGCCTTGCTCCCTTAAGCTTATTCCTGCTTTAAAAGAGAATTCAGGGGTGACAGGCTTTTGGGAGCCTTGCATCTCTAATAATTTGTGGGAATAAGGCTCCTCCATCTCTGAAAGTGTATTGCATTCCAGCTGCCTTAGGTAGCTCTAATGTAATTTGCTTGGATGCAAAAAGCAGTATAGTAGGTTTGCATGGCAGTTTGCCCAGACTACTATAGCAACTTCTAGATGTTAATTAGTCACAGTGGAGCTCCACAATACAGCTTGTTTGTTCAGCACTTGTTCAGGTATCTTCATGCTGCACGGCTTTATGACATATAGGTATAAACCTGGGTGCTGCTAAAATTTTAATTTCTTGCCTGAGAGAAAATTAACATAAGAATAACCATGCTGATTCCATGTTTTGTAGCTGCCTGCTAATTTCCAGATCAGGGGCTCTCAGTCAGGGCCAAACCTCCCCTGCAACACCTCACTCCATCAGAGGGGAACTTTTGACAGGACTAGGTGTGAGATGAAACACTTTTTATCTCTTGCCATGCCATGCTGTTAAAGTTGGAGCCATAAACCCCAACTCTGTCCTACATTGCTCTGTTGATGTTGCAGAACTAACTTAAATGAAGCATAATTTCAACACATTTAGAGGAAGGGTTACCTTGAGTAAATGATTCCCAGCAGAAGCTGTAGGAAAAACCCTCTATAAATCCTTTCTATCTTATAATTTTAGGAATACCTCTAGGCTTCCTTCAGGGCTGTACTCACATCCAGTTTGGAAGCAGAGCTGCAGATACAGTGAGAAGCTGTGGATATCAGGCTGCACCGTTTTAATCGAGTTCAGCTCTGTTTGGGATGGTTCCGTTAGGAGTTCAGCTTCTCCACTGGAGTTATGTTTAGATACAAACTCAGAGAAGCAATAAATGACCCACATTTTTCACTCCTTTTTTGAGGTTTCAAAAGCCTCATCTGTTGCCTTTCCCCCATTCATTAAGCTAAGAATAATAACAGTGAAATGCTTAAAAAGACAATGTTTTGAGAAAGAGAGGGCAATTTCTATTTGGCCCTTTGTCTTGTGTAATTCCACATTTCTCTTCTCTGTGTGTGTGGCACTGGTGAAAAGTGCTAGACTGACATGCTTGGCGAATGAATAACTCTTTTTATGCACAGTTGGTGTCTGAGTACATCAGAGGTTTTGGGCTAACAAATCTCCTTAATCCTAAGAAGTAAATTGCTAAAAGACGTTGTTGGTAAATGTTAATTATTTTCCCTGAGATGGAACCCAAAATCAGAGAGGAAGGAGATAAAGAAATATGGACATGCCTGATAATTCTCAACATATCACCAGGAAAGGCCTCTCTGCCAGGTTGATAAGGGAGCATCCTGATATCTCATCTTGTTTTGAATATGCCTACCAATTTGCTACCAAATGTCACAACCTCCAACCACTCTGCAGCTAACACATGCAATGCAAACACAAAACTGCAAAAACTTAGCCTTTAGCTCCTTGGTCGTGCATTTCCTTTGAAGACAAAATAACTGTGACAGTTTTTCTTAAAATGTGAATTTTCTACTCATGAAAAACAGCAGTTCAGATTTCTAAAAATAACTGTTATATTTGCATGCCAGAGCTGAGGGGTCTAAAGAAATGTGCCAATTAATTGACTAGGGAACTTAAAAATGGAAACCTGTCAGATGGATGTGTCTGGACCGTAGATCAGGAGGAAAGGAAGATGGAGAGCAATATGTGTGCTGGCATTTCTAACCAATCATGCAGCTTGGGGTAGGCACTCTGAGCCAGGTGATACTAATGGAGAAGGAGCTATTGTTCCCCATCCTCTCTCCTTTGCCAGTCTTAACTGACTCATTGCTTTGGAAATTCTTGGCTAACATATTCATTCACTCTCACAGAAACTAAGTGTTGCAGCTAGAAATAAAACAGAGGATGGCTAGTAGAGACGTATCTATGGAGAATTCATAATGCATGATTTCATGTCTCAGAAACTTCAGAAAAGTTATAATTTATTCCTTTTCCTGCTCTGCAATATGTCTAATACTTCTGGTATAAAAACCTGCATGATCCAAATGCTTGTATTAACAGCACTATTGAGAAGTGTTTATTGATTATGAGTCCTCCATCCCAGCACACACAATACCCAGGACACTGGGACCAACTGCACACCTGACAGGGGAAGAATGGGCCACCCTCAACACAGCAGGGTGTATGAAGGCTGATTTGTTTGGTGTTTGTGCTCTTAACATTCTCCCTGTGCAGCTCACACAGCTTCGAGCTCCTTCCTGATTCCTCTACAGGTTTTCTGGGTGAATAGGAGACAAAGCACTGGCTTTTCAAAATGATCAATGGTTGAATATTGGAGCAGTACTTGTGTTAAGTGAATCTGGCTTCCCTCTCTCCCAGACTAAGAAGCTGAGTTTTACCATTGTGGTGGAACTCCTTTGAGTCCCTTACCTATCTCTACCAACATTTTTTATCACATGCTTGTGAGTCTATCATTGGACTAGAATACCACCTGTCCTCCAGTAGAATTAAGCAGCTTTTTAGCAGACTAATTTATCTCATGTATTAGATTCAGATTATTCTGAGCAGGTGTCAGAATGTTTTTTTATATCAAACACTTGGACAGCTTAGGACTACCTTTGGTGACAACACACTGTCTTTCAGTCCAGAAAATCCCCAGTACAACTTTTTCTCCTTGCAAAACTGACTTTTTAAGAGAAGCTTTATGCAATACATGTCTGCTCTAGATAAGTAACTTTGATATCACCTCCAAAACAAATTCCCCATCAATCCCAGATATTTTGAATGCAGGAGTTCTTTATGGCAGCTGTGATTGATGATGTCTGAATGCAGGAACCCTTCTTCTCTAGGTCTTCTTTACTTTCAGCTGACTGTATTGCTGACCATCAGCTCCCATAATGCACAATCCTCAAGAGGATGGGTTTATGATCCCTCACGGGAGTCAGAATTTGCTCTAAAAAGATTTTTTGCAGAGGAGAAATGGACCAAGAAGAATTAGGGAGTCACTTCCCAAAAGGCACTGAAGGAATATTTCTGACAAAACCTTTTTTCTTTTCACTTCAGAAAAGTATTTTGATATTTGGGGGTAGACCCATTTCTGACATCCAGCCAGCATATTCATGGATGTTTTCTTATTAATTATTCAGTTTTCCTGCGCATCCTTCTTGCCAACAAAACTCTTAGGTTGGAGACGGATATCTGAATGCTTTGCAAGGACAGTCTGCACTGACAGCATAGAGAGCATGATGGAGTCAGCCAACTCAACCAGCTGCCATAGTGCTGGTCTGTCCACAAACACAGAAGCATTCCAGAGACGGAGTTATGACTGCAAGAGTCTCTCAGTCAGGGAATTAATTTGGTTTAGAGGCGTAATGTGTCTGATGCCAAATGGTGGAACTAATCTTGTTTACCATTGCTTCACTGCCCCATCCATTTGGATTGTGGTAGGAATTATCACACAAATAGCTACTGCTGAGACCTTCTGCAGAGACAGAGACAGGTGTGAGCACTCTGGGGAGGTATCAAGAGAGTGCAGTTGGAGACTGAATAGAGAGAAGAAGGCTCATCCTTTCTGAATTACACCAAAACACGCAGCATGAGATAGATAAATAGCTCAAATCTGAGAGAGGTTTCTAAAGGACCTAGTTTTTTTTTCTTTTCACCTCCAAATTTCTAGATTTTAGTCAGAATATTTTATTAATTATTGAAGGTTTGTTCGTAATGAATTTTTTGACAAATTCCTATGTACTGATGCGTATTGAGTACAGTCTAATTCCTTAATGATTCCAGGTTTCCTGTTCACTCCTGCCAGGCTAATTCACAATGCAGTAATTATGCTGCCTCATCTCACCCATAACCTGCCTTTGCAGTAGCTAACATTATTTCACTGCCCACCTTGGTCATCTGTGCTGAATTCCCTTTCAGGAAAGGGAATGAAATCTTGTGATTTCAATGAGGATCAAATGGGCAACATTTGGTCCATATTCCTGCACTTCATGTAATCTCATTCACTTTTCTTGTTTTCATGTTGTATCTGGTTGATTTTTTTTGGTCTTATTTTAATGTTCATTTCATCTCTTCCTTCTCTGTGTATTTGCATCCCTTTCTTCCCAGATTTTTAGGATTTCAGTGGGAATAATTTTGGCACAGTTTGGTCTCTTTCACTGCACCTCATTTCATCTCAGTATATTTGGTTGTAGTCACTCCATTTCAAATTTTCTGTTTTTTCACAATTTCATTTTTAATTTGTCATATCTCCTTTCCAGAGTGTTTGTTCAACTCTGTCCTCTGATTTCAAGATTTCATTCCCTTGTTCCCATTGAAATCAAAAAAATCTGTGAAGAAAGGGGTGCACAGAAACAGAGAAGGAACAGAAGAATTGAAAACTAAAAAAATAAAAAAAAATATAAAAAAAATCAACCAGATACGACATGAAAACAAGAAAAGTGAATGGGATGACATGAAGTGCAGGAATATGGACCAAATGTTGCCCATTTGGTCCCCATTGAAATCACAAGATTTCATTCTGTTTCCTGAAAGGAAAATGCTCAGTTCAGTTATAAGCAATAGATGATTTGCCACTGACCACAGACATTGCCTGTGAAAGGTCCAGGCCTTGAAATATTGATTGGCAAAGTAAATGTTAGACTGAGTGTGGAAACAAAAGCCCTTTTTGTTGGACTTGACAGCTGTTTGAACACACTCAAGAGGGCCAAATGGCTTTTTGATACAGTCTTGAGTTGGGGACAGAGTTTCACTCTCTACAATTTTGCTGTCACCTTTTTATTCTCATGTATTTCAAGAGGATTACTCCCAGTGTGAGGTTTGCCTCTGACTCCGCTGAGAGCAGGTACTTACCCTCTGTGGTTCAGTAGCTACTGGAAGAGCGTGTCAGGTACCTGCTAGAAGAGGGATGTCAGCTCCTGTGCCTGCTTAGTTCCATCAGGAACTGGTGTATGCAGCAGCTGATTCACTGCTTGAACACCTTGATTCTAATGGGTGAACCTGTATAAAACCTTTCTTTTCACACTCCACCGTGAGTCATGTTAGGAAGACTGCAGGGTGCCAGCTTTCTAGTGTCTGTGAGCAGCAGAGCAGTGTTCACACTTCCCAAAGCATTAGTCATTCAAATCCACCCTCAGTCTTTCTTCTGTCATACATTTATTTGTGCATGAGCAGGTAAGCTCAGAATAAGTTAGAATCTCTTCTTGGAAAGAAGGAGCTGTGTAAGACAAGTCTGGACAAGGTTTAAAATAAAAATCCTGCAACTCCACAGTTGTGTGTTTCACTTCTACCTGTGGTGCCTCAAAAGCTATCAGGTTGGAAGAAACCTGGAAGCAAAAGCTGTTTGCATGCTTTTGAGAAGTTTTCCTTCTTATTCTTCTATTATAAGGAAGAGATTATCCCAATATTTGAAAGAAAGAAGGATAAAGTTCAACCATGCAAACCCATTCTCCTCTTTCTGGCCTTCTTGACACCCACTTGGATTTCACTCCTGAAGCTTAGTTACAGGCAGTGTAATCACTACACACAACACACCAGCTGGAAAGAGAACCTGGATATCTGGTGTTGTCCTGTACCAGGGTAGGGTGAGGGTGAGAAATAAGAAGCCCAAGAAACACAAAGTTGAATGAGGAAGACATTTTGCTTCTCACCCTTACATGCAGTGGCTCTCTCATGTTAAATCCCAGAGAGTGAAAACACAGCAATGAGTTTAGCTCTGTGGTGCAGCCCAAGAAAGAGCAATGCCATCAAACCTGCCTGCTTTTGGGTCTGATTCTGCAAGTTTTACCTATGTGCAAATATACATGTGCAGTTATATATGTATATCACTGGAGACAGTCAACATTGTAATAGATGTGCAAAGTCATGAAGGAACATATCTGATTCTACATTGTTTGGAATTAGATTGTCAAGGAATAAAGGTCAAAATATATGCATAATCCCCAATCCCAGCACCAGGTTCAGCAAAAGCACTAATCTTTTCCCTCTCAGTACAGAAATGCACAGAAAATTAAAGGACTGGGAGTACCCTGCCAGAACAAGTGCTTTGTTGCTCAGACTAGTTTTTGGAAGAAAAAAAAAATCTAGAAAAAGGAGGTTTATTTCCTCCAAAATCATCTTTTCTTTGCACACACACACTGAAAACAAGTGTCCTGGGAACAGTGTACTCCAAACAGAACAGTAAAATGAGGAACAGAAAAGCAACCCCCATTATTTGGAAACAACAACAAAAGGTGAAGGAGAAGTATCTTCAGCATTTCCAAATCCCTCTCCAACTGTTGGGAGGGCAAACAAGCAAACAACTCTTCTGCAGTTTCTTCCCTCTCCCTCTTTGCACCACTGGCATCACAGAAAGCAAGCAACTATGATGTCTCATAGACCCAACATTATGTTGTGCTCTAAACCTCCTCCTTCCCACCTCTGGAAACTTGGTTGTGCTGTCTGTGCCCATTCTCACCCTGAGTGTTATCCCTGAGACATCAGTGACTATGAATTTGAATGAATGAATGAAATTTTGCTCTTATTTTCTCAGACACATGCATTTGAGAGACATTTATTGGACAAAGGAACAGGCAGCACCCAAAAGATGCAGCACCAGCCCACCATCTTTCCCCAGCTGACAGCGGCAGAGTGGTCTGGTGGTGGGAAGAGGCGGCTGCAGGCATCCCATAGCCCTGGAGTCCATGCTGACTGCCAGTGTTTTTCCTGCTCTGGATCCATTACCCTCACAGCTCCAGCCTGCACACCAGCTGTCCCTCACCAGAGAGGAACTATTTTCCTTGACCTCAGCGGCGCACTTCAGTGATGAACAAAATGCCACAATGCTTTTATTTTGTTTTCCAAGTGGCACAAAAGAAATGTGGCAATGTGGCTTAAACCTTTGTCAAGAATCTTGTTTTCTGTGATTAAACTTGAGTGCAGATGCTCATTGTCATTTCAGGAAAACTTAGGCTTATTTAGCTTTACCAATCATAGCTCTTTTATGACTAAGAGTACCCTCAGAAAGTTTCTCCCTAGAATTGTCTCCCACTGAGGACTGGGCACAGTGAAGTTACTTGGTAGTTGTCTAAGATAGCTTTTGTGTGTCAGATGATATATAACTCATTGTCTAAACTATATCTCCAAGCTTTTGATTACCTCTTGGATAATAAGGATTTCCTCACAGAAGTGAGCTAAAGAGTATTGCATTAAAGAGAGAAAGCCTGAAATAATGAGCTAAAAAGAGATGCATAAAAATAGTGTAGATCTTCTATTGTAGGACCTATATTTTTTTTTCTAGAACACATAAACAAAGGAGAAAAATAGTTCTGGCTAAAATAATTGTGAAAAGCTCACTCCTACAAGTCCCACTGAAAGAAAACTTTCACCTCTAGATTCAACCTCCATTATCTGACAGTTCATGGACCTATCTGCAGGAAATGAAAAACCTGACAAAGATTAAATGTGGGATTCACATAATCCAACTTCATCTCCTTGGAATTCAGGTGAAATGAAAGCCATCCTCATGGCTCTCTATATTGAGTACAGAGTGGGACAAATACCTCCAAAGTTAAATTAATAATCTGTCTTCTAGTCATCTGTCTTCCACAGGTGTGAGTTGCCTTCAAGGAGGGTGTCCATCTCCACTGACTACAATAAAATTCCTGACAGGCTTGGAAGAAAAGTCTTGACTGTGAAAGGCCAAGTATGCCCAGTCCCATGAGTCAGAGAGTGAATTGGTCATGCCCAGGGAGAGAGGAAGGCAGTGGCTTGTTTTGGCTTGGAGAATAGCCTAGGACAGGGCCCAACACTGTGGGATTAGGAGGCTAATTAAAATCCTTCCCAGCTTTACTTTTTAAAGATTTATGATACATGCGATCATGGGCTCTGATATATATATACCCTTTTTCTAAAGACATGCACGAAAAATAGTCACCTTTAACTAATCTTTTTTCATTAAACAAGCATCTAATGCTTATAGTTGAAGAAAAAACTTACTTAATTCTTGTGCTCCAAGAAGCATGATTCAAACTTCAGCTGGATTTAGTTTCCTTTCTGTTGGAGGTCGCTATTGGAGGCCCAACACTGATATGAAGGCATCAGATACAAAATACAAAAAAATTTGTATCCTTTCTCTGCTACTGCCATAAAATATGATATTTTTTCTATTAAAAATGCAGTGGCATTGTATTGAAAAATAGTTGTCTTTGTGAAAACATAAAGGGAGGTTGTGAAGAATGCAAATACATGGACACTGAGGGGTTTTGCTTCCCCTTAACTCACTGGCTTCATTCTTTACTGTGATTGGTAAAAGCAAAACCCCTCTGTAGAAAGATTCACTCCTACAATGTGTTATGGATTTTCCGAGGTGAACTATTAGGTGCTTTGCAATTAACACATCATGAAAGAACCATCACTTCTATGGATCTCTGAGTTCACACTTTCCTCTAATGAGAGCCAAGATAAATTGCTCCAGTTTCGGTATATTGGCTACCAAATTGACCCTGATGCATAGCTCACTTCAGGCTTCTGTAATTCCAATAATCTTGCAGCATGTTTGCATCCACCAATTGAAAATGTCTAAAATTCACTCATGCTACTCTAGAAGGTAAAGCCAGAAGAAAAACACATACATTCTGCTCAGGCTCAATTTTTTTCCTTCTGTTCCTGTGAAATAGAACACCTCTTCCACATCCATTTACACTGGTATTTTTCCCAGAGATGAAATACTGCAGAATCTGACTTAGTGCCTTAAGGCAATTCCTTAGTGATGGAATTATCTTTATTAACAGATGACATAATTTCTCTTCCCAGGCTGCAAAATGCAGAGTAAAGAGAGGTGAAGGGACAGAGGCAACTCTCTTTATGCCCTCACCTTATTTAACAAACCTTGTCTATAGAGGAGTCTGACAGTGCACTTTCTATTCTGGGTCCATTTGTATATATTCTTCAGAAGAAGCAGCACATGAATGATGCTGCTGATTGTTACTGTCAGCATTCAAGATGGATGTTAAAAAAGAATGGATATTTCTCTACACATCAGCCCTTCCCAAAACTCACTTCAGTGATTGCACACTGTAAAATGATTGTGATCATGCTGGGTATGTAGCACAACTGTTGGAATTACTGGGTCAGAAATTTTTCTTAATAGCTATGGGATGGGGCTCTGGGAAGTTTTGAGGATGTGGGTCATGAATTTCACAGATCCTACAGAGCAGCTGGTTACAGCTAGATCCTGAAATAGTGACTATGAATAAAAACCTGAAAGAAGATTCTACCTGAGTTCCTAGTCCTGGTGAGGAGGTATGAACTCAGTGCTACCCACATGGCAGGAGCTGTCAGCAGTGATTGACATAATGGTCTGTTTGTACTCTCCCAACTGCTCTAGGAGCTATTTCATATAATGAGATCCACAGCACTGGGGAGGTGCTGGAGGACAGTTTGTACATGAGCCCTGTCCTGTGTGAATGACAGGGAAACATCAGAGAAACCGTCATCAAAATGCTGGAGGATGGGAATGGCAGATCAGTCCATCACTGCTCTCCAATACCTGATGTTTGATATGTCTCCTTTTAGAGCCCCATTAAAGGTGCTCAGAGCACCCTTGTTCCTCCTGGAGGTCAGACCTGGCTGCTGAGGCTCAGAGAGTCCCTCATGCTCCAAGGCAGTCAGGAAAAGCCCACAGCCACCTTTGAGGAGGTTACTGTGAGCAGGACCCATCCCATTTCAGGGCACCTCACTTTCAGCTCCCACCTGTGCCACAGACCTAGCCACATCACAGTAAAATATTGGGCTGTAGCAGCAAACAATTAGTGAAGAGCTGTCAGAAGTGATATATAACAGATAGACAGTATTTTAAAATTACGTAGCTAGCAAATTTTTTTTTTTTTGGCAAAGTCAGATTCTTCAATATTCTTGCCAGTCTGAGGCATTTTCATAGGAACTGTACTCAAACCAGGACTGCCTCAGGCACTGAAGTTTGAAAATTTCAATCTGCTTGAGACACCCTCCACCCCTCAAGCCACCCTCCCATCCCCCATGAGTTTATGCTATGTATTTTCCTGTCTTTGTCTTGCTGTTTTAAGGTTATAATCTTTGGCTCTTGAGATGCTCATGTATTCTCTGCCTGGGGTGCACACATGGAGCAAAGAGGCTGGAGACAAGGTGATTTGGAATGTAGCATCCGGTTCTCCTCTTCAGCCTCCCTCTCCCACTCAAGGAAAACAAGATCATTGCAGCAGTAACCTGATTCCCAACCAGTGTGGCAGAAATCTTGCTTCTCTCGTCTCTGTGAATTGCAATATCCTGCAATATCTTCCCACATATTCAGGCATCACTGTTGGATGACATGAGGTAGGAATTCCTTTGCAGAAGGAACTTAATGGGCAGGAAAAATACTGCCTCAGTGTGTAGCTTCCTGTTGATTTACAGAGATATCTGACTTCTCTCAGGCTGTTTGGTCTCTGATGGAATTTGAAAAATCTCTGTTCATGCTAATTTTGATATCTACGTAATGTTCTAACACACCAAGCAGAGTTTGGCATTTGTGTTACTGGGAGATGGCCAACAGGTCACCACTTTGCACAATTGACCTCCAACAGAAAGGAACCAAATCCAGCTGAAGTTTGAATAATGCTTCTTGGAGCATAAGAAGTAAGTAAGTCTTTTCTTCAACTGTGAGCATTAGATGCTTGTTTAATGAAAAAGAATTTGTTAATGGTTACAAGTTTTGGCACATGTCTCTAGAAAAAGGGTATATATCTCAGAGCCCATGATCTCATGTATCATAAATCTTCAAAAAGTAAAGCTGGGAAGAATTTTAATTAGCTTCCTAATCCCACACCCTGCACTGAAAAAGGCAAGTAATATGTAGTGAGGCCATCTCTAACAGATATTTGATTTACAATCTCAGAGAAAAGCAGTTCTGTAGCTTGTCTAGGCAACTTGTTGTAGTGCTTCCTTATACATAGTTAGGAAGCTTTCCCTAGTATCTAACCTAAATCTTTTTTTCTGCAAATTAAGACAATTGCTTCTTTTTGATCACTATTGATCTGTCTGAACAATTGATCATTCTTCCTTGGTGTTACTATATAAACAAAAACATAACTACTGGAAGATTAAAACCATATCTTTGTTTAATCTTTTCTAGATTAAAAAAATCCAGTTTTTTAGTATGTGCTCCTAAACCTCTTTTCGCTTTGCAGTCACCTTTGGACTTTCTCTGGATTATCTCGATCTTTGTCCCACTCTTACACATTAAATGCCTCCATGTTTATTTTATAGTCAAGTCTTTAATAACACGTCACATAACAGTATGCCTTTTTAAAAATCATATGAAATTTTCTTCCTTAGTATGTGTGTGATTTGCTGTATTCTTTCAGATATTATAGTGGTTGGAAGCTGAAGCTTTTTTTTTAACTCAGTGCTGGATTTCCTTCTTTCAAATGGAGCATCCTTCATGCTTTTATTAAATTTCATTTGCTGATTTCAAACCAAAACTCCAGTCTACTCAGATCACTCTGTATTTTGTCATCTGAAAGTACTATTTCACAGATGAAATGCCTTCCCATGCTGCTGTGAAGCACCACTGACCTGAATAAGTCTTCATTTCAAGGGCTTTTTATTGAGATTCTGAATGAGGTCCAGGTATGAAGTCATTACATGGTCAATTATTTGTCAGTCTGCCACAGCAGTGTTTCAAGCACATGTACTGGCACTTTATGTGTGTGGGAAATAGGGTGAAGAGGAAGAACTTCAAAATACCTAAACTGACATTTCTGTTTTTCCATAATACTTTAGAAGAGTTTTTATATTTCCATTTTTATTTATACATATATAAATGAATGTGTGCACCTAACATTGATTTGCCCACACACTGTCTGTTTAGCTTTTTGCATGTTTCTGACATTAAACAATCCTTCTCTTCTACTTTTTGTTTTTTTTAGGCTGCCTCAGGGGTCTCTTCCACATAAATAATATTTTTTCATATGATCTTTTTTCTTCTCCCTGCAATTATCTTTTTAGACTAATGAGTACTCAAAAGTGAGTTGTATTTGAAACCGATGGAGGTCAATAGTGGTGACTCAGTATTATGCTGATTTAGTTCTTGGGGCCTATTATCTGTTGTCCAGGTCCATTCAGGTTTAAGAGTGAAGAACAGAAGCTTTTGTGTTTCAGTGTTTACATGAGTTTTTCCCCTTTTGCTGAAGTATAATGGTTGATATTTGCATTTAATTAAGGCTTAACTGGAAGGGATACTGGAGTTGGCTTCATTAGGCTTGAAAGATGTCCTTGAGCAAATAAATATCAGCATCCTGGCTAAGGGAGAAACTAAAGAAAATGACAGTGATGAATTAAAAAAAAAAAAAAAGAAAAAAGAAGGAAAAATATCTTTCACACATCACAGGATTTTCTCCAGATTTATCATAAAAATGAAAAGCACTTTGAAGACGGGAAATTGCAAATGCAGAAACTGTGTCTTCATATCTCCAATACGTGTAGCCACATGCTTCAAATGAATGTGACTGATAGAAGTGTTACCAGAAAACTGCAGCCAAGAATCAAAAAGGGACTGCTGGATTTTAAAATGTGTGATTCATTTTCATGTCATTAAGACGAGAAATGCGTTTTCTTTTTTCCTCTTCTCTCTCTGGCTTTTGAACCTTTTCTTCCTCCTCCTTTCTCTGCAGGCACTTCTAACCTTTGGTGTGTTTTAGTATGCTCAAGCAGGAGAGGAAAATGATGTGTTTTCTTTCTTTAAGTGCCAAAATGTCATAAATAACCACCTCCATGTACCGTCTCAGTTTCTAAAGACATAGGGGAGGTTTCCTTCTGAATGTTTTTCTAGAGGATCTGTGTAAAAATGACTGATTTAAAAGCAGTAATGGAAGACAGAGAGTTTTCAGAACTTTGACAATTACTAGTTTGGTAGATGGTTTGCCTTCTAAAATATCCTGATTTTCAGAAAATTCTGCATTACAATAAATAAATCCACTTCCAGACAGCTCATATTAAATGTCAAAACTGAAGAATGTAAAATCTGAAGCTGTATTAAAACCCCTTACTTAGATACCAGATTTCAGTCATAATCCATCTGTTGCCAAGGCCTTAAGACCCATGGTACATCTGATCAAATTTGTGTTCTTTGGACAAGTTTCTTTTGATGCCATCATTGGTTTCCTATGAGCTGAATCATTGTCCCAAGGAATTAATCAACAGGATGATATTCATGATAAGCTTCTTGGCAGCCTGGAATGAGAGGAATAAGTGTAGAATTGGAACTAGATAAAAATTTGTATTTAATTTTATTGAGATTAATAAAATAATGCCAAATATTTTATCTGTATAACTTTTATTATTTATTTTATTATGTTTCTTATCTTTTGACATTATGATTTTATGTATAATTTTAATCATGTTTTTATTTATTCATAATTGTTTGATGCTATCAGCAGATCCCAAGTTTGTGTCAAAGTGCGTACCCAATACTTAGAAATCTTTAGAGAGGAAATATAATAACAACAATTGACTAATTTATTTGCTACGAAGTAGAAGATATTACATTAATCTTTATGGGATGTTAAAAAGATAGTCTTTTTTCTTGTAAGCAACCTGAGCAATCAAAGAATAAAATGCAAAAGTTCTGAGTAGAAAGCTGCAGTCACTACTCAGCAATGCAAAGTAGAATGACACATGCAAATTAAAGTGCATACAGTATTTTTCAAGCTCTAAATCAAATTTGTTGGGATAAAAATGGCGAGAAAAAAACTTCAGACATGCTCAAATCTCATTTTCTGAATTGATTTGAGAATCATGAGGCCTGAATCCCATTTTAGGTCATTCAGACTTAAGAAACTGAAGGTCAAAATCCAAATGCCATCACCTGTACTTCTCTAACACCTAGAAATGGGGAATCCAGGCTTACCTGTGATGTTTCACAAAGACTCAGATCAACTTTACTGCTTCCAAGGCTTCTTTCATGTCACTGCAGAGAGTCTGTACCTTTGGTGAGAGTCTTTGTTAAAGGGACAGCTGATGAATACGAATGGAAGGACAGCTGACACAAACCAGCGGTCAGGTTCTACATCCAGCTGGAATTCATCACACCCTGCTTTGAGTGGGCACCTGGAATGTGCATGGTAGATTATCAATTAGATCATCAATTAAAATTAAATCATCAATTAAATTAGATCATCAATTAAAATAGTCTTGACCTGGTCCAAAGCTCTGGAAGTGTTTGTTGTGGTCTGTTCAGTTACAAAGTTATCAAATTGCTTTGACTGATATTTCATTCAATGGTCTGTCCCATGTAGATTTGATGAATGAATAATAATTACCCGTGCTTAAACATAATCACAGAATACTCTGAGTTGGAAGGCACCCACAGGGATCATCAAGTCCAACTCTTCAGTGAGCTGCCCATATGGGGATTGAATCCATGACTGGTGATGTTATCACCATGCTCTCACCAACTGAGTTATCTCAGGGTCATGGAATTGACTTTCTGTTGAGTTGTTCCTAGTTTCTAGCTCTAGTTTCCAGAGGATATTTTTTTCAGTCACTAACGAGAACAAAATCTGTTTAGCCAAAGAGCTGCTGTGGTTTTTAAAAGACATTTTAAAGAAGGCAGCTGTAGACATTTCTGCTTACCCTGAGGTTTCCTTAGCCTGGCCTAAGCATTGAGGGTATTATTGACTTTTATTTTAAACCACTTTAATATCAATCAGATTTCAAATGATTATTAACACTGATGTTTCCCCTGGGCAAGAGAAACACACAAAATTTAGTTTATATTCTCTAATGTTTTTATGGTGCCCATTTAGAATTATTTTGATATACCAGTCCTGGAGGCAGAACTACTCATGATTGCATGCAGAGAACTTTTATACCTCTTCTACAGTGAAGTAGCGTGGTTTCTAATGATGCCATGACTTTTCTGTGTGTGTCCTTCACCTAGGCAAGGCTGGTGTTATTTTGCATTAAATGAGGAGAAAATCTTCACGTTTCTAGATGGCGCAGCAACAGTGCTGGAAGTTGCAGGTTTGAAGTACTCAAGACTTACCTTTACAATGGATATTTGCTGAATTTCCGTGAATGTTAAAACTCTTCTTTGAACCTCCAGAATCTTGAAGAAGCTTCTCTCTTGAGCACATGACTGTGTTTCTGCCTGTTGGATTTATTTTAAGAACATGGCAGTCGAGGGGATTGCGTAAAGTGAAGAAGCAAAGACAAGCAAGGAACAAATCACAGCAGGTTGGAGGAGTGTCTGAGAGAAAGTTTAAACCACAAAGTGGCAGCATTAATGCATCAGGAGGGGAAAGGAGCCTGAGACAAATACCTTGGATGGTGGGAGGTGTGTGGAAGGCCTTGTGAATGATGGTAGACAGCATATGGTGTGTGGGTGTCCGCTGTGATCTGTTTCCCCCCAGCAGCACACGAACAGTACCCAGTCTCAAAGTCATATTTCCTCTTAGCTGTAGTTCTACATGCTCTTCATTTTTGTCCTTCAAGCTCTCCTGAAATGATACATTTGAAATGGTTTCTGGTCTGTTCTAGGCATTTAATTCCTAGAAAGATATCAACACATCAGAGAGACTTTTATGAGGAGCAAGAAGGAAAAGCTGTGGAGGTGATTCAAAGTGAAAGAAAATATTCACAATAGGTTACAATGGTAATTGTGATAACAGTGATTGCTGCCCTTTGCCCAGCAGAAATTTCAACATGTCCTCACTAGATACCCCCTAATTATCTTTTTTTAGGGGGACATTCTTTATTGTGTAACAGTATGTTTGTGTATTTAGCAAGATATAGAAAGGAGAAAGGGGAATGGCTGTAGGTCCTGATTGCTAGAGCTTAGAAAAGGGAGAGGGGAAAAAATTAAGTGTTTTAAATGCATGTGTTCAAGAAATGTCAAAAAGAAAAATGTGTAAGAAATAACAATAATATTATTAATAACATTATTAATAATAACAGTTATGAAATTCCCTCCATTTTGAATGTGGAAATGGTGAATGAAAAATTACAGCCAGATTAATGAAGGTCAGTTGGATAAAATAAACCCTGAACTCCAGTTCTGTAACACCAGAATTTTCAGGTTTTGCTCTCTCAGTCATATATCCTTCAGAACAAAAAATCTGACACATTTATCCTGGTGTCACTGAGATCACATTTTGAGGACAATGGTAGAATTGAAAAGGAGATTAGATCACAGTTTGGCTAACACAACCTCTGTTGTCACTGGTGTTGTGTCAGAAAGAAAGGCCCACTGTCAGAAATTAAAGTGGCTCTGAGTGAGTGGCTGTGAGGGAAAACTTGTTTTCCATTTGTATGATGACAAAATCAAACCTGACAGTGAGAGAAGCATAACAAGTTGAGGAAAGCAAATAAAAAACCCCTCATTTTTTGTAGATTCACTGTTTACAGTGGGTACTAAAATCCTGTTATTAAGATTTATAGTTGTTCAAGGCTTTATTGTTTAGACACTTAGAAGTCATTCACAACTTATACGTTTCAATTTCAGAGTAATCAAATAGAAACCAAGAAATCTTCATAAACTAAAGAGCACCTAATCTCAGAACATTAAATCACAGGAAGATATTTTGATTTGAGCATTCACATCTTGAGCTGATCATAAAGCTCTCAAGAGATCTGATATTATGGGCTCTTACTCTTATCAAAAGCAGATTCAAACAGTTATTTTTGTGTTGTTTGTACATAAAGGGTTATTCTTATAGATGAGTGTGTACTATATTGTAAACCATAATTAACTAACAGAGATTTAGGGGGGAAATAACGAACTTTGACGGATTAATTTTTACTTCAGGTGATATAACTAGCATAAAAATATTGCAAGAATTTGACTCTATGCTTCTGAATTCATACCTGAAATTGTCACTAGTTTACTGAAAACACTTAAGTTGTACTTGCAGCTACTGGAAGCAGCAGACAGTATGTTTGTTTTTCTGATATTTCCAATCTGTGTCTTTACCACTAGCTGGTTTCTGAGCCTTTCCTTTAGTATTTGTTCAAATCTTGAGCTCAAGTTCCATCAGTGCCTATCAAAACAGGAAAGACATTTCTGGGCAAAACTTATTAAAGCAGTCATTTAGCACTGTCATCATATATTAGAGAGTGAACTTTCATTTTTCAGGTAGCAAACCTGCTTAGAAATGCAACAACACATTGTGTGCCAAAAAAAATTTAATGTAAAGGATGCACCTAAACTCATGACTATGCATTGTGTTAGCAATGCATCCCTTGTGCCTCTACAGAGTTTTGACTCCTCAAAAGATGCAGCCTGAGGCTTGGCAGGGTGTGTGTATCGATGTGTGGAGCACTTGGATGTGAAAAACAATCAGTTGTGACAATCAGCCAGTCAGCAGTCTTGAACACCTTCCATCTCTGCTCCATTTATGGGCATCAGTAAATAAAGCCCTGTTCTTAAAGCTGTGTTTTCATTTATTTTTTTCTGCCAGCTAGTGCCAGGCAACTTAGTGGAGCCTTCCAACATTGCCTCCGTATGGAAATAAATTGAATCAACATTGTATTTTTTCCCCCAGCATAAAATGTTCCCTCTCTCTCACTCCTTTTGCTTCGTGAGAAAACAGCTTCAAAATAAACACTTAGAGTGCCCTTATAAACTTTGCTATCAGTTACTTAGATTTGTTTTCGTGTTTCTTTTTAAATAATTAGTTACATTAAGAGGAGAAGAGGGAAAAAATCTAGTTCTACAGCTGCTGGTCCTCAGTTCATTCTCAGAAGAAAACTAATAGTCTCAAGATAAATATTACAGCTACTGAACCTTTGAGATATGTGGCTCAGTCTGATCCTTACAACTTGAATTTGATTTTAAAATGGTCTCTCTTTTTTCTAATGGTAAATGAATACTTGTTTTTCCTGTGTAATTTTCTTCTTGGTTTACAGTTGGGTTCAAAAAATCCAGCGACTTTCCCACTGTGACCTCCCTCCTCTTCTTTTCTTTCAAGTTCTTTCATGAAGAATGACATTTTCTGTCCATAAGGATGAGAGTTTTCAAAGAATCTCAACATCTGTAACAAAAACAAACAAACAAAACCCTCAATATGACAAGAGCAACAACAACAACAAAACAAACAATCAAACAACAAAAAAACCCCAAGGGCCTTGTGGAAAACATTCTGGGCTGTGGGAGAGAAATCCTGTAGTTCATGTCCTGCCTTTCAAATGTGCTTTCACATGTGACTTCAGGCAAATTACTTGATCTCTCCAGTTCTGTATCTACATGAGCTCAGAAATATTTTTTAACATATGGATGCACAGGAACTAACAGTCTTATCACTGCTGCTCTATTCTGTTACAGTTTAGATAAAACTATCTTTATAGAGGTTTAATACTGTTCAAGACAAAATCTGTTTTATACGGAAGCTACATTTATTTCAAGAAAACAAATGGAAGAAGAAAATATCTATGAATTTTCAGCTTATCTAGACAAAGACTTTTATTAGCTGTTTCCTTGGTAACTTTTTTGCAAGAAACCTTTAAAGATAACCTTGCTTTTGGGAGTAGAGAATCTTGAAATCTGACAAAGGCTACTGAGAAGCCTTAATACAAAGGTGCAGTGTATCCCAAGAAAGCTTTCATGACGTCACTTCTAGGGCTGAATCTCTGAGGAAAAAGATATTCTGCAAAGAAAAGCACAGCAAGAGAGCAAAGATGATCAGATGTATTAAAATACAGAGTTAGCAACATCAAAGCAGGTAGGTCCTCCTTTGGTTTTGCTGGATGTGCTTTGGGTTTTTTTTCTGACACTGCACGAAGCTCAATAGCACTTCTCCAGCTGCAAGGCTCAAGAGCAAGAGGGAACATTTTGCCTTCCTTCACAGCAGCATTTCGGAAGCAGAATAGACATGTCATGAGAGATGATGCAGGGTAATCTGTAGAAGGAGATGATACAATTAACAACCATGAATAGAAAGCAGAAGCAGTCAATAAATATTTTTGTTCCATAACTGTAAACAGATGAGAATAATGTGCTTTCACAACACAAAGATGAAGTACCTTTCAGTTCACACATCATCTGCTGAGGATAAGCAATGAGGAATTTGTGTGACCTAGATGACTTGCACATCACAGCCCAAACTGGTGATGAACATTTTGACAAATTGTTAGGAGAACTCAGAAGAAGTCCAGAAGAGTTATAACAACCTGTAAGAAGTACTCAAGAGGGATATTTCATGAAAATTATTTTCATTTTTGTAGGCCAAAGGAAAAGAATGGAGTTTGATTGCTGAAGATTAAAAGCTTCAACTTTAAGTAATGCCAGTGTACTTTATGGTTGCTCAAAGAAAAGAAATATTTTTGATGAAATTACAGTTTTTGGATGCCAAAAGTACCTGAATTATTCAAGTAACTATTAATTATTACATTAATAACCTAAAGTTATTAATGAAATTATTAATTGCATTAATTATTTAAACTTTTGTAAGGACTTAGAACCTTGTGACATTCTAATTAAAAACATTGCACTATGAATGACCAAGAATGAGGTGATGAATGGTATAACTGACAAGGAGTTTTTATTAATGGAAAATTTTCATTATAGGTTTTCCTAGTAGGAAAAATCACTATGGAAAATCTACTTGATACTGCTCAAGATTTTTGTCCATGACTTGGTAGTAAATATATCAACACTGTCAATTAAGTATGTGATTGACACAGAGTAGAGGAATGGTGCAAAAAATTATGAAGTAGAGCAGTCAGATACAAGACTATCTGGTGAACTGATGTATTCAATCAAGATACTTTTTCAGTTTGGGTAAAAGAAAAATTTTATCCATGTAAGTATAGGGAATGCAGGTCATTCCTATAGCAGAGGAATCAGAACTACAGAAGATATTTAAACTATATAGGGATAATAGTAGAGAAACAATCAGTGGATTCTGCAGGGGTTTTCTCCATAAAAACACTCATTCCAAGTATTGTATGTGGCAGCAGTTAAAATAAGAAACATCTTCTTGTGTAGTACTGATGAAATGATTATTATCACACCAACAGTTGTAGAGCCTACAATTTCAAAGGAATGTTAGAAAATTGGAAAAAAAATCTGTTCTAGTTATTCAGGACATGGGGAATAGACATTCCAGTGAATCCTACAGGGGTTTTAAGTCTTTTTTGTCTAGCAGGGAAAGCCCACATGGATGTCTGGACACTAAATGTCATTCAGATGGGAAAGACAGTTTTAATACAGTGATTTCTTAATAATTAAATGCAAATGTACTCGAGAAATTAATAAAATTGTGCTGGATTCTTCTCTCCTCATTTATTCATACCAGAGGGTATATTTTGGTCACAGACTGTTGCCAGCATAAAGGAATAATGTGGTGAATCATCAGTGTCTGAGATAGGAAGAAGTCTGGACTGGATGAAGATATATTGCTGCCTACCATGGAAAGAGATGGTTATGGGAAGGGGAAGCCTGGCTCTAGTGACAATCCAACATCTTTGGATCAGATCTTGGCTGTGTCAGCTTTCAACTCAGTTTGAACAGTTTTAGGATTGTGACAAGATTTAAGTCTGAGTAGCAGAACAATAATTCCCAGTGGCCTATCATCAACATTAATGTGATTTCCATATCAACAGGAATAATATCATAGAGATAATAGAAGTTACATTTATAGAAAGTGTATATTACAAATTCCTCCCTCTCTACTCATTCCGTCAGGAGGAGAGCTGTTGGTAGTAGAGTTTATAGCTATAACAACTGATGTTTGCTCTGTAGAGGTACTAAGTTAAATCCCAGCAATATCACCCAGCAGAGCAGCTATCACAACATCAGCTCCTATGCTGGTAACCAGAAAATTTTCTTTATAGCACTCCTGAGTGTATATTTTATGTACTACAGCTAAAAACATCCATTTTATTCCTTCTTTAGTAACCTCTTCCAGAGATCATGCATCAACTTACATATCATATTTCATAAATAATTATCTTACAAGGAAATTTAACTTGGTGTAAAAATAAAATGTCAATCCCATTTTTCTTCAACAGAAATGCCCATATGCCAAGACGATGAAACCTTCACCATATGCTCATAAATGAAAGAGAAAATATGTTATCTAATGGTTCTATGTTAGCAAACTATTCTAACTGAATAATTTTTTTAGTAATTGCACTGCTAGTATGTATCTGTGCTTAAACTGCTACCAGCTCCATCTAACATCTCCTATTTTAAACACTAGTCAATGAATGCAAAGAATTTATCATATTGTCACAGATGATGAATTGGGGCTTTATATTTCTAATATTGTCTAAAACAATTGCTCTGTAAAAATTATCTTAATTCTAAAAAAAGGTAAATGTTTTTTTGAGCCTGGTTATTAACCCAAAAGACTGAGTTAATAAAGAACAAAGTACTTTCTTTTTGTCCTCATTCTGGTATTATGAACATTCACAAGAAGTTTAACATTGCAGGTACTCATATTATTCTTGTTTTAAAGCTGTGTGGATGATGTTCTGGGCTGACATTCCCCAAAACATGGGATTGAAAATCAGAATTTACCAGCAAAAATTAAAACAAAAGAGAAAAAAGGAAGGAGATAACAGTGAAGTCACTAAGCCGAAGGTTTTGCTTCAAAATCATCAGGACAAAACTTATGAAATAGGTGGCCTCCAACATTTATCTTATAGCTTATCTTATTCAAGTGTGTCCTAGGAAAGCAGAGAGGAAAATCCTCATGTAAGCAACATTTTCATGTGAGCAAGCATTGTTTGTAAAATCACCAACACAGCTTTTTAAAATAACGAATGAAATATTGAGATATTTTATCAGAGCAAGTATTAAGTCTGAATATAATAGTGCAGTTTTATGATATCCTGGGAGTTAAAATCATGAGAAATCAGACAATATTCTGTTCCTGCTACTTTCATGCTTGTGGAGGACACAGTGTGGCATGTTACCACCTGATCATCTCATCCCAGGCCTATTGTCTCCTGCAAGAGCATCCACATGATGACGGTCTTTAGTGCAGTTGCCCACTGAGCTGCAAGCTTTGTTACTCAACAGTGTCAATACTCAGGGAATGGCCCAGCTTCATTACAAAACATCTCTCAGAGAATCTCTTACAAATGTGGATTATGGCAAAAAATTATCTTTTCCTGAGTACAACCATGATCCTATTCCAGTTACTAACAGTCTCCATGGACTTTGATCATGCACGTAAACTCTTGTCAATTTTTCTTACAGCTGGATTATATCATCCTTATTTCCCATTTGTGAGCATTGCTTGTTTGAAAGTTAGAAACACCTTTTGATGGATTCCTGCTGGAAAGATCAAGTCATATATCCCCATGGAACTTTTATTGACCAAGTTTTATGTAGTGAAAATGGATGGGAAATCACTTGTTGGAAAAAGTTGCCTAATAATAATGGCTGGAAAACCTACAGCCCCTTTAAGAATGGATCTCCTTCCCTGGTGATATCCAGACAGCTGTGTAACATGACAACAGACTGCGACCTATCATTCAAGGTGTATAATTCATTATTCAGAGAAACCTGATTTAAGCATCTGGGAAAACTGGTTTTGCTATAGACAAAGCAACAGCAGGAAAACGATAATTTGAAGAACACATTGAAGTTAGCCATGAAAATGGCTATAGAAAGAATCAGACAAGAAGAGCAGAGAGTGTCAGCTCACCGGCTGCTGGCTGAGAATTTCCAGCATTTAGCTTCCTTGGAGCACTCAAGTTAGGAAGGATCTCTGGTGGATTTGTAGTCCAATGCTCAGAGCAGAGCTAACTGCAAAGTTAGATCAGGTTGCTCAGATTCTTGGCCAGCTGAGCTGGCACATTTCCCCACTGAAGCCCCTACAGGGTATCAAGCTGGATGGGGCTCTGAGGAACCTTGTGTAGTGGCTGCCATTCCTGCTTATAGCTGGGTGTTGGAACCAGATGGTCTTTAAGGTCCTTTCCAACCCAAATCATCCTGTGATTCTATGAACTTTTGGGCCCAGCAGAACAGTTTTCTTTCCATGCACTTTGTGGTCCAGACTGCATTTTCTCAGTTTGGTTACTGGGCACTTCTTGAATAATGCTTAATTTCTGGAGAACAATATTTGTGAACCGCCTCTCATTCACAGACTAAGACATTTCATTAGAGAAGGAACTCAGGTGGATTAAACCTAACTGATCTTACTAAAGCAGAGGCAGCAATTAAGAATCACCTTCTTGTCTTTGCTGTACCTTCCACAAATCATGTTTTCTTTCAATGCACTAATACCGGACCTTGTTCATTCCTTGTTTTTATTCTTTAAAATTTCTATTCCAGTCCATAATTGACAAAATCATCATGAGAATAACATATTAAACATAATGAACTAATAATCACCTCTCATTGAATTAAGTCTCAAAGTAGTACTTGATAATTGGGAATCTAGCTTTAAACATGCTTTAAGTATTTTAAAATCCTCTGTAATTTTTTGTCTCTTAAACATGAAGAATTAAATAGTCCTTTCTATTTCCATTTTTCCAAGACTTGCCAAGATATCATGAAAACTGAGATTTTTAATCCACATTTTTCAGACTCAGATATCAAAATTTTATCACCTTGATCCAATGTCACTTCAGAAAGCAATTTTAATTTCAGATGTTTGACTGTTCACTTCTGAAAAAGTCTTTAATTTGCCTGTGTCTCTCAGTCAGTTTATTCCCCCCTGATTCAGTAGGAAGCAGACTGAAACTAAGTGTGGTTTTCATACAGCTTTCTGAACAGCCAGCAGACAGGAGATACATCTTTGCTCCATGAACAACCTAGGCCAAAAATTTTATGTGTAGCTTAGCAATAAATGGCTCCATATTTCTTTAGCAATCTCCAGTAAAATTCTGTTTTCCTTGTGCCTTTAGCAAAATGCAAGAAATTACAAGGATAACATGAAGTGCAGGAGAGATGAACATTATAAAAGGAACTACTTAGAAAGTGAGAAGTGGCAGTGCTCACTTGCTTAATATTTGTATAAAAACGTCTTGAAGATGAGAGGAATAGAAGCATTTTTTTTTTTTTTAATGCATTGATGTGTTACACATCCTAATTGAAACTTGTGGAGCAGAAAGCTGATCTTGCAGTAATGTTTGTGGATACAATTATGGAAATCCTTTGAGTGTGATTAAATTACACAGTGCCTGGATATTGAAGTCATTTTGATACTTAGGTCTGCGGAAGAATGCATGGCAAAGTATGAGGTGACACCCACCTGACCAATCTGTTAAGGAAGGACATAATGTGCAGCAGTTTTCCAATTAGCAAGTTCTTTCCAGCAGCAAATAACATTCATAAAAAAGTCAGTTCTGCACGGTCTATTGGACAAATTCGAACACAAGTGATATGAGGACATTCTTGAAAGACCACTAAGATATGATCAGTATAAAATGGCCATGTAACAGAAGAAAAGGCATGTTTTAATATTAATTGGAGTAAGAAAAGTTTTTAGTTTATTATTCATTGCTAAATCCAGGTCTTTTAGTGCCTTTTACAAATCTAGGTTATGGAACTTGGTACGGTTATTTGTTTGAGATACAGTAATTTATCCACCGCCCCAAAATACAGGTTGATTTAGTTCTTGTTGTTCATCTCAAAGAGGTGGTTGATTTCTTTTTGTAGGTAAAGAATGTTTTAATTTATTATCTGTTGCGAATACCTGGGCAAGTGTCCAAAGCTTCAGGATTTGTTGTTAATAAACAAAACTTGAGAATAGAGGAAGAAACTTTTGCACAGAAAAAAAAATGGAAGTTCTGTCTAACACAAAGATATATGTTAAAAATAGTGTTTCCTGAGGAGAAATATGGTCCATCCAGAATATTAAAATTCAAATGCTTAACAGTTCTGTTTTTATGAAAAATCACTTAACTCCAGAACAGTGTAGGCTTTCTACAATATTCAGGCTCTTACAATTCACCAAAAATAGTCAGACTAAAGTCTGGCTTCCCAGAGCACAAATATCCTTTAGCTGCTTCCTCATTTATAGAGAAATTATTTTTTTAAGGCCATTATCAATTTGATCATCTCCATTACTCAGGGCTAGATTTTACCCAAGAAGTGTTTCAGTCACCTAGATAACTTTCAGTTCATTGCAAACTCACTTGATTCTCATTTTGGGTGAGAATCAACTGTGGTCTAAAGGCTGTGGAGGAAGGCATATATACTGTGTCTGTTAGTACATGGTTCAAATGGTTAAGTGTGCTCCTGATAAAAAATTGCATCTCATTTGCAGTTTGAAGTTTTGGCTATCAGCCACTGGGTCTTGTTATCATAGATGAAAGAGCCCTCTGATATCAGGCACTGCTCCCTGTGTAGGTGGAATGTTCCCCATGTTGTCCATATTAATCTGATCCATTGCTGCTGCTACATTATCTTTCATCAGTTTTTCTAACTGTCAATTTTCAAAATAGTGCTGTTTTTGATATGCTGCTTGTTTTTGTAGCTGAGAAGCTATGAAATAGCTACAGAGGACTTAAAAGAGATCTTCATCTGGATGAATTATTACTGATGGGAAAAAAAAATCTATGTCTTTGAAGGATGTCTGACACATCGGACTACAATTTTGTAGCAACGTTCACCACTGAGGTCTCACATTTTTTTTAATAAATGGCTGTAGTGCCTAGACATTTATTTTTTCTGTCTGATTCCCAAAATGGAAGCTGGAACGCCCATGTTAGGCACCTTAGCCCAAGATTTTCTGGCCTAATTTCCATCAACAACCTCATGATTCCTACTAGCTACGTGCCCTGGCATTGCACATCTGGCCCAGAAGAAACACAAAGGCAGGTGGATTTACATGGAATTTAGGAAAGGTCCCAGTGCCTGGGAAGTGTTAGCCACTGCAGAGTAATCCATGCAGTGTAGCAGGCAGCCCTGGTTACTGACTGTAAAGCTGCTTAGTATAGTGGAGTGTCTGAAATGATTCCCCTCCTCCGCAGCTTAGACATATGGCTTAGGGCTCATGGAAAAGAGATGGATTCCAGCATCCAAAAACCTCTACTGTGAAGAAGTCTGCAGAAATGCTTCCCAAGAACTCAGAAGAGATTGCAAAAGAGACTACTTTCTCTTTTCTCTCAAACCTCCCAGGGGCTTCATGCATTGGCCTAGCAAGTGAGAAAAAAGGCTGTTTTCATCAAATTCTCATGGGCCAACTCCAGAAGACTCTGTGAGCACAGGGATGAGGTCCTTTTTTTTACAGATGAACAACAGCATCCAGAAATATCACTTACAGATCTCTCAGGTTCCAATTCATCCCTCTTTCCCAAAAATCCAGGAAATTGCACAGTCACATTTACTGCATTTGCTTTTTCCTTTGATTTCTTTTTAAAGTGACTTATTGAGCCATGATAAATACTTTTTGTCCAAAATGTAAAAAATTTTGTTTATTCAGGAGCATTTACTAGCAACTCAAAAATCAATATAGAACACAATATTGCTATCATACTTTTATTCAAACAGACGCAATACACATTGCGCCCTTATTTTTGTGGCAAAACTTTCTCCTTTATGAAAAGCTTGTTTTAGAAAGTAATGGAAAGAAGGGTGAAAAGAGTGATTGCCAGAAGCTGTGTTTCCAAGCTATTTGGAAAGGGGAGAAAGGGCTGATTGCTTACCCTGAAATTTTTCAAGACCTTTTTTACTCAGATGAAATCACAAGTAAAATCTCGATTTGGATGTACTGCTGATTGGTTGAACTTACATTGACTATTGCAAATAAAGAGACTGCCCAGAGGTCACAGTGGGGCTTCATTTCCATCTTGGAATATAAGAAAAATTGTTGTTTACTCTTGGGAGATGATATTGAAGAATTAAATAGTGTCTCATTATCTCATCTAGTTCCACTTCTACTCAGATTCTTTTCTTGCCCTTATACCTGTCACTGACCATACTGAATACTCTTCTAAGTGGGAGAGAATTAAGATGTGGAAGGAGGCTCATATAAATGTGTGCTTCATCTGGAGCTAGTGGATGATGAGACTACAGATAAGATTAACGTTGGGGTTTTACCTCCAGAGACTTCAGAGAGATGCAGAGAGGAAAAAACGAAAGTCACAGATTTTGAATGCCCTCCAACATAGGAAGATTTGATTATTTCATTCACATCTCTGTTTATGGACTTTGAAGTTGCTTACTGAGGTAGCCAGAAACAGAAAACTTTACAAGGTAAATAAGAGAAAGAGCTGAGAGTTAAGAGTGAAGACCCTCTTTGGCTGACAGGATTCCAGTGCTCATAAAAAAATAAAACATGGTACTCTGAGTAATCTTGAAAACACGTGAGAATGACCATGCAATTCAGTTTCTCTTTAGGGATCAAAATATGAAGCAACTTTATCAGGATAATACAGCATTCAGAGCCTGGCTTTGGACAGCACAATGTGAACTGACAGCCTTTCAGAGGAATTTTGAGGGTTTGGCTCTATCTGCAGTTGCTTCACATTTCCAGATTTGGCTCTGAACACCAATAAGAGACATTCAGCAGAACCAGATATTGGATCCAATTATCTGAATGAACATCCATGAGACCATCCTTCTTCCTAGACTGAGACATTTTACTGATAAAGGACACACAGAAGACAACCCTGACCCCTTTTTTTCAGAGTCTGCATCTACTATACTCTTGTCATGAGGAAGGGAAGCAGAACATAATATGTCATAATGTCAGAACATAATAAAGGAAAATTATCAGTTAATAAAAGAAAAAATATCAAACCTACTAGCTAAAATAAACAGATGGAAAAGACAAATTATTAGAGAATACTTGTTTTCTAGCAAATCTACTGGGAGAAATATAAGGAATATGAGCAAGTAAATATGCACAGCATTCCTGGAGGAGAAATAAATAGAGATCCTGTTACACTGCTGCTTATGCACAGCTTGGAAACTTCACTATAAAAGCTGCAGGGAATAGAAATACACTGTATGCAAGCAGAACATCCTTGGACTGTTTATGACACTACATGTATGCCATACCCTGAGGTTCCTATAAAATACTTATTATTATTTGCCAGTTCAAGCTGTTTGGCTTAGCTGTGATTTGGGTAATATTTTCTTCCACTGGAAGAAGTGCTATGCTGTTGATATAGGCTAGAGTGCCACAGCAGCATATCCTCATCTTTCTCAGATTGCTCATAAATTTGCAGGCCACAGCTATCAACCACAGATGTTCCAAACTGCAAGTGACTTTGCCTGTGGATCCATAGAGCAGAGAATATATACCAAAATTTCAAGTTCATTTGTTCCTCCATTTGCATGGCAAATATCACAGATTTAAAATGCATTCATTTACCTGGACTTTGACATATATGCAGAAGTCCAGGGGGATCTCTGTTAATTTCAGGTCAAAATATAACACTGAGTAAATTCACAGGGTTTTACTATGCAAATCTAAGGTTTTTCTTGGCTTGTTTGGAAGGATTTTCAGCTACTTCAAGCAAGAAAAATTTTGTAAAAGTACAGAGTATGAAAGGTGAAACAATGACAAAACTTGAACTCTTTGACAGAGGACAAGGAAATTTTTGATTGAGGGAAGACAATTTGAGAAAAAATTCCTTTCCTTGAGGCTGCACCTAAAATCAAAGGAGGATATCAACTATTGCAAAAGCCTGAGTATTGAAACAAAGGAGTTCTTGGGGAATGGACTAGGATGGGAGAAATTCCTTGGGGTATATCTGTAAAAGCTTCAAGGACATAGAGTCTGGAGCATGAGGGGCATACAGAGACGCTCACTCCCAAGGATAAATCCCACCTGTGCAGAGGCTGGAAGGGAGCATTGGAGACACCTACTGCAGTGTGTGTTAAAGGTCTCCCGTTGAACCACACTCTACTGCACTGCTTTGGCGAGTCACACATTCCATTGCAGGACTGATTCCCTGCCATATCCCCACGGGCCAGACTCGGGCACGCACAGAGCCCACTGCAGGGGCCAGGGGCAGCCTGAAGGCTCAGCCACAGAAGAGTTGGGTTGGGTTGGAGACTCACCTCAGAATGCACAGGCCATGAGTTTTTTTACCTTAAAGGATATCTTCAAGGGATTATATAGCTTAACTGCCCATGGGAGGAGAACTCAAGGGGAATTTTGCTCCGAAGGAGTTCTTCTCTCTTTTTCTGGTGGTATTAAATATTCTCTCAGAGTAAACAGTCTATTTGATGATTTTCCACTGACTGATACTTAGTTCTGGGAAAGGACAAGCTCATTTTGCCAAAATTGCCTCTGGATTAGGATGTTGCATACCCCATTGCTAGGGACATGCCCTACTGAAGAAAACATTACAATTTAATTATATCAGTGAATGTAATATTATTTGTGAAATAAAACTGCCTTATTAGGATATTTAGCCTTCTTGGATCCTTAGAGAATCATTAAACAAAGTAATTCCCTATTACCTCAGTGAAAAGGAATTAATGAAAGAGCAAAGTTATCAGAAAGGTCTGAAAGCAAATGATTATGAGTTAATAATATTTCAGGAATTTAAATGTAAAATTCTGCTAATCATCAGAAGAAATAGCTATGCAGGATCAAACTATCATGCAGAGCCTCCCACAATGATTTATTCATTAAAGAAAAGGGAAATTATTTTCTATTACTCCAAAGACTAACCTCACAGTAAAAATAAATTGGCATTTATAGAGCTTCATCTCTAGAAGTGAACAGAAAAGATATTTGTGACTTGCAAACAAATTACTTATTTCTATTAAAAAAAAAAAAGTTCAATTCACTTTCTTGGATACCCTCTTCTTATCCAGCTGTGTGATAGAAAAATTACAATCTAATAATTTAGTTTCATATAACATACTCTAATTGAAAGCTTTGCAATTATTTCAGTGTTTTGAAGGTCATTCTCAGCTGCATGCAAATGTTCCTCTCTTATGTGACTAAAAGATCCTAGTAAATAAGTTTGGGTTTAAATCTCCTAATTTCTCTCTTATTCTTGAGAATTCTTGGAAAAATCGCTTCGCAGTCTGATGTCTGCATATGGGAAGGCTGCGAGACTGATGTGTGATAGGCTGTCAAAAATGGAATAATACAGAACTCCCTTCAACTAGTGCGAAGAAAGATACCAAATGAATCTCTTTGGGTATTCTACATCATCTGATTTCAGTTGCCTATACTTAGACTTTTACTGTTCTTTGAGATATCCCAGATTATTCAAGCTTCCACAGGACATATGCAAATGTTCCATCAGACTTAAAGAATACCAGAACTCTTCCATTTTGAAAAGTAGCTATTTGGGGCAATTAATTCTGGGTCATGGAATTCCACTCTACATTTTTAGATGTGGGGTAAGTGTCTGAGCTTCTGTCATAGATGGACAAGCTCTAACCAGGACAGTCCATGGAGCCTGCAGAACCTTTTGGGTGACCTGTTACCAGGTCTTCTTGAGAACATGGTTTTCCTATAGCTTCCTATGGGCCAACTGAAGGGGAGCAAGGTTCGGGTGGGGTATCAAGAAAAGCTTTTTTACTTTCATCAGGACAGCCGACAGTGAGACAAGTTAATGGCAAGTGGTGTAGTCTCCATTTCTGGAGTTTTTCAAAATTTGGTGAGACAAATAACCCAGAGAAACCTAAAAGGACCCCACAGATAACTCTACGACCTCATAGATAGAATTGGAACAGAGACCTCTTGAGGTCTCTTCACACCTGATTGGTCCCATGATCTCCCAGTACTTGGATACTGCAGAACACTTCAAACAACGCTAACACCAAATGTTGACCTCTGGCAACTGCACTGAGCTCTTGAGCAGCTCTGGCAGTAGCTGGAATTCATACATCCATACCACATGTAGGCATTTATATCTTGCCAACTGAATTTTGATCCTGGTCATGGGATGATGAATCCTGCTTCTCACATGATAGTTAAGCATATGTAAAGAAAGGCACGGTTCATCAGAGATACATTTTTTCCATCTAATTCACAGTGTGTTTACCCATGTGTGAATGTGAGACACATCCTGCAGAGATACTAGAAAATACTGTATCTGGTTTTCTCTATCTTTTGAAAAAAAGTTTTGTTGTCTTCTGTGCAATCAATTTTCTGCCACTTTAGCCTAAGAGTAGAACAGTACATAAGACTTGTTTTATTTAAAAAACAGAGTGAATAAAGTGTTCTGGTTAAAACAGCATCAAGGGGTGCTTTATAGTGAGGATTTAAAGCATTCAAGTCCTGAAGCTCATTGAAGAGAAGACATAAAAATGCTGAATACTCTATTCCCAAGTAATTTACTCTAATTATCAAGGAAAAGGGGAACAATCTCTCCTTCTAAAGAGATTTCCTTCAGGAAAGCTGTGACTGTTTTTCACATTAAGTTTTTAATTTGAAAAATCAGGAATAGAGGTGATTTCAGAAGCTTTCATTTTGAATCAGTTCTCAAATACTTACTAAAAAGAATCAAAGTGCTTTTCAAGTAGCTTATCTGACTCATAAACCCAAGAGCTCTGAATGTCAGTGTTGATATTGAACTCTCCATAATAGTGCCCATCCAGAACTTTACTTCAACTTAAGGCAAATCTAGAAATTACATAGACTGTGCAGCCAAATCTCTTTTCCTTTTGTTGATAACTCTGTGGCTGGGCTACTGAGTGACAACTCAAAAATAGTAGAAATTTCTGTGGACAAAACTCTGATAACTTTGAGAGATATAAAGGAAGCACAGGGGGAGAAATATGCTTTAGTAACTGTCTTCAAAGCACTCCTGTAAGGAACCCAAAATTTTTCCCAACTGTACAGATGAAAATCAAAGGTGCATAGGTTCTCTCTTCTGAGCTAGTAATCTAGGGCTTCACTCATATATCTAAACAGAGGAACACAGTGTCAGTTGAAATGCCCTCACAAATCTATGCTATCTCTAGCTACCAGTTCAAAAAGGCAAATCTCCTGAAGATTCTGTGTCATATATTGGTCCTACACAGACATCTTGGACTCTCGAGAATACCTACCATGTCACTGGACGCATTTGTGCATTTAACTGAATAACTGAATATTTAATCCCTCCTTACAGTCAAAAGAAAGTATTAAATAACTCCAGGATGCAGTTTGTGATCTTGTTCAAACATTTAAACTGTTCTGATTCATTACAAATGTAATTCAATATGTCTTTCATAAAGCAATGGAAGACTGAATAATATTCCATTTATGTGCAGCTGCAGTTATTTTATATTTATATTATATCAGATTCTGAATTTAAACCCCGTACAACATAGGTGTGGTCACATTAAGAAATTATTCCTGTAACACATGTACCACAACACTGCAGTTTTTTTCCATAGGCACATGAAACTGACGAGTGTGATCAGATGCTGGCAGTGGGACAAAACACCAGCACAGAGAAGCACTGAACTTCTCCAAATGCTTTTAAACCTTTCCCAAAGGAGTATTTTAAACTTTAGAGAAGTGTCATAGAAGTCATCCTGGGACACTCCTTCCTGAAATGAGGTTGTTGTGAGTTGGGGCTAGGTCTCTTCCTGTAACTAACAAGTGATAGGACAGGGGGATATGACCTCAAGTTGCAGCAGGGGAGGTTTAGTTTGGAAATTAGGAACAAAATTCTTCACTACAAGGATGATCAGGAACAAGAACAGGATGACAGGGAAGTGACGGAATCCTCTTCCCTGGAGGTGTTTAAAAGATGCATAGATGTGGCACTTGGGGACATTGTTAGGTATACAGTTGGACTTGATGATCTGGAAGATTTTTTCCATACTAAATGATTCTTTTTTGTCTTCCTTTGAATGAACACAAGACACCCACATGATCAGAAAGCTTCTGTGTTTCTGAAAGCTCCCCTCTTGCCAACCACAGGGGAATGCTGAGAGCTGACATTGAATGAACCTGCTATAAAGCACTGACATTTGCCCATAATTGTGTGCATCTGTGGTGTCTGCTGGAGTGAAATACAAATCTTTTCAATTTTCTGCCTTTATCACATATTCACAAAAATAATGGAGTTTTTTTCAATTTTGACCTTATTGAGGTCAAAAATCTCTTTCCGTCATTACCAGCTGTTTCTAAATTAACAGTTTTTCTTTGAAATGAAACACGTGAAAGAGTTTTATTGATTATTTTCTCAATAGAGAAAGCTTCAGTGGTAGATTATCACATCAAATATTCCTAACACTAATGAAAAAATTTACAAATGGATAATGTGCTCTTTATTATCTAGAGAGCGGAGTGTCATCTTAAGTAGATTAATTTTATTATTTAAATTCTGTGAACTACAGGAAAGCCCATCTAGAACCTGATATGGACAAAATTAAGAGAGGTTTTGAAAGAAACAACCACCAATTTCAATTTTAATGCCCAATGGTGAGATAAAAAATGACACAGAGTCATTTAGTTTCATCAAAAACAAAGATTATTTTGATCTATGATGAAGGTATAGCCTTTAAAAAAAAGGCAAAGAAATGAACATTTTAAAATACACTTTTGAATTAAAATTACCATTTTGAAAGTATAACAATGAATGATTTATTTTCCTGATTTGATTCTTTTCTATTTTCAGTACAAAGAGTTCAGGAATGTGAGAAATTCACTGTTTTAGTGCCATTAAATCAGCACTTCCCAAATACTGACACAAAAACCTTTTGACAGAAAGGATCACTGATTTTAACTCCGATCACTTCTAACTCTCAAAAAATCCCCCGTCAACAGACTGTGATTGCAGTTTCTCAGGCTTATCACTGACTTTTATTGTTGCTCACTTTCCAGAAGGTTTTTGTTTCAGCCTTCCAGGTCATATCTTTATAGGAAACTCTTAGCTGAAAAGACTGAGTTCTTCTGCAGCACAATTTTGTATGAATCCCTGAAATTCACCTGGCACCTCTGGTTTAGAACCACTGGTGTCCACACCCCAGCTGTACATAGATTTTAAAGTTTACTGCATAACATTTTTTTTACAGCAGAGCTGTCACTTTTATGTACATAAAAGCATCTCAGGTGCATTAGCAATCTGCTCCTCTGGGGCTAACTAGCATTAATAGATGTGTAAGCTATCATATAATTACACAGATTTATACACTGTGGATCAAAAATAACACTCACTAGTGCATATCACTGTTCTCTTTAATGCTGTCCTAGGGTTGACTTTATGATGCTTGTATCCCCAGTCATCTGTTCTGTTTATGCTGGATATTTTTTTTCACCTTTAAAACTAGATCTGAAAGTGAAGAGGGGAAGAAGGAGAAGTGGTAAATTGTCTGAGGAGGCTGTATTTAAAGACAGAGATAAGAGCTTTCAGCTTTTCTCTTCTCAGAAACTGTGTTGTCTGCAGCACAGATGCAGGAGAGAGCTCTCTTGTACTTTTAGTTAGTATTTTTAGCTAGCTGAGGCAGAGAAGCTCCCTGGACTGTGGCTTTCCTTTTTTTTTGGAGCTGATCAGCCCTGCTCTGGACTGAAAATCCAGAACAACACCAGGGGCTCACATCTGTGGCCACTGGGGCCAGGACGCAGCATTTTCCAGGGCTGGAGGGACTGATAAGAGACTGAGCAAGCCGAGCTACACCGCATGAAAATGACTTTCTGATTTGCCATCTCTTCAGAACAGCAAGAGGTTTTGTTGTTTAATATTATTTGCTTTTTATGCTTGTGAATACTTTGCTTGTTAAATAAACAGGTTTTTTTTTCCACTTTTCTCCAAGGAAATCTTTTCCCAAACCAGTAGAAAGAGGGGCCGCTTGAATCTGCTTTCTAAAGGGACCCTTTGGAAGTTTTCTCCCAAATATGCCTAAACCAGGACACTTGCTCTGGACGAGAGTGTGGCTGTACACTCCTCTGATCAAGATCATGATGGTTTTGAACATGCAACAATGCAAAGGACTCATGGATATTTCCTTTTGAAGTTTGGCAGGAGCAGGTAGGAGCTGCATGTTCAGGACTGGCACAACAATAACCAAATCAAGTCTTACCAGTGCAGCTGGTCAGTTCAGCAAAGATGCTCAGGTATGGTTCACCATAATGCACCTCTGCTTTGAGGTGGTGTCATCCTAGGGTGCATTTGAGAGCCCTGGGGAGTTTATGCCTCGGAACCAGTCTGAGAATGTCGTGGAAGATGGTTCTCTATGAAGAAAATTAGAAGAATTATCAATATTAAAATTCAACTCCATTTCAAATGCATATATTTAGCTTCATATATAATATATGTGTTGTCCAGGAAGAAATCAACTTCATCTTAACAACAAAGATAATCCAAAAAAAAAAAAATTCTGGAAAGCATACAACAGATGCAAAGCAGAATCTCTATGTCTGGCAGATGAGACAGCTCCAATGACTGAATACACAGCATCCAGCTGCCTACACGGTTTGTGTTTTGAGAACTATCACCCACCAGAATATTTGACCAGCTTCAATATCGACCAAATGTTATTCCAAGAAGTGTACATTGAATATGACACACATACACTTTTCATGAAAAAGCCTCACCACAATTAGAATTTGTGCTGTTAATTGCTGCTTTTGAAAAATACAAGAAAAACTTCCTTTTTGCCAAGCTCAGAGAAATGAGTGACCTTTGCAAGCCACTGCCCAACCAGCCAGGGAAGGAATTGGCAACAAAAAAAACCCCGACTCTGTACATACCCTTAGAACTCTGCTATTTCTACAGTGTAATTCTTTATAGTGGTGGTTATGATTGTCATTATAGAAAAGCACATACTGTCAGTTATGCATATCTTTTTATTTTGCTATCATGCAAAGTAAATATTATAATCAATAGTTGACTACCATAATCACAGCAATTACTCTGCAGCTTTAATACCGAATCATGCCAAGAATATTTTTCAACATCAAAACTGTCCTACTCTTCTCTCTGTAAACATAGCAGTATGTTCCTCTCCAAACACTGCAGACAGGGACAACCTTTCTCCAACTCATCTCCCATGGGATTCAGCAATTTAGGTCAGATCCTAAACAGGCATAATGCACAAAAATAAGAGAACACTGGTTAATCTTAAAGCCTTTACAGATTGAAATTACAAAAAGATGTCAGGAAAAATCAAGAGATGAAGAAGAAAGATTTTATTATCTAGTTAGTATTAAAATACATTCTAGTAAAATACATATATAATCCTGTGAGAATACACACATACAAATACATATACACATTACACACATACATATACATATATACATCTATGCACACATGTGTACCCATACCCATTATCAAGTAAAAATGCATGCATGTATGGACACAGATAAAACTTTGGGCATTATAGTAAATTTAAACATTCCATTTAGAGATATTAAGCCTGAATGAAAAAATAGCAGAATAAATTCTTGTTTCTGAGTGTATCTCAGTAGCTGTATCTTTTCACTGTAGGACTCCCCTCTCAAATTGTTTTGACAGAGATAGGATTATGGCAAAATTGGTCATGAAAGAAACTAATCTTTTATTCCTACCCCAACTGTTAGTATATTCTTATCTGCACTGGCAGTGTTAAATCTGTAGGTAAATATGAATTTGCTGGCTACAGTATAGCTTCAAAAGATCAGCATCCTGACAGGAAAAGCAATATAGCCTTGATGCTAATCTTTCTTTCTATAGACAGCTGCTAAGTATAAATACACACTATGAGCTATGCAACTCTAATCTAAAGCTGTTTATTGCCACAACAAATAAGAAGTGGAGTAGAAAGAGTTTGAAAGCAAACCTAGACTTTAGAGGATATGTTAATGATTGATGACATTTTCTTGTCAGTTGTTATTTGTATGAGCAGATAGCACTACTATTTTGGAAAAGAAAATCTTTAAAAATGCATAGGGGTATTTGAAATAGGAGCATTCAGGCATCACAGGGTCATACATGGTAAAAGAGATGGGATAAAGAGGTGATATTTTGTCCAGTAACAGAATGTCAACACTCAGTAGAGCAGTAGGAAGAGCTCAGTATAATTCTGCCTTCAAAGACTGGTGACTGCAAGAGCTGGTTCAGGTAGAAGTATGCCACGGTGACTTTAGTGAGACCAGGGTACAATTTAAAACCCTTTTTTTTTTTGGAAAATATTTCAAAACATTTGGAGGAGTTTTAATGCTGCTGTAAGCTGTTGTTTTGTCTCACTGCCAGCATCTGATCATACTCGGCAGATCCACGTTGCCATGGCAAAAGCTGTGGTGTTGTATCACATGCATCACAGGAGGGATCCCTTATCAATAGGAATTCTATGATTCTGAGGTGAACTGGGGGACCACACTTATATGTCCTGACTTTAAATTCAGTATCTGATTCAATATATTAAATAACTAAAGCTGAATAGAAATGAAATATTAATCTTTCTTGAATTTATTGAAGACATTAATGCTTGCCTTATTAAGTTCTATGGAAACATTTTGAAGCCATTTGGAAAAAGAAACAATGTATTCCCATTTCTTCTCTCACAATGTTATGCAGAATGGACCTTATCCCATTCAGTCACGAGATCTGGGTAGGTTACAGAGCTGGGCAATAAAGAGCAAGTGTTGGATTGTCCACCTGGGATGGGACAATCCCGGTTATACATACAAATTGGGGTACAATAGACTAAAAAGCAGCACCATGGAAAGAAAGCTGAAGATTTGGGATGGCAAATTGACTAATAAAAAACTCATAAAACGGGCCAATCCTATGCTGGGGTTCATCATACTGTGTTCATGGGGCATAGCCTCCATCACTGGCTGGTCAAGGGAGATGACTGTCCCCCTCTACTCTGCACTAATTTGACCTTGACTTGAGTGCTGTGTGCAGATTTAGGTGCCTCAGTGTAAGAAGAATGTAAAGTTATTGGAGAGCATCTAAAGGAGGGGAATCAACATGCTGAAAGGCCTGGAGGGCAAGACTTGTAAGGAGCATCTGAGGTCCCTGGCTTTGTTCACCTTGGGAAAGAGAAGAGGATACACCTTTCTCCAAGCAGGAGGAGGCAGTGGAGGGGAGGGTGCTGATCTCCCCGCTCTGGTGACCAGCATCCGGACACAATGAAATGGGATCAAGATGCATCAGAGGAAGTTCAGATGGGACATGAGGTAAAGCTTCTGCACGGAGAGGTGGTCGTTCCCTGGAAGAGGCTTCCCAGGGAAGTGGTCACACATCAAACCAGTCAGAGTTCGAGGATCTGGACAATGCTCCTATCATATGGTTTATTTTGAAGTAGTTTTCCAAGGAGCAGGGAGTTGTACTCAATGATCTTTAAGAGTCCCTTCCAGCTTGAGGTATTCTGTGACTCTATGGTTTTAAATCAGATATTACTAGTCATCACATATTTGCTGAGGTTTTTTGCTGCCACTCTGCAGAGGTTAGTTCTCACTTATACACTCAGCCTGGTTATGTTCAGCATCTTCTGCAAAAGAAGAAAAAGTTTCTTTCAACTTTAGGGGTAAAAGGCCTTTGGGGCACTGGGGTAGATTCAGCTTCAAAACCGATTGGGCTCTTTCAGTACTTGGCTCCCTAAATACTCACAAGAAGAATGTGTGCATGCATGCTAAGTTCTCCATAAAAAATGATCTTGGTCTCAGAGATCATGTTTCACATTTTCTTCCTTACTATTTATGTTCTGCTCTGAAAGTAAATGAATACTAAATTGAATCAGCAATTCAGGCTTGCAACATTTCATTGATCTATGACAGATCAGAGCTTGATGCTGAGCTAATGTGGCCCCAGGCATCAACCTTTACCACTAATATGCTTTTAAAATTCTCTTCTCAAGTCTATTTATTATGAATGTAATCTGTTTTAGAAAAGCACCTAAATCTCTACTAATGATTCATTCAGATGCATGCACTGTCCTAATTTAAAATGTCCAGGTCAATCCCACTTTTCCTGATTATTTCAATAGCGCACATTGTTCTATATTACCTGGTTTGCTTCCACTCTCACTCTCTCTCAGATATTTTTTTTTCTTACTCCCACAGATGACAGACTGGGATGATTTATTTCCTTATGCAACACTCTTTGTATTCTATAGTTATTTTTTGCCACAGTAACACTTTATTACCTTCCTCTTCCAGCAGCTCACTCCCAGCCACAAGCAAAATTTGGGGAAGTTTTCTGAAATTTCTTATGATCTGCCAGCCAACATTTTATCTGGGATACTATACCCCAGATTCTTAACTCAAAAAAAATTAGTTCTGGACCTCAGTGCTTCTCCAGTGATTGTCATCCATCAACACTAACAGGAAAGTGAGTGGATTCAGCCTCCTGACGTCAGCAGATAGAGTTCAAAAACATTTACAGTTGTCATCTGGCTTGTCATCTCTGATAAGTCCCTTCTTTACTCCTTCTACTTTGCTTATTTGATCCATTGCATCCCCTTCAATTTCTCCTTACTTTCCTCACATGTGCTTTTTCCTCCCAAGCACAAAGCTGGGGAATGGATGTTTCTGACTATTTACTAAACTGAAAAATAAAACCCTGTGTTCAACTAGAAAAATAATATTTTGGTTCTTCATCTAAAAGGGCTAAAAATAAAAGCCAAAAAAATATATTTTCAGTCTTAACACTACTTCTCAATCTATTGTACATGATACTTCTTGGAGTTCTCTATTATTTTATTTTATTTTATTTTATTTTATTTTATTTTATTTTATTTTATTTTATTTTATTTTATTTTGTTTCCCTTAAAGAATAGGTAATTTGTCAAACAAAATGCCAAAAAGATGAAACCTAAAAGAACATTTCTTTTTGAAATTCTTATATAATACATTTCAATATTTTATAATGGAATCCTTTGTTGAAAAATATTGGCCATAATTTGGCCTAAACTGCTTTTCAGTACAAATTGAATTCACAAAAAATATGAAATTTTCAGTGAATTTACTGTCCATAGAAAATTTGTGGCCATGTCTACATACAAACAATGAGTAACAAGATACTGTTAGAGTTAATAATGTATGCTTTGGCTTAAAATTTACACTGTCTTGTTAAAATAATTTGAAAATATGTTCTGATTTCAATAAATGCCTCTAGTGCTTTTGATGAACAGTGCATTGTCTGCTATCAACACCGAAATTTGAAGGCTTTGAATTTAATAGGGACATTCAAATTAATTCAGTGTTGGATATATCTATCTATCTTGTGAAAATACCTTCCATCTCTTGAAATTTCTCATCTAAAGGCTATAAAATAACAAAGTAGATAATCTTGCAAGATCTCTGCCCTCTTGAATAAGAGAAATATTTCCAGGCTGGTCGGTCTCTTGAGAGTTTGTTTTATGGCATATTTCAGGCTGAGCTCAAATTTGCCCTTGAACATAAATGCTGTTCACCATTTGGCTGTACACCTTGGTTTTATTTATCTGAGTTCTGGTGGGGCAGCTCATTGTTTCAGAGGAGTTAAAACAGCACCTGAATGCATCTCGGTTGTGCATTTCTTCCGGTTGCCAAGGAAACCACCCCAGGATTCCTGGCAACAGACTTCATCTCAATCGGTAATGGAAACACCACAGGTATTAGCCAGTCAGTCACCTCCCACCAGGTGCTATTTTGGGAACAAGTCAATAGATCAGATTCTCCTCTCCCAGCAGCTCTGGAGCTGTGTGAGGGTTTGTCATGTGCCTTTGTCTCCACAGGGCTCAGCTCTCTGGGCAGAGAGCCATCCTCGAGGTGAAGCTGTTAAACACTGCTCTCAAGGAACAAAAAAGCCTTCAAAGCACTATGGTAAACCTGTCTCTAACTTTCCTAAAGTCTGGAGTGAAGGCTAAAAATTATCAGGGGGAAGAGAGCAGTAGCCTTTGTTTCAGATGGACACTCCTTCTCATCATGTACCAAAACTGTACAGAAAACTCTTTACATTTACAGCCTTAAAAAAAAAATAAAATTGCATATTAGCAATGGATACCTATTTAGTCATTAAATGTCCTAATGTCCTAAAGATGTTGACTGAGATGTCCAGTCCTGGGAATGGCAGAACACCATGGTTATGGTTCTGGGGTCACAGAAATGCCTGTGAATGCTACAGGCAGTTACCCAGACTGAAAGTCAAAGTGCCCCTGCTACCAGCCTGTTCCCAAACTGAGCTTGTCCAGGGAGCACCCAGAAGGGTAAAGTGCTTTACTTGTGTGAGGGAGAAAGTAAAGCTTTGGGTGTGATTGGGGATGTTCATAGGAAATAACAGAGCAAGCTGGAAGAAGGTTACTTAAATGCTAAGGGGAGAAAATAGGACAGAATAATGGGGAAGACAGATGGTAGGAAGAAAAGTAAAACTGTGATGCATATCTGAAATGGGTATGTAAAACACGGATTGGAAACCTGTGGGGTGGGAATGAAAGAATGATAGGAAATGTCCCTGGGGAGGAATGGTTGTGGACAATTGAGAAATCAAGAACAGGGGATTTATGGTAAAACATGTATGGGCGTGTGCCATCACAGGACTGCATGGTGTTTCAGTTTGTGAGGGGAAAATCTGAGGAAATCTCTATGTGATTAAGCATTTTGGAAGGAAAATCTGAGGTAGTCTGTAGGGACCAGAATGAGCACTGAGGGAGAGGTGGATGCCCCAGGCGATGCTGACGGCATAACAGGTCACTGAAGGAATGGCTGATTCCCTGTATGCTGCTGAGAAGACGTGGGGGTCTCTGAGAGGAGGTAGATGCTGCTTGTGTTCCTCTGATGGGTCACTGAAGGGGTGGCAAATGCCCTGTGTGCTGCCGAGAGGGCATGAAGGTGACTGAAGGAATGGTGTGTGCCCCGCATCTTGCTGAGGGGACATGAGGGTCATTTGAGGGGGAGGCAGGTGCCCCGAGTGTCGATGAGGAACCATGAGGGCCTCTGAGAGGCATTTGGGTACCCTGCATGAAACTGAGGTCGTGGCAGATGCCCTGTGTGCCACTGAGGGGGTGTGTGGATCACTGAGGGGGATGTGGGTTTGCTAGGGGTTTTTGGGGCACGTAAGGGTCGCTGAGGGGAAGCAGCAGGAACCTGAACGCGCTGTGTCTGCAGCTCTCAGCGAGGCGCCGGACGGGCTTCCATTATGTGGTCTGGGAGTCACCTTGGGGCAGCCCCTGGGCTGAGACGTGGAGGAGGAAGGGACAGCACCTTGCCAGGATTGCATGGTGCTTGTGAGGGGAAAATCTGAGGCAAATCAGACAGGACAGTAAGAACTTCCCAGGGAAGGAATGGTAGAATTCCTTGGCGTCATCTGTAGGGCACCACTGAATCCAAACTTAGCCCCAGAATTTTTCAAAAGTTTATGCCTAAAAGATTTTATAGATGTAATTAAACCTTTATACAATTTTGCCCTTCAGGATAAAGGATTGTAAACCAAATATATTCATATAATTTAAATGATTTATTATGGTAATGATTAAATAAAAATGTCTTAAACATAGTTGTTTACTACACAGTATAGGAGCTATAAAAACTAGGGTAGTATAACGCACTGTTTCAAACCCATAATAAAGAAATTGTATTAAAGCAAGCAAAAAACAATTATTAAATAAAAGTTAGCGTCACTTAGCCATAGCAACAGTGGCAAATAGCTTTTGCATATCTTTGAGAAGTAATGGAGGGGTGTCCACATAGGGAGAGATCTTCACAAACATATTCTAAGAAAGAATATCTTAGAAGATATATTGTTAAAATTTGGAACAGGATGGATTGAGGCTCTCCTTGTGGGCTATTGGGTGACAGTTCCCTTCATGCACAGGAGCTGGAGCTTCTCGGGTCTGAATGTGTTGTTGTCCATTGGCAGAAGCTGTGGGGCAGTGAGGCAAGAGGGAGCAAGAAGAGGACTTGGAGCTGAAGAGGGGGCATGAGAGGCCCTCTGGGCAAATGGCATTCCTGGCATACCTAGGGCACCTTCAGGGTGCCTGGGCTGGCTTTGAGCTGTGTGACCTCCCTGTGTTCAGGGCTGGGTCCTTTTGCCGCTGTGCTCCTTTGGCTGCCTGGAGAGAGGGGCAACCCTGTAAAGAGGGCGAGAGCCCCAGTCTCCACAAGTGAGAGGGGAAATTGAGCCCTTCCATCCCCTAGCCCACCCTGTAAGCAGGACAGGGCTTTTCCCCTGTGCTGCCTTTCCCCTGCCTTCTGAGGACAGAGTGAAGCAGCTTAGGGTAGTGTGGGCACCATGACCCGCCAGTAGCCAGGCCGTAGGTCTCTGCCTGTGCTGCCAGTCCTGCTGGTGACCTGCCAGTGTGCCAGCCCTGTACTCATCCCGACCTTGTGGAGTCCTTCATCCCCAGGAGCAGCCTGAGGTTCTTCTACACAGGGAATGGATTGGAGGGAGGGGAATTAAATAAAAAGAGAACGAGAATACTGTCTGGGATGGTAATATTGCTGTTAAGAGAAATCTAGTCTTAGCGTTTGGAGGATCATCTCTTAGCTTCTTCCAATACCGACCTCATGGAAAAGCCTATGCCAGAGATAAATGCTCCCAGGCCTACATGATCTCAGGTAGGCTACTGGAAGTCCCAGAGTTTCTTTTTGGCTGAAGAGGAGTAAAATCATTAAAAGCCACTCTTTCTTCTCACAGTAGTCTAGGAGAAATTCTCTGTAGACACATCCAGAGTAGCCAGTCATATTGAAGTCACTTGTTCTTTGCTTTCCCTTTGTTCATTTTGCTCTCCATGCAGGGAAAGAAAAAGGTATGGTAGTGGTGAAGTACTCAGATAAACAGTGATTATAAAGGAAAATAGAGTAATGAGGGAACTGTGAGTAATCATGGTATGACTTGCAAATCTTTGCAAGGAGCTTTACAACCTGTGGAGTTTGAAGTTTGTCGTAATCAGTTCCTGGAACCAAAAGTTAAACAAATAATCACATTCACCTGAAAGCGATCAACAAAACAACAGCCATAAACTGAATATATGTAAATAATACCAAATTAAACCTAGTTCCATTGGTTTTAGAGTAAAAAGATGTATGGAGAATGTTCCACGTTATATACCTCAGCTTCAGGAGCAAACTATTTGATAGTCTTCCACAGTAATTCATAGAATAAAGGAAGAAAGTAAAATGTAAGAAAAATGTAAGAAAGTAATTTAGTGCAGAGCATAGGAAAAAATGCTTTGAAAATGATGTGTGATGATGCAGTGTTGAAACTGAAGGATGAATTTGATTTTGTGTCTTAAGGAGCAATGTTGAGTCTGTTGCTATTCAGTATTGTCATTAATGAGCTATTATGATCTTTGCAATTTTGCAGGTGGCATTGATTGGAGAGTGCCTCAAGAACTGGAGGGCAGGAATCCAGGTGATGCTATGGAACTGGGAGTGAGAATTGACAAAAATGCTCATATTTCATGACTGAGATAGAGATACTGTTCTTAGGCAAAATCTAAAACAGGATAGTGAAGAAATAGTTGGATTGCAGGTTTATAAAAAAAGATGTTTTTATTGCTCACAAACGACCATGAAGCACAATGACAGGTTGTAGGAGAAACCCCACAAATTAAAAAAAATCTGTATTAGCAGGAGTAAGCCTCATAACATAATCCCTATCTCCATTCAGAACTGGAGGAGACCTGAGCTGGAAATCTGGGTCCAGTTTTCTTGAGCAGCCAGGAATACACTGAACCAAGAACCAAACTGGCAGAAGAAAAATGTTGTTCCAGCTCAAATTTATGATACCACAGATATATTTGAGTAGGTGAAAACAATGAAATAAAAGAGGAGAAAAATGTCCTGTGCAAAGATTATGCAGCAAAGAAAGAAGGACTGAAAATTGTTACTATTGAGATTTGTTACAATAGTCACACAACAACCTAGTAGACCTTTCAATTGAAAAGTTAAAATTAGATAGAAGTTTCAGTTTGAGAGGGATAAAATTGTCATTACAAGAGAGAATAATGTAATTTCTCTTCCAACTGTTCTTTTCTTTTTTTTTTTTTTTGAATCCTTAGAAACTCAATGCCCCATGATCTTGACTGTTGACAGCTCTGTTTTCTAACAAACTCAGGAGTAAACATTTTTCAAAGACATGAAGCTAAATTTGTTTGCAAGATGGTGTCTAAACTGCAGGAAACCAATTTGGGAGATACATAGACAAAGTATCGTGTGTATGTTTGTACTTATCTCTGAAGAAAAAGTCTATGGAAGCATTTCAATTTTGTATCACAAACTTGGCAGGGCTCACATAAAGGAAAAATCTTTTGTATTGAATACATGTGAGTTTACTTTATGATTGAACCTTGGTAGTTCCCTGCAAAGCATTGAGCATGACATGGTTCTATATGCTACGCCAACTTCGATGTTTAACCTTGCTGCTTCAAAAGGCTGGTTTAAAAAAAAAAAAAAAGGCAAAACATCAAAATATTACTTGAAGTAATGATTTATAGTGACAAGGAAAAAAGAAAGAAAACCAGAAAAATTTTAAAAGCTTAGTGAAAGAATGAAAGCAGTTTTCTACACTCTTATAATAAAAGTCCCTTCTAGTCAAAAACAACAACAATTATGTAACTACTGTTAACTGGATTAGATAAAAGAACCAGAATACACTGAATAGAAAAACCAGTGCTGTGTTAATGAAGTTGGAAAGAAACTTTGCTCTTATTCACTGTCTATTCCCCTGTAATTTTAAGAATTTCATATATAATCTTCTTTTACAAACCGAATAAATAGATTTATGCCTAAAAATTTAATTTATCTCTCCATTACCTGCTAATTGACTTTTGAAAACTTAAATAACCTCACAGCTCCCTTGTGTTCCCCCACAGATCTGTGTTCAGACCCTCATTCTGTAGTCCCTTCATTATTGTTCCCTCCATCCCTATCTTCCTACATGTCACCCTCCTAAGGAGAAAGTTATGGGAATTTTTTCCAACAGTGGGTTTCATACTAAGAGATGGAGGTTTGTTCTTTTAAAGGCTGAAGAGAATTTCATGGTTATTAACATGCTGTTTTTTTCAATGCAACTTCTCTATGTGCTTATTCTAGGCAGGGCTGCAGGCATCAGCTTTTATAAAGCTTATTCAAAACTTTCCATTGTAGCACCCAGTTTCAACCCAAATTTGTCATGTGCAGTTTGAAACTGTGATTTTATATCTTTCTAGACTTGAAACACTCCATTAAATATTGCACAGATACAGGAAATATGGGCAAAAGAATAGCAGACAGAGAAAACAGTTTCACATCTATGACCTTCAACTGCGTAGATCAAGAAGGAATAAAAAAACTAAATCTGGCCTGAATTTTTTGTAGAGCAAAGGGATCTTTTTTAACCCCTGAAGGAGCAGGGAAATAATTCACCACTCTTACTCAAAGTAGGAAGCAATGGCACAGAGGATCCTAAGTGCTTTGAGGCTGGATGTCCTTGGAGAAGCCAGAGGAGAACAGTGTTGATTTATTCTCACTCAAGAGTTGTCAGGGTTCCCAGGACACCTCCAGGAGTCCCTCTCACTATAACAGTGGAGACACATGTGTTTCTCTAACACAGAGCTTCAGGATCACAGGCAAAGATTGTAAATTCAGTTTTCCATAATTCATTTTTAAGACAATCAATAGAAAGAAGGAAGAAATATCAGGGAGCAAAAATGCTATAGAGGGGGAAGAAGACATATGTTGTATGTCACATCTTGTAAATCCTAATAGAGTGTTATTCAGAAGTTTGTAGATATTTATGTCTTTAGCCACAGCTGAATACTGATTTATAGAAAAGCTGAAAACTCTTGGCAACCTAAAACTCAATGAATTGAAAAAGAAGAGTGGGCTAGATGCTGTCAGAATGATCCCAGTGATAAAACAGAGCATGGCAGGAGTATATTAAATCAGGTTAATGCATGGTAACAGTGACAAATAAGATCATAGAGTCAAACCATTAACCCAGCACTGCTAAGACCACCATTAAGCTATGTCCCCAAGTGCCACAACAGCGTGTCTTTTTTCTCTCCAGGGATGGTGACTTCACCACTGCTCTGATAGCCTGTTCCAGTGCTTGACAACCCTTGCAGTGAAGAAATGTTTCCTAGTATCCAGCTAAACCTTCTTGGCCCAACTTGAGGCAAATTGAGCATTGCTGTCTTATGTTCAGTCACTGTCAATGAACACCCTCAGGGTCCTTTTCTATCAGGAGTTTTCCAGCAGTGTGTCTCCAGCCTGTTGCTCTGCATGGGGTTGGTTGTGTTTGTTTGCTTTATTGCACCTCATAAAATTGGCCTCCATCCTTTAAGCCAGCCTTTCCAGATCCATCTTCCTACCCTTCAGCAGATCAAAACTCCCACCTAACTTTTAATGTAGAACCTCACCAAGTAAACACTCAATCCCCTCATCCAGATCATTGATCCAGGTGTGGCCCAAACACTGCCTTTTTTACCCAGCAAACAGTGCACCCATCCACACCATGGGAAGCCAGCTTCTCCAGGAGAATGCTGTGTGAAATGAAGGGTAAAGCTTTACTAAGGCCTGCATAAACAATGTCCACTGTCTTGCCTTATCCTCCAAGTGAGTCCCTTGTCATAGAAGGATATCATCTTAGTCAAGTAGCACCTGCCTTTCATAAGTCCATGCTTGTTGTCCCATATGACGATCTGCTCCATGACCTTCTGCCATACCAAGGTCAGACTGCAATGAGTCAGATGGCATAAAGGCCCAATGGAACTTCCATATAAAATTAGAAAATCTAATCTAATCTGATGTGCCCAACATGACAGTGTTAGTGATATGAGAGGTTTTGTCTCTCTGACGAAATGATGAAAGTTTTATTATTCGTAGAAATACCTGAGGTTTTTCAAATCCTTCTGTAAATCTGAGCTCCATTTTACCTTGTGATAATAACTTGCACAGATTTACTTGACTAATAAACCACTTTCTTCTTCTCAATATAAAACTTGCCTTAAAACTGTATGACACACCCACATTCCTCTCTTTACTACCCATCACATCTTCTATTTGTCATCTATTGAAATGCGAATAGCCAAAAATGGCACTGCTTTGTACAGATAGCTTTTTCATTATTTTAATAATCATAACTGCCCTTTTAAAATTTTTTTCTTTATTTGTTTTATTCTTTCATTTCTGCCATATCTTGGGGGCAGTGAATCTTAAAAAAATCTATAAAGTTGTCCTTTAAACCTCAGTCACTCTTTCCTATGGCTTATACTGTTTGAGCAGCTAAAATGTTGCTGACAGTTTTATGTTTGTCTTTCCTGAGTACTTTGCCTGCAGTTTCCATATCAATGTAATGATAGCTTTATTTTCAGATTTGATTTTATAAGGTTTTTGGTGAAGATGCTGCTTTATTATCTAATTCTCTCCCAAGAGGTTGAATAAGTAGGGCCAGCACCACGGTTCCATAACAGCCAAAGTTACTAAGTTCTCATTTCTTTAAATAACTGGCAGAAATAGCAATAGAAATGTGTGTTTATTAGAGTAGTTATGATAAAAAACCTGCCCTCTTGATAAAGACTGTAATAGCATCAGCTGATAAAAAACTCGTTTACTGCTGGTGAATATTACTGCCAGCTGGATGGACTGTATAGTGTAGAAGGACTTCAGAAAAATTTTCTGGCATTTTCCCCAGAGAGAAATAAGGGATCAGGAGCTGAAGCCTCCATTAATAATCAATAACCAGTCCCATGTACAGCAGTCCAGTTGCATCTTTCATGTATCACAGACCAAAACATTTTCTTTGCTAATTTGGTAGGGTACAGTAGATAATTCAGGTGTATCTGAATAAACTATATATTTTAGCTCCAGCAATGGTATTGTATTTGACTGGACCAACATAAAAACATATTTGGTCTTTATTCTCCTCTGATCAAAGAATTAAACTGCTGATAGGGGGGAGAACTTCCTTGAAATTCTGATGGAAAAAAAATGAAAAGGTTTTAATATATGAAAAAATCTTCTAAATCCAGCATATTAAGCAGCACCACTCAGAACTTTATTAGGTGTTAAGGTAAAAAAAGTAAGAAAGGCTGCTGAACAAAGCAATCCCATTAAGTTTTCTAATTCTCCTTCATAGTTTATTGACATGAAGGTAAAGTCATTACATTAATACTCCCTTTTGCAATTAGCCTTATTGTCCATGACAAGTCTCATAAAGACATAGCACTTCATTGGTTTCAAGATGCATTGCTGTACAGAGTGTAAGGGAATGAGAACTGCCCCAAAGTGCTGTAGACTCCACATGAGCGAGATAGTCCCACAATTTCATTCTTGTACATTATTGCCCTAACTAGTGAACTAGTTGAACAAGCATCCTCTTTCTAACCTTCAATGTTTTCTGTATAAATTCAATAGTGTCACCACTTTGCTTGCTGCCTCCTTAGTGACTAACTGATATTGAACAAATTTTTAAGTAGTTTTCCCTCTCAATTCATGTGAAAGGCACCACATGACTGACAAGTTCTCTAGTTCTGTGTGCATTAGATAAGTTCAATCAGGAATGGTGGCAATGCAGCACAGGGGTAAGCTGGTAAAGGTAGCCGGCAAGTCAGATGTATAAGAGCAGGCCACAACTTCATTTTTTTTTGCTGAGAAATTTTACAAGTGAGCAATAACAGCAGTGGTCTATAGTGGAATAATACAGACTCAAGACCAGAAAGTGGGATTTGCCTCACTTATTTTGGTATTAAAGAGTTAAATATCTGAGTATGAGTGAGTTATGCTTTAGAGTCAGTGGCAAATAGCAGGCAGTTCAGATGAGCAATTCACCTGAATCATCCTAGATGCTTGTTTTGAAGAAATATGAATTGCATTTGGTGCTTGGGTTATTAAAAGCTGTTATGGTCTAAGCCCAGCCAACAACTCAGCACCACAAAACCACTCCCTCCCTGCCCCACTGGCAGCATTGGGCAGAGAATCAGAAGGGGAAAAGAGAGAAGACTCATGGGTTGAGATAAAGACAACTTCATTTGGGAAGGAAAAGCTGCCTCCAAAACCAGAGCAAAATAAGGAATTCATTCACCACTTTCAATGGGCAGGCAGGTGTCCAGCCATCTCCAGGTGATTTGGGGACACAAGCACCGTAACTCCAAATTTCCCTCATTTCTTCCTTCTTTCCTCTACTTGTATCTACTAACCATGATATAGGGTCTGGAAAATCCCTTTGGTCAGTTGGTGTCACCTGTCCCAGTTGTCTCCTCCCAACCTCCCATGCACCCTCAGCCCCCCAACCAGCATGGCAGTATGAAAAGCAGAAAAAGGCCTTGGCTCTGTGTAAGCCCTGCTCAGCAATAACAAAAATGTCTCTATGTCATCAACCCTGTTTTCCACACACATCCAAAACATAGCCCCACGCTGGGCACAGCGAAGAAAATTAGCTCTACCCCAGTGAAAATGAGTACAAGGGTGTGGGTAAATCACTTAAATTTGTGCATTCAATAGCAGCTGCATAAGTGTACTGAAAGCTTTGCAAAGAGCTGGAAGATACTGCAGAGGAGCTGTGGGAGGTATGGCTGTATAGTGGACATCAAAATTTCAGTGTCTTCATCTATGAGCTACATCTTGCCCTTAGGTTAGAAGAAGCACTCCTAGAGTGATAAAAACTTCTGTTTTACCTCAAAGTCAGGTGTGTAGTTCAAAGTCTGAGGAAGAAGAGGTTTATCTCCACAGAGAGATATTTATCTCCCTTCTGAAAAGTAGCCAGGAGAGATCAGAGAACCCACAGCTGAGTGGGTGTTTCTCTCTATCCATTGCTTAAACCTAGAACTTGGGTCACTTAGTGTTTGCAAGTACTTAACTGAGAGAAAAAAAATAATGAGAGGAATGTAGGCCAAGAGTGAAACAGCAGGAGCCTGGTAGAAGCTGTCCCACCAGTGCTATTTAACTTGCACTCACTACAGCCTTTGCATAAAACTGCCTCTCTTTGGACAGCCCAGGAGCAGATTAACAGCTAATATAAACCCCTCAAGTTTGTGTTATAACTCCCTAGTTTTCTTTTTGCTAATCCATGTTGTTTTAGCTGGAAAGGGATCTGTATTTTCCAAACTATGAATATACCATGTACTTTTGAGCATCAAGATAATCAAACTGTGATCTCATCAGTGAAGCCCAGCAAACGATGGTCAGCCAATATTCACAATTCATGTAAATGGAAATGGTCAGACATGATTTGTTTTCTTTTTAATTTTATAGCTAATGAGACATTTCCATTAGAAACTTAGGGTAGGATAGTTCCAGCCTTTGTGCAGGTCTTTTAGAGGGGTAAGCTACTCTATATGGTTGGTTGCTTAGCTTTTCACCCTGACTACCATCCAGAGTATCAAAGGCAGGTCAGTTCCTAATTTAAATGCCTTAAAACTAGGTAGGATGAATCTGGGAGTATTTGTTAGGATATTCCACAACACTTTAGTACCAAAACCAAGGAAAGCAGAACCACCACAAGTAGAGACAGCACTATCAGGTTCCTGCTACTTACTAAGAAAAGTTAGAGTATTTCGCTGACATGCTGCACGTATTTTTCTATTAATTCAAGAGAGAAAATTAACTGTTCCAGCCACCAGCTACAGAAGCTCATCTCTTTATCTGAAGCTGTAGCATTTTGCATTTCCTCTTTAATACAGACAGCCATAAACTGAACACTATTAAGATTTCTTCACAAGGGGAATAAGAAAGTCGAGCTCACTACAGTGTCCCCTCTTTCTTTAATTTCACAGGTGAATTACCAGAGACTTGCTTAAAGACGAAAGGCTACAAGAAAATTCAGAGCTGCTGGGAACATGTATATGTACATATAAATATGTTCAACCCTTTGGGTGTTATTAGAGTGGAAATAACATCTAGTATATGCTAAAATTCTGTGCAATGAAGAAAGGGGGTCATGCATTTTTTAATAGGAAATGACAGAGGGCATTTCATCACTGCAGAACCATGTAGTTTTTACTTAAGCTAGTTTTGAAATAGGTGACTTAGCTGGTGGTAGCGGAGAGCTCAGAAAATGCTGAGAAAACTGAGCATTTACCTTGTTTTCTCAAAGTGTGGTGAGAGGTGTTTCAGCTTGCAGTGGCCTCCACATGACTGACACCTGAGCCAGCTGAAGCTGCTTGATGAACTTATGATAGAAAAGCCAGGAAGGATGTATTGAGAATTTGCACACCGAGCAAAACTTAGATGCTCAAAGGCTTAAAACGTTTGGTCCTTTGACCACTGGTATGAAGCAGTGATTACTTGATTTTTTTTGACAGACAGTGTCCAAACAGGTGGGACTGGAAGTCTTAGGCATGTGAAAATAAGTAGTGGACATGACTTCCAGACAGCTCATCCAACACCTTTGAGGATACAGCAAAGACAGCATTTAGCTTGCTCAAAGTTCTAGACATTAGAGGCAGAATTGATTGTAACGAATGAAATTTGCTTAAAGCATTAAAGAATAAGTTGATTCCTATCTGTGCTGTTTTCAAATTCACCCCTTAAGATAATTATCTTCTGCCAGCTTCAAAGGATGTATTTGCCATGGTTCTTGGGCAGAAGCATTTTTTTCTGAGATAATTTGTCCAAAAAGGCAGTACAAACTGCTGTTGAGAATCACTATTAAATAAGCACATGTGGGCTTATTTCAGTGTAGTGCCATGATAACATCCATACCTACAGTACCATGACAAAACAGGTGCCAGGGGATCTGTCAAGGACACAACACTGGTTATGGCAGCAAGGGAATGTACAAGGCCCTGACAACCTGTATGTGCAACCACAACAACCTCCCAAAGACACTTGCCAGGCTCTCCTGTATGCTCAGCTCTCCAGGGTTGTGGGAATGCTCTATTTTGGCAAGTTTTGCAATCTTACAGCTGTGGAAGTGTGAGAGGCTATACTGGGGAAAATCAGCAATTATCTCTCAGGGTTGGTTTCTCACATTCTGTGTTCCTCACTGCAGCACTTGTGATTGCACTGCAATGAGTTGTGATCCAAGAGCTCTGGTGAGAGTCAGGCTCCACCACAGTTCCTGCAGAAGAAGAAAAGGGCACATCTCCATGAAAGTGTTTTTTCAGCTCATGAATCCTTTTGTTGAGCTGGCAAACACAGTCTGAAAGCTGTCTGACTGCATCACTGTGGCTTTGAGTCCAAGCCAGTACATCAGTCTCACATGTGGTGCTCACTGCTTCTGTTGGTCTGGCCATGTAGTTTTTCTGTCTGTCTCTGGTAATACTGTATGACCTACATCTCTCTCCCTGTTTAATGCAGTTTTGTCTGATTTGGCCCTGGTTCTGCCTCTCCTACTTGCTCTCCAAATATCCTCACTCCTTAACTAAATCTAGATGACTAGAATTAAAGAGTCTTCCTCTGTTGATAATTATTTTATTTTAGTCAGGATGTAGCTTTCTATCTTTATCTGGGTCAGTATTAAGCTTAGCTTCCAGTGTTAATTTTCATGCTAAATATTCTTTATGTATTTCTCCTTTATAAGAAGCTCCTTGATCCAGTAAATCTTCTTGTCTCTCCTGCGGTGTCTCTGGTTATGAATTGTCATGATTCAGTGAATCTGCAGAGAAACTATTTTAATTATCCTCCCTTTCTCTCTCTGTCTTCTGCCAGGATGACCAAGCCTCCCATGGCGGGAACATTCCTGTCCTCCTTCAGCTCCCTTGAGGCAGTCAGAAATTTTTCATGTCAAGTTATCATTTTGTCTCCCAAGTCATTACTGGATAAGAACTTCTTTGTGCTGTGATGTTGATTTCTGTGAGGAGATTTCAGATGCAGGGAAAGGAAGACATGAGCTCTGGGGAGACTCACAGAGAAAATGGATATGTAGTTTATGTGAGATGGCAAAGGCAGAGAAAGGCCTGATCTGCTGCATTGCACTCCGGACTTCAAGTTTCACAGATTTCTGCTTGATTCAGTGCAAGAGGGAAAAATCATGTTTGCATGATTTGTACCTGGTATGTGTCTTATTTTTTGGATTCTGAGCCCCATCAGACTTTTGGTGAGTGGTGGGCAATGGCAATGGGATAGAGAATCTCTAGATCTCAGATGTATTGAATCCAGCCCAAAAGCAGAGCTATTCCAATAGTTCTGAAAACTGGTTTCTGGGCATCCTGAGACCTCAGAAGAAAGCATTACAAACTTTGCAAACAATTAGGATTTTGCTTCATGCTCTGACTAACAAGGCAATCATTTAGATGGCAGCTTAGGCATTGGTGCAGTTAGTTGAAAAATATCACAAAAGCCTGGATAAAGTGCTTCCCTCTCAGGCTCAGCACTGTCAGTCATCCATTCAGGCTTCAGAAGTTCCCCAGTGCTCTTTGTTCAGCAAGAGGCTTACTGGAACCACCACACACTGTGTCAAACTACCAGGAAATCCTTTATCAGTTCATCCTTTTGAAACTGTCACTGAAGTGTATGGACCTAAAGAGTGATAAGCATTAATAATACAGTGTTCTTTTTATCCATGTGCCGCAGTTTAGTCTCAGTTGGTTTTATCTTAAGCTCAGGATTTGCAGTCCAGGCTAGTCTGCTGCAACTCCCCACCTCCTTGTCCTTTTAAAAATGGTGCTTAACCCATCACATATGGATACATAAGGCAAAAAAAATCAAACTAATTTTTATCTAAGTTGGAGGTTTATGCCTTTTGTTTGTAACTTGGGCTTCTTTTGGCAAGTGCATCAGCATCCTGTCCTTGGTCCACTGGCATAAGTCCCATCAGCAGCATAGCTTGGCAAAGTGATAGTGCTGATTTTTTGCCTGCTGAGTTTTTAATTTTATTTGGGGTTTGTTTTTTTGTTTAGGGGTGTCTTATTATTTAGCATTAATCAAACAAATAATCAAACAGAGATCTGAAGCAAGGATCTGAACTGCTTCATGGGCATTTCTTATCCTGGCATTATTCAGCCCTTAAGAGCATTCATACAGCCACACCCAGTCATGGAAGCACAACAGGATCCAGAAGGATCAGCTGAACATCTGGGTACAAAACCCACTGCTGACTATCCAGCACAGTTTCATTTCCCAGTGGGTTTATCTTCTCTTTTTCCAGGAATCCCAAAGATTTGAACCAGTACCCAAAAAATCATTTGTGGAAACCCTCTTGTAAAGAGAACTGAACTTGCAGACCAGTGGGTTGTCTTTACATGGTGTGAAGAATCTGGGTGTTTTTCAGCAATACATTGCCTGCCATACATCAGGGATGGCTTTGGGGCAGCTGTCATGGAATGACACAGAAAGGAAGATGTAGTTCCTGCTCTTGGAGGTAGTAATAGATGATGCACGTGCTAAAGAGAAATATGAGTGTAGACTTAGCCAGAATACACTGCTAAAGTAAAATCACTGTGCCAGAGATTTTACAGTTTTCAGCAAGGCAGTTTGGTTAAATCAGGAAAAGAAAGCAATGATATAAGTGCAACATTAGGCAGCTAAATTCCAAATCTGCAGAATTTCTAATCTGTGTTCTATAAAGAGAAAAAAACCAAAATACTTGGAGCCTACGAGTGCCCTGAGATTCTGTGGAAAATTGACAGTCTGAAGCAGCTAAACACCCAGTCCACAATAAATCCTGCCAGGTGCTGGGCTGGCCCTAACTGTCCTACCACTTACCTCAGGTAAAGCCTTTCTCCAAATATACACAATATAGGCTGCAGAGATAGACACAGAGACTTAAAAAAAAAGGTAAATAATGCTGTTGGTGTGACCATGACTCTTTAGGGCAGAATAGAATGGAATGGAATAGTTCCAACTAGAAGTGACTTAGAACAATCATCTAGTCCAATTGTTTGATCACTTCAGGGTTGTCCAAAAGTTAAAGCATAATTTTAAGTGCACTGTCCAAATGCTCCTTAAACACTGACAGGCGTGGTACATAAGACACCTCTCTAGGAAACCTGTTCCAGTGTTTGACCACCTTCTCTGTAAGGAAATGTTTCCTAATGTTAAGTTTAAACCTCCCCTGACACAACTTTGAACCGTTTTCGTATGTCCTACCACTGGATACCACAAAGAAGAGATCAGCATCTCCTCCCCACTTTCCCTCCTCAGGAAGATTAGAGGGCGATGAGGTTGCCCCTCCATCTCCTATTTTCCAAACTAGTGATTTTAGTGCTTCAGTGCTCAAACACTTATCTAACACTGCCCATGAACACCCACCTCAACTCTGACTGAATGCCTGGTACTGAATGCCAGGTGACCCTGACAGAATGTCTGGTACTCACCAAGGCCGCTCTGTAATTCCCTATCAAAACTGGATGGAGGAGAGAAAAAAAAGAAAGGATTCATGGGTTGAAATAAAGACAGGAAGAGATCATTCACCAATTACCATCAATGGGTGAAACAGACTTGGAGATATTAATTGAATTTATTTCCAGCCAAAATCAGAGCAAGATAATGAGAAGCAAAACAAATCCTAAAAAATCCCTTACCCTACACCTCCCTCGTTTCTGGGTGCTACCTCCTGCCTCTAGTGGCCCATGGGGATGGGGAATTAAGGCTATGGTCAGTTCATCATGGTTCTGCCACTGCTCAAGGAGAAGAGTCCTTACCCTGCTCTAGTGTGGGGTCCCTCTCATGGGAGACAGTTCTTCATTAACTTCTCCAGTGTGAGTGCTTCCCATGGGCTACAGTTATTCCTGAACTGTTTCAGCCTGGATTCCTTTCCACAGGGTGGAGTCCATCAGGACCAGCCTGCTTTGCCATGGTTTTCACCACAGGCTGCAGGGGAATCTCAGCTCCAGCACCTGGACCACCTCCTCCCCCTCCTTCTCCACTGACCTTGGTGTCTGCGGAGTTGTTCCTCTCCCATATTCTCAGTCCTCTCTTGTCTGGCTGCAATTACATCTGCACAGTAACTGTTTTCTCCTTAACGAAGTCATCCCAGAGGTGTTGCTGCCATCTCTGATGTGCTTGGCCCTGGCCAGCAGTGGCTCCCTCTGAGAGCCGGCTGGCACCGGCTCTGTCGGACGTGGGGGAAGCTGCCAGCACTTCTCGCAGAAGCCACTGCTGTAGCCTCTCCTCAGCTACCCAAACCTGGCCATGCAAACTAAACATAGACCCAGAGCCATGTATTTTAAAACACTGAGCTGACTCTGAGACCAGTCTGGATGGAAGACAGTTCTCATTCCTTTCTGTAAGAGCAATGGCATCATTGGAGTGCTCGTTTAAGGAGGGGGTGGAAACACAAGCATACTCTAAAGCCTATGGGTTACAATACTTGCAGGAAGAGACCTTTTGTCTGGTTCCTTATCCATTAAAGATACCACATGGATTACAGTAAAGAAGTAAACAGAGGCTTGAGGAAGATAAGGGAAAAAACGGTTTTAAAATTTTGTTTTGTTTTTAAGGTTATTGGCATGACTGAGGGCATTGGGAACTCTACAGTGATTTCACTGCTTGATTTTTCCTTTTAAGGGAAGATTTACCAGGAGGTAGAATTTAGGAACAGAATGATCTCCCCATGGGTCAGCTGAGAATGAAATATCTGACAGCACAGCCACGTAGACTCTCCTAGCGCATGCTGACATCCTTACAGAAGCTGGCATGCCTAAAGGCTTCTTATTATTTATTCTGCCTCTCCTACAGTCCCTGAAGCACAAATACTCAGAAAGCTATGAGGTCTTGCTATGCTCTAGCTCTTTTGCTCCCCCATATCATATTACCTAGGGTAACCATAGGAGCAAAGAACAACTTCTAGAGCTCACAGTGGCATAGGAATTAATTTATATACATCTTATTATTGCATCCCTTGTCCATCCCCTTTAAGGACACCGGATCCTAGGCAACAGAATATATTTCTGTACAATAATGCTGGAAAAGTTCATCAGGTTCAATCTGCTAGTTATATAGATTTGCTCTCCCTGACCTAAAATAATAAAAATAAAAATAAATTTTAAAAAGTCATTCTCTTTCCAAGCTGTAAAAATTTGTTAAGTTATTACCTATCTGGAAAACTTTAATATGTTTAATAAAGGTTCCTAATAAAATATTTGCTTTAGCCATGACCCAGTTTTGGAAAAAGTGCAGTTTTAGCTACAAGAAAGGTGCAGTTCTGGAAGAGCACACTCAAACAGAGGTTAATTATTAATGAAATTTAAGGGCTTGTCTTCAGCCTACAGTTATGATAATATTAAGTATTTTTTCCATGTATAAAATGTGCTTTAAAAGCAGAAGGATTTTTAAAGAGGGTCTTATTTGTAAAAGAAACCCTAATTCCTGGGTCTTGCTTTTGAAATATAAAGAATATCTTCTGTAGTGTTTATGTCTGTGTGTAAAGATTTACTTACACAATCACTACCAACAACCGTTACTCCACAGTTTGGTGAAACATTGATTTGCTACAAGTCCATCCCCAAAGGGACACCTTTGGCTCTTCCATCGTGCATAATCTTGTCCCACGCTGAAGCTGAATGGTACCAAGGAACCAGAAGAATTTGAATGGTACCAAGGAATGGACAGTTCCACAGTTCTTTCTCAGTCATGAGTTCTTTGCTCCCTCAGAGTGAATTGTTTTATCTCACCAGCCACACTGCTGTTACTGGCACCACTGAACTTTCTTCTAAGTCAGGTATTCCTTCTTGAGCTGCTCTTCCATTTCCTCTGATGGATCTCCCGACCAAATACTCTTTACCTCTCTCCCTTTCTGCTCTCACCATCCTTACCCTGCACCTCTCTTCCTCATGCACCCAATCTTTTCCACTCTGCTGCTGCATCTGAGTTCTTTCACATGTCCCCTTGGTACTCATTCCCAGTTTCTTGTCTGTCCTCCAGGGTTGCACATTCCAGCTCTTATTTTTGACAGGAAGGCCCCAGTCAATCAGAATAATTTCTCAGTGTGCTTGTGTTTTCATGCTTACTCACATTGTCCTGATCTCTCCACCTCAGTGTTTCCCACTCCAGCTCATCCCTATGTTATACCCCAATACTCCTTCTCAGTCAGCTCTAGGCTATAATTCCACCAATTTTTTGTGACAGCAGTTTTATCCCATACAGACCCTGGAACTGCTCCTCTATGCTCAGTTTCCTGCCTTACATTATCGTACTCCAACTCTTGTCCCTCTTTGCATTCACATTACTGATCCTGATACATGTGGGGAACCATACTGGTGGGTGTAGAGAGACGGAATTCATGCTCTCAGAAATTGCATAGAAAAAGTGTCTTCCTCCTTTCAGCCCTTCCTCTGAATAGACAGAATAGAGAGGAGCTGGATGTGAACCATCAACAAGGATTTGCTGACTAATGTTATTCTTTATCAAGGTGAACATGAGGACAGTAAAAAGGCTGATTTAACAGTGTACTTCCTTGCCAAGTCTCTAATTCCTGCTCTACAGTGTAAGGACACTGGATCTTCTCAAAGGTTAGTGGAACTTTAATATGGATAAAACCAACTTCTTTTCCCCCCCTAGTTACATTCTTGGAAATAGCTGAATAAACTTGGTTATAATTACAAAAAGCAGCCAGAAGCAGATACTGGCATAGAAAATGTCACCTTGAACAGTCAAATCTAAAAACATTTCAATTAGTAAGTGAAAACATGGGAAATATTCTTATAAGAGGAGGTGCCATCCAAACCTAATTATAGATTGTGTTTTCATTCTTGATGTAACATGATTTAAATTCATTATACATCTGTAGTGAGAGAATAAGATGCATTTTAATTCACATGCCTCATCTAGCATTGCTGGGTTCAAAAATCATGAGAGATAGCAATGGATTAGAGGTCAGTCTCACCAGGAGGAGGAGTTACCAATTTGGTTATCAATTTGGTGAAAAAAACCCCCAGAAAACCCTTCCAAGCCTTCTGAGAACTCTCTTTTTTAGGGAAATTTTCAAACAATGTCATTAATTCTCAATATAGACCCAAATTTATTAAATACTCTTTTACTTCCTGATTTTTTTGCATATTGCTAGAGTTGTGTGTGATTACAATATTAATATCTAAAGAAATAACTTAAAGAGGTCCTTAAATTCCTCCAGAGTGATGGTCAGTTATATTTGTTAAGTTTTAGAGTGGCATTTGCCAGCCTATGTAGTTTAGAAAACTTGGATGCTCAGTGCAAGTATCAAGCCTTTGCTGAGGTATATAAATAGTGTAAAATTTCTCTCCCTCACACACACATTCTTTTGAACTGAATAATTTAGTCCAACCCTTGAAGCCTGTTACACTTTCCATTACAAATTGCTTTAGAGACCATAACATTTAGGTACTTTTAAAACTGGATGAATGCACTAAAAGCGACACTGCATTTGCATAAGCTCAAACTATTGTTTGGGGGATTTTTTAGCTATTTCAGCTAAGAAGTCTTTGTTCTTTTCTTTTCTCATCTGCTTAGCCCTTCTTTGAGCTATCCCTCGGCATCAGTTTCTTGAGCTGATTCAAAGCATTAACATGCAAACCAGACTGGACTAAAGAAATGCCCAAACACCCCTTGGAGATTTTTAAACTTTTGTAATGAATTTCAGTTTCAGAATGTGCTACATATAGTCCTGTAACACAAATGTCACTTTTATGTTTTTAAGAAGGTATTTTTAATACGGGTACAAAATATTATGCAGTGAAAACACACATATGAGCACAGACACAAACATGCAGAGTGTAATTGCTTCCTTATGGCCTTTCAGTACTTAAAGAAAGCTTATTGAAAAGCTGGAGAGGGACCTTTCACATGGTCAGATAGTGACCGGACAAGGGGGAATATTTTTATACTAAAAGAAGGGAGATTTAGATTAGAAATTAGGAAGAAATTCTTTACTATGAGGGTGGCGCGGCCCAGGCATGGAGAAGCTGTGGATGCCCCATCCCTGGAATTGTCCAAGGCCAGGTTGGATGGGGTGTGGAGCAACCTGATCTAGTGGAAAATGTCCCTGCCCATGGCAAGCGGGTTTGAAGGAGATGATGTTTAGGATCCCTTCCAACCCAAATTATTCTGTGGCTCTATGATTTTACATAGAGTAACATAGTACATAGTAGAACACTCTGCTAGAGTTTATCATGGAAATCTTTAGGATAGACAGGACATAGGAATTGACAAAAATTCTGTTGTAGATACACTTATATCAGTAGTTCAGTGGTGATTTGCCCTAATTAGATATCCAAAGAAAATGGGAATAGCCATCTGGAGAAACAACAAAATACACTCCCTTGTTCCCCCCAAAAAAGACCCAGAAACCACAACACCCAAAGAAAAACAAAACAGCAAATCCCCCCTGACCAAAATAACCCCCAACTCAATACCCAAAAATTAACCACAAAAAGCTCTAAAAAACCAACCAACCAACCAACCACCCCTTGGCTAGGGGTTACTATCAAGACAGCATCTTAAAACAGGAATTTGTCTATTTTTGCAATATAATGTCTTTCGATCTGAGCTTTCATTACCTGGTGCAAATAAAAACTCAGAACTAGTAGCTGTCCAATAAAGATCTAGACAAAGCTATACAATTAGTCCGACAGAGGTTTCCATCAGAAATAATTATCAGGCCTCAAATGATACTGGGCAAGTAAGGACTTGAGAAAATAAAGCCCTTGTCTATTTAATTGAGCACAAGATGAGGTGAAAGAAGCAATATGAACTGGTTGCTGCTCAATTACTGTTGAAGTTTTGTTAAATGAGTTGACTGCTGTCATATTTACATAAGAAAATCTCCACTCACACTTCACTGAGCCTCAGCCAGACCTTAATTGAGAATTTATGGCTGAGTTCTCAGTGGGGGTGAAGAACCTGAACGTTAATTCCAGGTGCAGTGGTTTGCCTGAATTCAGTCACATTCATGATGAGCAGTGCCCATTCATGCAAAATTCCTGTAACAAGCCAAGACTTGAGTTGAAATTAGACAAGCACTTGCCTACAGTTTGAAGCCAGGCTTGAATGCACCTGGATTTCCCTCTATATATATATACAGCAAAATTACATTTTCCCTAGCTTTTCTCTAGCTCATATATGGATGCTTGTACTGAGAATTTTTTCAAATTAAGTAAATATTTTTTTTTGAAAATTGTTAATTTTGCCGCACAACATAGAGAGGGGAAAGTGATTTGCTGCTCTGTAAAGTGCCACACAGGTTGCCCTTATCTGTTCTGCATTTCATATATATGAAAAGTTTTTTCAGGGAGTGGTAAAATGACTATTTATCTCATAGTGGATTTTGATATGCTCAGGAATTTCTGTAACTTTGTTGATAGCTGAAGCATGGGTTGTTTGGGTTCAGTTCTCTGCTGTGACAGATTTCCTGAGTGATCTTTGATAAACGATTCAAGATCAGCACCCCACTTCCCTCCCCAAAGTCACTAACTTTGAGTGCATGAAAATGAAAGCAAGTTTTTAGGTTTTAAATATAGGTAAAAATTTGTTCCCTAAACAACTAATTGGAGTAATTCAATCTAAATTTAGTCTTTGGCATCCAACCATTTACTAGAGGGCCAAGTTGTTATAGGCCCTGCAGTTATGTTTGGGGCTGATTTTTGGCTCAGTTTCTAGAAGATGAGTTGTGCTTTCTGGGCTCCACTGGCAAGGGGCTGGATTCAGTTGCCTGAAGACAGGCTGAAAGGCTGATGCCTTTTCTGCTGTATGACTTTCTCCATCACAAGTTTTCAGTGGTTAAGGCATGCAAAACAGCAAACACATACATGATACCTGTTCCCAAGCAAAGGTCAAAATGGGGCCATAATATAGAAGAAACCCTTGGAAACTGGTTGATACTCATACTTTTACTCTCTGACAGGTTATACTCAAAAATCACTAGAAAGTTAAGATGAAAAACCTATCTGCAAATATGACACAGAGGCCCACTTTGGAAATCACTGAGTTAATGAGACCGAACAGCAGAGCAGAGAATATAACAGAGAGAAACAGATTCTTTCTAGTTATAGTTAGGCTGTTGAATTTTCCAAATATTCCACTTTTTTTTTTCCCCTCAGAGATACCACTTTCTTAGCAAACGTACCATACATAATTACAGATTTTAATGTTTCTTACCAGCTGAGAATAATACTGAATCTGCAAACTTTTTCTAGGAAGCCTGGTGTGTTGTTCACTAGAATTTTATTCTTAGACCAGCAGCTTGTTATGGCCTTAAGACAAGCACACCTTCCTCCATCTCCTCCCTGAATCACCTCACCCCACGCAGCAGTCTGTGTTCCTGTGTCCATCTCTGGGGCAATCTGTTCAGAGCATGCTGGCAGGCATGTTACAGCCCTCAGAGGCTCAAGTACCACAGGGAACCTTCAGGCACCTGCAGAGCACAGGTGTTCTCTAAGATGGCTATTTGCTTACAATAATTGAAGGAAGCACGGGGAAGAGGAACCAGTGGAAGAAAGCTGCCTTTTGTGATTTCAGAAGCTTGGTATTACCTTCCACTCTCAGTGACTGGAATAATGTCACATGTAGAGAGACAATTGAGTATTGGCTTTTTAGAACAATTTAATTAGGATTTTATATTTGCATGGGGTTAATTATGTGCTATATGATAGGCATGAAAGAAATACAGAAACAAACAAATAAATAATTTCCACCCTCCAGCAAATTTCTGTGGAAGTACTCAGGTTGGACCTTAATGATTTCTCTATCCTTGGGGATATATTACATTATTTCTGGGGATACCTCAGTCCTGGAATACTTTGCTTGGATATCCACAGTACTCGCTGGAGCAGTTCTCTTGAGGGAAGAATCTGCTGTCCCCAAAAGGCTGTACTCCACTTTGGCTCTGCAAGTTCCAGGTCAGGAAACCTTCCATATTAATTGGAAAAACCACAGGTAGTGGGAAGTGCCTGGGGTTCTGCCTTAATTTTTTTCTCACGTATCCATTCTGAGCCTTCCATGCCTGGCTATCAGCTCTTTCCAGAGATTAATTACTGCTGGAAGAATCCCTACACTCATGACAAATTTTCCATACTGTATGTCTTGGTTATAGCTACTGAGAGCAGCAATGTTAGGGCTGGGTTTTGACACTCAGAACATCTGGCACAGCATCCCACCTGGCACAGCTCAAGTCACCCACTTTGGCACTGCTGTGAATCTCACAGCAGCCATGCATTATTGTAAGGGAGCAGAAATCCCAAGACTATCACACCCTCTATAGTGAGCTCCACTGGATTCACTGATACCTCGGCTTGCAACCAGAAACAACACTTCTGCTTTTGTGGAGCACTGAATTCACAAAATAATTAAAATTATTTGCTCAGGTTTTGTGGTCAGTTCAAACATCTGCACCCATGGCATAGAATCCCTTTCAGCAGCTTATACACAGTTTATCTTATACAGAGTTTTCAGATCCAGTTGCTTGAGGTCTAAATGCAGCTAGTCCATTCACCAGCCCAAAGAATTATGCCTAAACATTGAGAGTGTACCAAACACAAACCTCTTGGACTGCTGCTGTGTTCCAGGGCACAAGGATCTCCTCCAGAGCCCAGCTCCTTCAGAGCTTCATCAGCATTTACTGCTAGAAGCACAAATTTCATATTTCAGTTATAAGATTAAAAAAGGCAAGCTGCCCCTGGGAATTGTTTTGCAGAATGCAGTATGTGAGAGATGAACAAACACCAATAATTCCCTTCCCTGTGCCTTTCTTTTAATTGTAAGATTTATACTCCAGTGAGACTTAGTCCTGCAATATCATCTTGGCATTCACACAGATATAACCTATGAATCTTACATTATACTACTAATACCCTCAGCTTTGATCTTCAAGGGGTGAAAAATGCTAATACTTTATACTACATTATTTAGGGGCTTCCTAGAGTTCAGTGTATTAATGCAGTCCTGTTATTCAGCAGTGAATAGATTTCCTCTTTAGGAAGGTTATATTCATCTATGCAGGAGAGAATGTAAGAAATAATCCCCATCCTGTCAGGCAATTAAAGCAGTATTATTCCTTGCAATTTTAGGTTTTAATTTACTGTATGAATACCTACACTATTAAGTCAAATATTTTTATGGAAAAAATCAGTGAAGTTCCATGCAATAATTTAAAGCCTAACACCTCCTACATATTCTTCATTATGAGAATATTATGGTCTGGCACAAAACCAATATACTTCAATATTTAAACTGAAATTTAGGAAATGAGCTGTATTGTTCTTATAGACAAACTAATTACTTAAAGAGGGTTATTTTATTGACAAAAATTATAAAAGATACAGTTAAGGTTAAGATGTGATTTTTGTTCTGTTTCCCTGCTTTTTCTGTTTTTATTTCCAGTCAGTCATTTGTAACATTTTGAAAACTAAATACTGAACTGGAATTTTCCAGTCCTACTGACAGCTCAGCAGCAATTCTTAGGAGGTGTTATGATCTGACTAAAATTGGTTTAGATGCTTATGACTTCAGACCAAAAACCAAACTACATTCTTCAGCAGATTGAAGAATCAGCAGATTGAAATATCAACAGATTGAAGTACTACAATCTCGAGTAAATTCCTTTAATGACTTCATAGGTTTATGTTTATAAGCATAAAAAAACATTGTTTCATAGATTCACAGTATAATTTTCTATATGGATTATTTTTTAAAATTTGGTTTTAAGCTCTGTTTCAACAACGTGCAGAAGTAAATTCAACTGGTATTTTCTCATTACATGATCATGCATCAAAAATATACATTTCAGAGAGAACACACCAATTATGAAAAATTTTACTCTGTCAGAGAAGCTGGTAAGAGTTTCCAGTTTAGAGGAGAGAGAAAGGCTATAATTAGCTTCATTAAGTCAAATCTTTTCCCAGTCTATATCTGAATGTGCAAGCCTCATCCTTCTCTTGCCAGTAAGAGAAATGCTGCTCCTAAGGCATGAGTCAAGTAAACAAAAAATATATGAGTAAAACCACCAATTTCCCATCATCAGTTAAAAAAGAGGGTCAAATTAAGATGCAGGTGTTTAAATTTTATGTGTGTGTGTTGGATCAAATATGCCTTCCAAAGATATTTTCATTTTCTGAAAATTTACTTGAAAAACAGAGCAGCAAGTGTTCAAGTCTCTGTTTCAATAAACATTTTATGTGCAAGGAGGACCAGACTGACTAACCCCAAAGCAATTGGATATGGATAATGCTTATGTGGGCTAGGGAAGGCTCAGGTTCAAAGAGAACATGCAAGTGGATCAGTCTTCAGTGCTCCCCTGTTTCCCTTGGCCACAAACCACTTTGGATTTGCCTGAGAAGTGGTGGAAATCCTCCCTGATCTTTGAAAAAGGGAAGAGGGAAGAATAGGATTAATATAATATAAATAAACTCAGGTGAGGTGATATGAACAAGATTTTTCCCAGTGATATATTAGCGATGTGAAGACACTGGAAAATGATGTAGAGAATTTTTTTTTAAATGCTGGCTTCTCTTTGTGATATTTATGATGAAATTCTGCATTACAGTGTAGTTTCCTGCTGTGCTTACCTATTTTGAAAACGTGGCTTCCTCTCTTTTAGGGTAAATAAAATGAATTTGCTGAAAATGTTGTATCTACTTTCACACATAAAGAAGGAAGACCTACAAAATCGATTGTAACTTTGACAATGTGATAGACACTAGAACAGACTGTTAAACAATCAGTAGATAAGAACGAAGAGCAACATGCAGTACTTGAAAATGTCCAGTGTGGATGTATCAAATGAAAATAATGTCAAACCTATCTGATTTCCTTCTCTGATGAATGATCTTGCTTAGCATATTAAAGAGAAGCTGAAAATGTGAAGTGTTCTGACTGTGTTAAGCTTTTAAACATTCTATACCAGCAGAGCTGGAAATTATAGCCACTGTGTGTCAATGTTCAACTGACTAAAAAATAACACTTAGGGAATGATTTTCATTCCTTTCTCTATCAAAAATAGAGGGTAGGTTTTGCAGGGCACCCCCAAGATCTGCCATGGTCCTAGTCCTGGTTAATCTTTATATTCGTGGCATGGATGAAGGAGTGGAACATTCAGGAGTTTGTGGGTGAGGAGGGTTGTGTGTGCTTTGGAGGAACAGATCAGAATTCATAACTGTTAACTGCAGCAAGTGTTTGAACCATGAGGATGAAATTCAATAATGGCAAGTGCCATGAATAGTAATGCCTGCGGAGGAAACCTGAAGTGCACAAATACAAATGGGAGAATAGCTGGAGGAACAGCAGCATGGGAGGAGAGGTCCAAGGTCACCATGGCTCACCAACTGCGTCTGAGTCGACAAGATAATGTGGTTGCACAAAAGGCAAATCTCATTCTGGGCTGTATTAACAGCATGACAACGGAAGTAATTATTTTGCTGTACTAAGCAGCGATGAGACCTCAGCTGGTGCTCCATTCCCCAGACTGAAAAGAAGACAGGTGTAAATAAACTGTACAATCTCTAAAGGAGAGAAAAAAGACAAAAAGAAAGCACAGCTTATGTCAAAAGGCTGGAAGAAGTTTTACTTACTTAGTAAAAACAAGATCAGGTGAAAACATAAGGATATATGAAATGGAATTAAGTAGTTTTAAGATTATGATGGCTATTTTTTTTCCTTCACATCCTATATATGTGTTGCAAGAAATGCTGACTTAATTCAAACCAAAATATTTGAGGCAGAAATTTCAATATAAACTTATAAGATAGAGATTGGGAAAATTTGTCAGGTTTGTAGGACCTTTGAACTGGTTTTTGTGTAAACTACTGGGTCTCCTGTACTGGAAGTTTATAATAAATATTGGAGAAGATTTTTTAAATACTGCATGGATTTATATTTTTCTGCTTCATAGGGAAAGGATAAACAACTGATCACTCAACCTTCTGTAACACTTATGTGTGTATAAATGTATTGTTTAAGCAAAAATTATTGTAATAGGATATTTGATAAGTCTGTATGCTTCAGTTTTGTGCCTGGAAAAGAACATGAAGAATTTTTCGTAGCACAAAGAGGGTTCATGAAAATTATGTTAAATTTGCACTTTGGGATATCAGAGTAGGATTATGTTTTATTAGAAAATGTCAGTATGAACAAACAAGAACACAAAACCTCCAAAGAATAAATTGTCTTTTTAAGTAGAAATGTCACATTCCCCAAACAATTTTTTTCACAAAAAGTAAAGGCTTTTGTGGAAACTGAATCTTTCCTGAAACATTCAGTGGAACTGGAAATACAATTTTAAAGAGTTTTATCTGAAAAAGTTTTGAACAGTTCTCTTTAGTAGTGAAGACACTGATATTTGCAGCCGTGATCCTGTAGAGCAGTGATTTTGCCCTGTTTCCAATTCGCTGCCTTTGAATTAACAGAGCTTTTTGTTCTTTCCACAGTCTTTTCTTCTCAGGGTTTTTTCTCTTTCTTTTGCCTCACACTACCCCAAACAATTTTCCTTCCAAATGGCAAAGGGAAATTAAAGAAGACAAGTTCAGACAAGTAAATAACAAGAAATCATGGAACACTTTCACAATGGTCTCTTCGTTAAAGCACCTGGAAATCTGTCCTTCACTTCCCAGAACATCCCATCACTCTCAGCAGAAGTGATGGTGCTGGGGCAGGAATACTTTGTGGTGTGAGGTACTGAGAGTAATTCAGAAACAACAGAATAGTTGAGTATAGCAAAAAAAAAAACCTGTCAGTGAAAGGATCAGAGATGTTGTACCTTGACTCAGAGTAATGAAGCCAGATGCCATGAGTTAAAGTCTTGCTGGTACTGCTAGGATAATTAGCCAGCTCTTACATCTTTTGCAATCTCACTGCTGTCTTTATAATCTCAAATGATTTGGTTCCCTCATCCACAGTAAATTGTTTGCAGTAGAGGTAATTTTTTCAATATTTTATCACAGTACCTGCTACATTGGCTCCAGGCTCATTAAGAGATTTTTGGTGCTCCTGTAATATGAATAAATACCTTTGAATATATGAATATTTTTAATTTACATATAAATATATGAATAAACCTTTATCTCATCAGAGTTACACTGGCTTGAAGTGGAGCGATGCATCAATCAGACTCAATCAGAGACTTATTGCTAGCTTGTTTTGACAGCCTTTACTCTGTGCTAGTCCTGTGAGAGGCAGCATCATTGTTCCCATTTTTCTGTATCTCTTGTTACATGCGAAAAATGAAGGGCTATCTCTTTTACAATTTTCAGGGTGCAATGGGCTTCTGAACACAAATTCTCTCAGCTCCAAAACTCTAATGGCTTATCTGGGCTTTCTCCTGATGTTTTTTTGTTTGCCAGAGGCTCCTGGTCAGGCGTGCTCCCCGGCCAGAGTGCAGAGCACATTTTTCACAGCTTTTCCTGTCTGGACAGGCTCACAAGTTACCATATGAGCTTTCTCTTGTTCGAGATGCTCAAAGGTTTCTTTTTGCTCAAAGTCCCACTCAAAATAGCTTTTCTTTTGGGTCAGAAACTGACTATAACCTGGAATATGTAATCTCCAGAATCCCACAAGGCCTAGGAAAGCCTGTGCTTCCTTAGCTGATGGAGACATGGTTACTACTCCGTTTATCCCATCCATGTGCACAGGACATTTGAAGGAAATTTATTAAGATACTCAAATGAAATGTAGTCCAAAAAGTGCACTCCTGAATAAAGGGTACTATTTTATAAAATGGTCCAGGCCTGATTACTGCGCTGAGCCTCTGGAGGCAGATTGTAGCAATAGGTGAACAACTCCCATGTTTCAGCCAAAAGGTCTTGTTTATGTTTAATTATCCCTCAGCAGAATAAGGTTCTATGATTTTTGCAAACGTGATTTGCCATTTGTTTTCAGGGCAATGTTGCCCTGCCAATCTGCATATCTTTTAAGTTTCTACTGTGTTTGTATTTACACATATCTGATATAAGTGAAAACATTCATTATACTGCTTGAGTGATTAGGAACTTTAAAGCATAGACCTTTTACATAAAAAAACCATTCCTGAATTCTATTCATTTTGAGAGTTTCAAAAAATTAATCTTTTAAGTTCTGGCTGTTACAAGCCGAGAGATTCTTGTTATTACTAATTTTAATGCATTCATGAAAACTGTAGCTACTCAACAATATGGCAAAAAAATGATTCAAAATGTAAATCTACTGAAAAACAAAGTTTTATCTAGCTGCAAAAGAGCCATTTGATGGCATTCATTCTGTTTAAATAGCAGCTATTAAGCTTTTAACGGCTTTATGCTTTAAAGAATGATAAAAATCCTACTAAATAGTTCTGGACTGGTTTTAAAATCAGCTAATCACGTATGATTAAGATGATAGCATTTATCACCATTGTAGCCAGTGACAGTAGCTCTTACTGTATTCTGCATTTTCAATGTCGATCAAATCCTTAGAAAATATGAAGAGATAAAAAATGTATCATTACACATATTAGAACTTCAGAAAGCTGCTCAACAATGCTGTGTTCCTCACGTCTCCAACATGTCACTTATTCTCATGATTCACATTTGATATTTTCTGAAAACCTGAGTTTTTAGAGACCTGAATTTTAAGACACCGCCTTTTTTATGCCAGAAATCAAACAAGTAGATGGATAAAGAAAACCTTAGAAATGTGAACTTCACTATATAAAAGCAAAAGTATTAAATCTTTTTATTAGGAATGAATAATAATAGGATATATAATTTTCATACAAGTTAATGTTTTTGTGGCTTTAAGAAAAATATTAATACCCATAATTTTTGCAATAACATGAAAAAAGCCAACAAAAATGTTGCTTATACATTCATGTCTAGCATTCCATACAGTTTTCAGTTCAACACAAGTTAGTCTATGCGTGTGTGAAGATACACTGTCTTGCTAAGCATATCTCATCTATTCAATTTTGGACAGGTCTTGGGTAAACGCTGCATTGCAGCACACTACCAGGGCTCCAGATCTATGGAATGAAAGGACTTCTTTTAGTATTTTAGTCTCTGCTGCTAATTTGGGAAGTGGAAAAGATGTTAAAATACTTTAAAGACAGAGAACAGTGTTTGAGCTGATTGATTTTTCTACTTATATTAAAATCCAAAAGAAGCTTCTAACAACTGCATCAAAGCTGCTAACAGCTATGGCTAATTTTCTGTCTCAAATCCATTGGGCTTTTCCCCCAGAGTTTAATTGCAGTTATCCACTTGCCTAGAGAAACCTCAGTTCATGTCTCATGGCACTGCACAGTCTTTGTACCTTGGTGATTGATGAGAAAGGTCTAAGCAATGGACATTTGTTGTCGTGTATTTTTACACAAAGCACTGAAATGAATTCTTGCAGAGTTGGGTTGGGTTGGTATGAGCATATTCCCCATATTCTGTGGCAGAATAGATAGCTCCATGTCAGTTTTAATCCAATTAACTCTTTAGACAGGAAAGACATCACACACCAGAGCAGGCAGCAAGAATGCTGTCCAAGGAGTATTTAACAAGCTCATGAGGCCATTCTGTACATACTTGCACATTGTCACAACCAGCTTGACAAAGACATGCATTTGGGGGTTTTTACTATGTATGGCTCCTATGCCATCCTTAGATCCTACCCAAGAATTCACAGAAGGGCGATCAAGTTGAAGGTTTTTTCTCAGCTGAGACTGACAAATCTTGTAGAGCCTTTTATTCAAGGGTGAGCAAAATTGCCATCATCAGCCAATAAATCAACAAGCAATCTTTGCAAGTGGTATGGCTGAGCTAATGAATGAGGATAAACAAGTTATCATGGTCCGGATACTGCTCATCGCTGCCCTCTTCATTGCACACTGTAGAAGGTGGTGTAGGGCCACTCAAGCCAGAGAAGGACATGTTATAAGCAGGAAGGGAATAGCTAGATATGCACAAAATTATGACCTTGCTAATGAGCTCTGATGAGTTTCAGAGGCTTAGGTTCAGGGTCATACTTGCCTGACATGCTGCATTCAAATCTGAGTTGGCTTCTGCTCATTTAGAGTCACTAGGTGAGGCTGATGCCGGGTTTGGGGCTCTGCAGTGTACTCTGCTGCTTGAATTCATGATTTCTGAGCACACTCCCTCATACTTTAAGTTTTGCTTCTTCTGCCTGTGTGAGAGGGGAATATCAAGGTTCTCCCTATTATAACTGAAATCAAGGCTTAGTTTCCAGTTTCAGTGAGCTATTGATACACAGCACTGCAGTTCTCCGGTAAAGAAAAAAAATAAAAAAGCAGTCACCAAGCAATCAATGCTCTCTTAAAATGACAGATTAGAACAAAGCAGTTTCTAAAGGACAGTGTTTTAAAAATAGAACTGCTGTATTTTGGAACAGAGCAGAAATTGGGAAACCTCTTCCTTAGGGCCTCTTCTAGTCTTACATTTCACTCCAGCTTACTTGGATACTTCACCAACATACACACCTTGTAATGGATAAGGTTTTACCACATTCAGTACGAAGTTAGAAGTTGTCCAAAGTACCATAATAATGACTCTCAAAATGCAAATATACTTGAGGAACTGCTCTGAATGCCACTGGCATAGCTACTGTACTCAAAACTGATCAGCAAACGGAATTAACAGGCGGTTGTAAAAAGCAGAATAAGAACTCCGGCAGCTAAGTCATGGCAGCTAACCCTCCTGCCATGACAAGCTGTTCTTTTTCTTTTAAAGCCAAATCAGACATGTTATGTGATCTGCAGACAAAAAAAACATGGAACCCCAGACCAGTGGTATTGTTGCTATGTCCTTTGTGGTCTCTCTGAGAACCGATTTCACCAGGTCTTGTCTTCTGCATGACTGGTATTCAAAACAAAACATCTCAGAGCAGCTGGGCAAAGCGCTGCTGGTGTCAACCAGCAATGAGTCACATGCCAAAGGACAGCAGGCTTCCATGGGAGAAAAATGTGATGCTCTACAGAAATGTCAGATTAAAGTCAAGTATCCTGCCTTTCAGGGCTACCTGGGAAGCAAAACATTCACCTTTGTGCATCACAATCGGTATCTAATTCAGAGTATGAAAGGGGAGGAAAATTTTGTGTGGATTTCATCCCTGAAAGAGCTGAGTTTGTTTTATAAATGGATAGGAGAATCTTCTCGAAAAATCTGTCCCTTTCCTCTTCCTTCCCATGCAGTTTTGTACAATACGCCAGTTAGAATGGGAATAGAGGGAGATGAAATGATTGCAAAACTGGAGTTATTTTGCAGGGAGAGGAAATGAGTAGGCAGACCTGACTGCTTTTTGTGGAGTGCAGGCATTGTGGAGAACCCCAAAGGTGGCTGGAGAGGAGGACTGGAGCACAGGTGGAGCTAGGACAGATAATGGTATAGGCACTAACTTGCAGGAAAAAGAGGGTGACGAAATCTAATACATCTGACATTATTTAAAGTATTTCTTTGTGTCTTGCACAGGTGTGGCATACACATGAAGCCAGATTTTCTCAAAGAATTGGACTTAGCTGATCTTGCTTTGCTTGTGTGTCTGTCCCTACCACTGTTTTTTGAATTGGTTAATTTCCTCTTGATTGAGGGGGTGAAAGACTTCACAAAGTTAACCTTTATGGTGGTGTATGAGAGGTGATGTTCAGGAGTGACAGAAAGCTTTGTAGCATCCTGGAGCCTCCAGAGTGCCTTCAAACATTATTAGAGCTCAGAGAAACTGCTCTGGATGCAGTTCATCAAGCAAAGCTTGAACCAACACTTATAATCAGCCTTATCTAGGTTATTCAGTTCTGCTGCTCTGGCTGAAGATTCCTAGTGGGACAGATCTCCCATTCATTTGTGTCATCAGGATTTGTTTTTCCTCCTGGTACCTTCCCATTCTTTCCCTCCATAGAGGAGGTCTCTTTTGTTTGACAACAAGTGATTCTAATTAATAATTTTGTGCAACTCTGATTAATTTGGGGGACTGGCTATAGGGTTGAGCTGAAGTGATAGTGAGTTGTGAACGCAGGCTCTATATAACAGCAGAAAATTTTTGTGCAGAGTGGTTTGAAAATTTAAGCCTTCTGTAGGAAGGAAATTTTTTTTCCTTCTGTAATATGCTATGCTTGCTTAAAGCTTTCAAAGCAATGTTCCTGCTAAGTGCAATGAGAGGTTACCCAAAAGTTTAGAAGATGATTACTTAAGCATTGGAGCATTATAAGCCAGAGGCTAGTCTACTATTGTTTCAGTCATACTGAAGATTGGCATTATTATTATTGTTATTAACACTCATATGATAAATTTAAGAATTTTATTGTATTCAGGGACTGAATATGATTTCATAGCCATAATGCTGGGTCCTCTGACTTCCTAGAAATTTTATGCTGTTCCAGTCCAGCAAAATTTCCTTTTCATTTACGTAGACTTGCCAGGATAACATAGCACATGAACTCATATAAATAATCTAAGCCATATACTATTAAAAGTGAAGTGTTATTGCAAGAGATGTGAGTCCTAGTAGGAGTAACAGCTATCAGTATGATTTTTCTGCCTTGATTCAAGTCTGATTATCTAATTCTGACTTTGTACCGAAGTACACCAAAGTGTGCATCATGTATATACAACTATCCAAGTACACATAAAGAGAAATAAATACAAAATAACTACAGGTAAAGGACTTTCTCAAAAGGGATGTGAGCTGGAATGTGACACTGCACAGCTGTGTGGCTGCTGCTGTGGAAACTGATAGTGGATATTACCAGTTCTCTCCATATCCCTCTGTTCTCATCTGTATCAGTGAGGATAAAAAGGGAAGGTTTTCTCTGGTAAACATCCAGCTCTTCAAGCTCTGACTTCTCTAGAGTAGGAGTCTTCTTAAATTTTAAATGTAGAAATGTCTGTCTATGTGCAGTTTATTCTGGTGCATAACTGAAACATCTAGGGATTAACAGAGTACAAATATGAATGAATAATGAACCATGAAAAGCAAATAAGATCACTTCAGAGATCATAAAATCATAGAACTTTCTGGGTTGGAGGGACCCATCAGGGCATCAAGTCGAACTACTGGCCCTGCACAAGACACCCTAGGAATCCCACCATGTGCCTGAGAGCATTGTCCAAATCATCTGTGAGCTCTGTCAGGCTCAGTGCTGTGACCATTTCCCTGGGGAGCCTGTTCCAGGGCCCAACCACACTCTGGGTGAGGAAGCTTGTCCAAACTCAACCTCCCCTGACTCAATTTTGTGCTATTTCCTCCAGTCCTGTCACTGGTTATGAGAGAGAAAAGATCAAATCCTGCCCCTTCGCTTCCCCTTGTGAGGACATTGAAGACTACAGTGGTCCAGGTCATCTCTCTGTGCTCCCCTGACACAGCTTTGCCCAGCTATGGCAGTATGTAAATCTCCTTTACTCCTCAGAGCCCATGTAGAATTTGGTTTTAGTTGCTGTCATGAACTTAAAATTTATATGTTTTGAATGGAAACACAAAAATTATCAACTGACATATTTTTCTCTTGGCTAAATGTTCTCTCAGGTGAGCAGCTGAGGTAAAGGTAAAGGTGTCAGGTTGACTGGTAAAGGTGTCAGGTTGACTCAGGAACTAAGGGAATAGTGATGTGGCTGTGAGGCTGATATCAACATTAAAGCTTCTGGGATTTTACTATCTTGACAATTTATGATACTTTCCTGACAGAAAGTCAGCAGGCTGGGAGTTTGTTTGGAGACCATGCTGTAGAACCAATGAAAATAAACGGCATCTTTGTCTCTGAAGTCTCACTTTCTCATACCTTTTTTGAAATTATAATGTAGTCTGCAAAGAAAGAGCATAAAAACATCCAGATAAACAGATAAAAAGGGACCAGAAAAACTAATATTTTTTTCATTTTTTAAAGCCATTAGGCATAAAATCACAAAACGAGAGACATTTTCTGTATATCTAAAACATCACTTATTTGTTATAAATGATCTGCTGAACACTTTCACTGTAAGCAGACTTGGAAATATCTGGAATGATTTTGTTGGCTTCAAGTTTATTACAGGGTTTTCCTGCTGAATCAAGAAGAGGGTACAGAGGAAATTACAGAGTTGCTATTGCTCCATGTTAATATAATTACTATTACTCTAATAAATATATAAACAATTTTTGTATTTGACAACAAGGAAAAGTTAACACAAAAAGCAATGGTGTACAGGGAATAATAGGATAATGTAGGTTGGAATAAACTTCTGCAGGACATCTGGTCCAATCTTTAGCTCAAAACAAGATAAATTTTGATCACACTAGAACTGAAACATAAGTGGAACGATTCACATTGCAAAGAGTGTCTTTTGTGATGGTACAGGAAAAGATGGGGTCCAGATGATAACTCCATTGCTATGTATGGCACTCAAGTCCTTTGTGTGTGCAGTCTTGAAGCCATCCTGTGTGACTGGCCCCTATGCTTTTAGGCAAATTGAACCCTTGTCAGATGTAAGAACTAGAATTGATTAGGTATTATTCAATGAAACCTTTTTGGCCTCTAAATTCTTTTTTTGAGCTGTTTCAGGACCAGGACAGAATTTCTAGGGGATGGCTGATTGAATCATCTAGTCCACTTCAGTAGCACTAGGAGAGAAGGGGAACAAAGAACAATTGTCATTCCCTGTGTCGTTTAAGTAATAGAAATAAGTGGAAATAGCAAATGGTAAAGGAAGAAAATCTGTTGAGTAATGATATTCTGAGCTCTTGTAACTCAAAGGAAATTTTGTCATTGAATTCTCTAGGACTGCTTCTCCCTTCATTTCATTTGAATAAATAAATTTCATCCTTAATAAATCTTTAAATTAAACAGCGAATTTGACAAAAATGTGTAAGGTGCAAAAATGTAGAGTCATCTGTTCTCTACTGATGTTACTTGCTTGCCCAAGCAACAGAGCTATTTTAAAACTACATTTTTCCATCTGTGAAGAGATTATTAAGGATCTCTAAAAATATGTGAAGACTGTCATATTTGCTGGTTCAGTGGTGTTCAGTCCTTGTTCCACTGAATGTTTGGCCAGTATTCACGTAAAGATAATTTTATTGGTGTCTTATGTTTAATGTGCATATAAGACAGCAATTTCCAGTCTATATAAAAGATCTGAATATCTCAATCTTGCTAAAATAAGTATGAAACATTCCTGCAAACTAATTTGGGTGATCTTTATGAGTGAATTTATGTTTTTATGAAGTACCTTTAGTGATGACTAGGTTGGAATGAAATGATATGGCTTATAATGTCGGTCTCTATCATCCTAGAGAGGAGACAGAGTCTGTTCTGTTTCTTCCTAAGTATTCAACCCCTCTTTGCCCAATGCTCTCTGCAAAGCTGGTGGTATGGTTCTGCATGGTGTTCCTGAGATTCTTTTTTTTCTGAGATTCTTTTTTTTTTCTTTTGTTTTTTTTTTTCCTCAGACAGAGAGATTCAGATCTCTCAAGTCAAAGAGATGGAGCTCTAAATTACTCTTTGGGAATGCACCCATCTCTTCTCTCTTTGGACTATGGCAGTAATTTAGCATCACTGCACTCCTGGTTCAGGAATCTCCCTTAGCTGTCCAAAGGAAAGTGAACCTTTGAGACTACCCAGTGAATGGCTCCAGAAGATGATGTTGAATTTTTTTTCTTTTGAGAGGTGACGAATTAGTAAAGACATTTCTGCTGAAGAGGAATTGTAAAATCTCTGCAATTAATGAGAAAATGTCTTTATTTTCAAAAGGTCAAGCAACTGAAATATTGTTTTGGAGGAGTCATTATGTTACTCTGAAAGGAAAGCAGCATGTAGACTTTTGATAAACACTGTGAAACAGTGTAAATCCAAACAGTGCAAACTAATAAAGGTAAAGAAATATACTGTTTGAAACAAAAACAAAAAACAAAACAAACAAAAAACCCCTAAACCTTAAACTCATCCACAAAGACTTTTAAAGATATTGCCATAAGCTATATCCAAACAAGATATAGAACTGAAGTGGTGCAAAAAGAAAGCTTCAGAAGGATCAGCTCATATGGAATAAACCATTCAGTTACTGCAGGTGAGTGGCAGTGGGGTTGCTGCTCCTTGGTTTGACATCCCAGAACAAACGTCTTTCCATGAAGAAAAGAAAACCTATCAAAAAAAAAAAAAAAGACATCTAGGAACATTTAAACAGCAACTACTTCTTGTCAGATCATGAGAAGGGGCAGCCAGAAGGGAAGGGAGAAGGATGGAAGCAGCAGGTACTTTATTGACCTGTTTGGTTTGCAATAAACAGTTGTGAGCAATTTGTACAGAATTTAAGGGTGGGAATCCAGGCTCAGCAAAATAAGCTCAGATGAAGACCAGACGAAACATATGGGCCAGCAAGAAAGAAAAGCGATATATAATCTCAATATAAGAAGTAAATAGCTAAGATTTGATCTTTCTATATCAAGATCTGAAACTTTGTACAATTTTGGGTCAATTCCCATTTGCTCCATGGAGAAGTGAAATTATTTTAGAAATGGGGTTTCCTTGCTGCATATTTAGATATTCAGAGTGATTTTCTTATTCCCTGAGTTCTCTGGGATTTCTGTTTTGCTTCTGACATATAAATGCTCCAAAGCAGATGATCCAGAGCTCAGCTCTGCCATTTACAATCAGTCCTCAGGGAGAATCCCTTGGCTCACAGCCTTTAGCAGCCACTGAAGCACTGGCAACCTAACCAGTGCTATAGGCAGTAGATCCTCAATTTTCAGTGCAAAAGGGGACATTTGATTTTTTCCTTCTTGTCTGCAGCATCAGTTCCCTGCAATTGATGTCTACCTTTAACATTGTCTGAAATAAAAAAACGTAAATAGATTCCAGTGTAAGACAGAAAATGCCTATGTTAATTAAAAGGTAATATGATAAATTGCAAATGACCAAACCATATGGCAGTTTGACATAAGGGTGGGCTAAATTTCACATTCAGTGCAGCTGATTTGTACCATCGCTGATGGAAGCAGTTTTCCTTTTTCCCCTGGGTCTCAGCCAAGCATTTGGTCACCCACTTTCCTAAAGTCAGGACATGTGTTTGGTTAGTCAGACTGGGGTGTTGGAAGTACGTTTTTAATCAGGGGCCTAGTGGGAAGCTCTGGGAGCACACAGCTGAAAACGGGAGGAGAAGCAGACCAACCTCTTTTTCCAGGAACCCATCCATGCACTGGGTTAAACTAGTCATGAAACTGCATCCCCAAAGTGAAAAGGTTAGCTAGCCAGCTAACAAGAACTTTATATTTAAGGAAGTTAGGTTCTTAAACTCTAATGAACTCCCATGGATTTTGATGAGAATTTAATCAAACTATGCATCTTGAATCTCTTGCTCTAAGTTATTGCATCATTTTTCTCCCCTACAAAGCCTGGTCTGATAAACACATTTTATTAAGGAAATTATGCTTTAATATATCAGTAAGATAGATTAAAAAATGAAGTGATTAAGTTATTTACAGCTCATAAAAATAAATCCAAACCAAAGACAAGGACTTTTCTAACCTGTGGGGAACAGTACACACATTTAGTATTGATGTAGCAATATTTTTTATCTTGTGGATCTTCAAGCAGCTACTAAAAAAATATTCTGTAGTTAAAGATAACCTTAAATTTGTCAGACTTTCCTTTGCAATACCTGCAATGTAATAACACAGGCAAATAGGAAAAGCTATTATTTCTGCGTGGGTACCTTTCTTTGGACTGGCACTTTCCAGCATCTTTAGCACAGAAATAGCACTCATTCTGATGGTATTATACTAACACCTTCATTCCTGAATGCTGAGATGCCATTCAGAAATAAAGACATGAGCTAACATATTCTCTTTTGCCTTACATGCTGAAGAGGCACTGAAAAATAAAGCTGATAACATGGAAGTACAATCGCAGGAACTCTGATTTGGCTTAATTGTTAAGATTCAGGACACATATGCGATCTAATTTGAAAATAATTCACACTGAACAAATACTCTGAATAGTTGAAGGATGTGTGAATAAGATGTGGGTGGAGAGCTGCTATTAGCTCTATTCCTCCATGGCTGGCCTTAGACCTAGTGAGTGTACACAGCAGAGCATATTCTTACTCCTTGGTGAGGGAGTTAGCTAGAAAATCTATACAAAATTGGAGGCTATGGGCAAGGGATAGATCATCATAGAAGGAAGTATTTTTGTGACCAGAAAAATACAAAGTATGTACAGTGCAAGGTTTTTAATTTAGAGATTCATTGAATAATTAGTTCTCTAATGGTTGGGTAGCAACAAAAGAAATTAGATATCTTTAGGATTCCTGTTGCTCTTGAGACAAGTATGAATTATTAAGGTGGTGAGGTCATGCAAAGACATTATACAGCTATTGGATGTATCAAACTAGAGGGTTTTTTTTACAACAACAAGTGAGATTTCAAGTCCACTGCATAAACCTTAAGATGGTCTGATGTAGAACCATGTATGTAAATCACATATCAAGCAGAGTCTATCAAAGCCTCTTTGAATGATTGGGGAAATACAAAACATACTTCAAAAGATTAATCAGCAGGGCTTGGCTTTTTTAATCTTGTGAGAGGGAAATTAATTACTTAATGTAAGTAAGTACATTTTGGCATGAGAAGAAAACATTTAACAGTAGCAATAAAGGAGAAATATTTATGTTAGATGATGATTCTGGCAGAAAATCATATAGACAAACTTATCACAGATATGCTTACGTCAAAAATGAACTGACACCACATTGAAATGGCTTCCCAAATAAGACAGATAAGGTCTGAATGCTGCATTATTCCAACATGAAGCTAATTAAACTTATGGGGAAAAATTATAGGAGACGTGAACCTGGAATGAAAAACTGAAGTCTCTGAGAAGAAGTTATGGATTTTTAATGTGTTGATATTCCCCAGAATGCAGGCAGGAGGATATGAAAGGATGCATAACTGTGATTTGTATGGTAAATCCAAATTACTGCTGTTTGTCTCCCAAGGCCAAGAATATCTTTTCTGTCTTTTGAATAACATGTATGCCATTATTTTTTCCATTCCTCCTTTAGAAAGAAGATCAGTGGCAAAGACAAGACATTGAGTGAAGAGTCCTATTGCTTTTAGTAAAAATTAGAAGTGTCCCATGATCATGGTCAGTGAAATTTGCTCACCGCAACCTCATTACTCACTGGATTTTCCCACCAACAGACTGTCTAGTGTTTTCCTGCATTTATTTCTAAGGGGACCTCGGTTCACCCTACAAATCACCTGCTGTTGCAGGAGTATAAAATATTGATGACAATAGCATAAGAGATATAGCACAAGTCCCTTAATAATTTGCCCCTCCTAGCATCAATGGATGCCTAGTGAACAAGGCATGAAATGTTTCCCTAGCTATGTTTAAGAGTTTTCTGAGGAAGGATTTTTCTTACAGAATAACTCTAAATGGGTATATCCTCTATTGCCTGTGAATCACAGACACCATAGATTTCTTAGGCTTTTTTTCCGGTTTTGTGATACCTGTTTTGTATCATTGAATCCTTTGTGATCTGATGGCTGTGAAGGTAAAAGGGGTGAGAAGGACTTGGAGTAGATGTTTGAAAGGCTCATCAGACTAAAGACTGCAAAAGGTAAGGTTTAGCACTGATGATCTATGAGTCATACTCATCTTTTGTTCTCGCCTCATTTAAATCAGTCAGTCTTCAGGCCACCCACAGCTCTTTGTTTAATAAGGGTTAGCAGAAGAAGTCAATAATTAACTTAAAGAGGATCAGTTAGAGAAAAATAAGGACATAGATTACACCCATAAACATGTGGCTCAGGTGTAAAACTTGAAATTTTTTTGTGTCTCGCCAAAAGCAAGCTGTGTACAAGAGATTTGATTATAAACCCATCAACTTAGTACCTGATGCTGTACATGATAAGAAGTGATGAAGTGTGACGGCAGCATATCTGGTACATTATCACAGTAATTTGTAGACACACTGGCTGGAGAAATGTATTGAGTTATAAGGCTGCCATATCTGAGTGAAGAAAAGGACTGTGAGAGTTTAATGGTGATTAGGGCTTTTGGAAATCACTGCCTTTGCAAGGGTGCACAACGTGCTCTTCAACAGCGCTATAAAGAATCTACACCAGTATGAGCAAACTAGCACCTGTCATAACTATTAATTTTCCTTCTTTCTTTCTTGCTGAACAGAAATAAACGTGATTGGGTATGTATTTCAAGATAAGTCTTTGCCCAAAATGTACTGCAGTTAATTCAGTAAAAGATTTAGAACATAACAAATAAAAAAAAAGAATTTCATTATCTTAAAATTACAGTCCTTTTCTTCTAGCTCCATTTCCTCCCATGAATTTCAAAGTTCTGAGGGAAAGTAGGAATGTAATGTTATCCAACAATCCCCTGCAAAAATATTTCACTCTTTATTATTGCTTTTTAAATGTCTGTGACTGAAACAAGTCTAATGGAAATTAAGTTTGACCACTTGTCTTTCCAAACACAGGCCAGATATTAAAGATCAAACAAGGTATAGTGATGGCATATTATCCAGCTGCCTTTGTACTTTCTCATTTAGCCTTATAGTTTATAAGATATCTGAAACATGCTGTTGTCTCTTCATTGTGAAGCAACCAATTTTTAGGCAGAGTTGCCCCAAGTTTTTTCTCTGTATGGCTCTACAACATGGTCCAATAAAATCTTACTAAAAGGAAGTCCAACCAGTAAAGATTTAGCAAACAGACTCTGTCTCATTTGTACCCAAAAGGCTCACGGTGCCCATCAGTTCTTAGTTCATTTGCAGCCAGCTCCAGGAGGAGCAGCCTATGGCTTTTACATTGCTGACGTCAGCGAAGTTAGTCTGTGTTTACACTCAAGCCAATAAGATCAGAATTTTTTCTTAGTATTCCAGAAGTGAAAATCCCCAGACATAATAAATAAATTTTCTATACAAGCCCCAAATACCTCAGAATTCTTCATCTCAATAAAACACAGGGATGAATTTCAAGAAATGACAGATTATCACAGTCTCTAAATAACCATTTTAGGCCATAGCAGTTCTTGTCTCCTTAGTGTGAGTTTCTTTATTAAATACAAGTAAGCAGGTTACCATAAGTCCTGTTAACTGTTTTAGGAACAGTATAGGGACCAGTTAGTAAATCACTGAGCCCCAGTTCTCTCTCTCATCTCTCCCTTTTATAATGCTGCTTGAGCTTCTGGACAATACTGTAACAAATTAGTAGAGGCCTTTAAGTGGTTCATGTGAGTTGAAAAGTTGTCATTAAATATATTCAACCAGAAAAATTATCAGCTGGAATATGTGCATGAATGACACAGAGGACCACAGGCAGACAGAGCAGAATTTCATAGAGAGAAAAATTTGCCTATACCAGTGCTACAGGTTTGCTGTATTTACAGCTCATGGTAGTTGGTGTTCTAACTGAAAATGTTGAGGACTATTTTGACCATTTGATACTCACATATAAAGCTGGTTTTGTGGGGCAAAAGAAAGTGTTTCTAGGTCCTCAGCATCTTTAATTTATATTGTCCCCAAGTCAGGAGACATTTTTCAATTCAATATCACCAATTCTTCTTATGTTAAAGGATAACATAGTTTTCTGTATTCAAAGCTGAGCTGAGCACAACAGGAGACAAGTGGCAGGAAGGAAAAGGAAAAGGAAGGGAAAAGAAAAGAGAGAAGAGTGAGTAGAGGGGAAGAAGGTGTGAGGGAAAAAAAAGAGAGAAAATTTGGTGTATTTTAATAGTATAACTGAAGTTTTACTCCAGAAAAAAAACAGAGTCTTGTGGTTTTGACCTCAGCATATCTGAGGCTTCAGCACTTACATCTCAGCCTTTAGTTACTATAAATACTCATCTAATGCCTTAATCATAAGGCTGTTCAGAGACCTTATTTTTGCCTTAAAATGTTTTTCTTTCCAAAGCAGGTGAACAGATTCTTTCTGACTAATTCACATTTTTAAGAAAAATAAGTCTGATGCTCTGCCTCTGTTTCTCCATCTTTACTTTGCTCTTGCTACCTGTCCTTCCCACAGGCAAAATGATGCCATCTAGAGGAGGTATTTGTATGCTGCTGTCAATTGCAATCACAAAACACAGAACAGGCCTTCATGAGTTTGTGTCCTATGTCTGCATGGCATAAGACAGCTTATTAACGTTAGTTAAACATGACAGACTGAGGCACAGAAATGCCACATTTTTCATTTAGAGGAACTACACACATGAAGAAGGCATGTCTTCCAAGCACTCAACTCATTGCGTCATCCCCTTCTTCTCAGTGGATTCCATCTTTTTATAAGCTGGTTACAGTCCCTGCCTCAGTTTTGACCTCAGTTTACAGGTACACATGCCAGAAGGTCAGAGATGTTGGATATTTCAGAATAGGGACTGACAAAGAACAGGTACTCTAAGAACATACTTGAGAGACACAAAGGTTCGAGATTCAGACTGAAAATCTACCAGTACTCTTTAAACTCCTATTTTGGGAAATAAAGGTACAAGCTGGCCTATTGCCCATGCAAAATTGTCAGCCTTTGAGCTGCTTAAGGTGTGTCTTGGCCATTTGTTTCCTAGGATATGCAGGCATGTCTGTACTGCTGCGTTAGATCTGTCCTAGAGTTCTGCCTATGCTCTGAGATGTCTAAAATTCATTCTTGTCTGTGATTCATTTGGCTGCATTATCATATCCATTTCATACGGAAAATTTAGTCTCTGCCTGTGGCAGTAAGAATGAAATTACTGTGCCTGCAGAGGAAACCAAGGATGCAAATAGCTCTTACACAGGGAAATAGATCCCTGAATTTCCTCCATTTTTCTGTTTATAGTCTCAGTGAATATTCTCTGTCTTTCTGTTTACACTCTATTCCCTGCTTTTTTTTTCCTTTTCTTCGTAGTAGTCTGAATTACATCTAGTCTGCTCCAAAGATCTGGTGTGTATCTGCTTGGGTTTTTTTGTTAACATATGTTGCCTGTGGCATCACCCATTGCAGGCACAGATGAAGGCTAATACATCATTATCAGCATGTTGAATGAAGAGGCCTACTTGTGGAATTGTCAAAGCAATACACCCGCTTATTTGTATTGTAACAAAGCCTGAAGATAAAAACCCTCCAGGTCACTTTGTCTGAGTCTTTGCAGAATGTTAATATGGCTGTAATGAATTGCACCTTGTACAGGGATGCGCTTGGATGCAAACCATTCAATTACTTCAACAACCTTTAGAAGCCAAACCCCACTTGTACCCTTCCAGAGGCTGTCAGTGTTGTCACTGAGGTTTGGATCAGACATATATATACCATGGCATACCTCCGTGCTGGAATTTTAAGACTGCGTTTATTAAAGAAAAAACTGGAATTAATACAAATAAAACTCTGAATGCTGGGAATTACGTGACATAGATGAATGCAGCATTGGGATTAATTTGTCTTAATTTCAGGTACATAGATTGTCCATAGACATACCTCTGACAGTTTTCTGGATTCCCTTTTTTGTCAGCTAATGTGGAGTCACTGTTCTCATCTTCTCTTGACAGCTGAAATAGGCCCAACAAATTACACTTTAGAAGTGTCTATTTGTGTCCACTGAGTGTAAAGGAGTCCAGAAAACCAGATCTAATTTAGACATATGAATTGAAAACTTTTGGAGCAAGATGGGACAAATCCCACTTCACATCTTTCAAAATGAGACTGGCACCTAACATTTGCATTGCTTCTGTATGATATCCAGACCATTTGCTCTCGACTGTGGCTGGGACTCATTTCACCTAACTTTAGACAAGCCTGGTGTAGGCATCTATGTATAAATGGATCAACCCAGGCTCCAGTATTTATCCATGAAAATAATTCGACACTTGCACTTCGGGTTTATGTCAGATGAATTGGACACGAGGAGTCTTTATTTGCCTGCTCTATCTGTTGAGGTTAGGCATCCTGGAGAACAGAAACTGATGGGCAGGTAAGTGCAGATTGCCCACAACTTAGGGTTCTCAGAGAAGATGGTGCCATGCACTCTGAGTGCATGAAGAAAGTATTAAGAAGCAGGTGTCAAAAGTGGCAGCAAGTGAAATCCTGGTTATAAATAAGGAAAAAAAGTCCTCACTTAGAACATTTAGTCTAGTCTGAGACGTTCACAGAAAATACTTTGTCACTGGCACCAAGAGCTTTTCACCTTTTTGTACTGCTGTGCTGGCGAGGGTGCTGGGGGGTGCATGGGAAGTTTTGAAGAGGGAGCCAGGACAGGTGACCCCAACTGACCAAAGGGATTTTCCAGACCATATGACACTGTGCTCATTACATAAAGTGAGGGAAGAAGGAGGAAGGGGGGGGAACATTTGGAATGATGGTGTCTGTCTTCCCAGCTCACCATTATGGATGATGGGGCTCTGCTCTACTGGAGATGGCTGAACACCTGCCTGCCCATGGGAAGAGGGAACTTAATCCCTTGCTTTGCTTTCCTTGTGTTCACAGCTTTTGCTTTCCCTGTTAAACTGTCCTTATCTCAATTCATGAGTTCTCCGTCTTTTACCTTTCAATTCTCTCCCCAAACCTCTGGTGGGAGAGGGAGCAAGGGTCTGTGTGAAGCTTGGTTGCTGTCTGGGGTTGTAAATTACAACAGCTACACTTTCTCAAGATTCCTGAGATAAATAAAAACTGATCACAGAGTCTTAATGCACGGGCTCCAGGAGAGGCCTGTGCCTCAGAGTTGTGTTGTGCTTCAGTGAGTTACTGAGCACCAGTGAGGCTCTGTATTGCTGCTGCTTTAATTGGCCTGTGGTTGATAGTAGGAAAATGAGATGCTCTAAAGTGCATTCAATTCCAGTCCATCCAGTGCTTGTTAGATGTATTTTCTGTTTGGATCCTGCTGCCATTTGCTGCTGGCTCCTGCCCTGGGCATCCCCTCTGAATACAGAAGGTTACACAAAATGTGAGCTGGGGAATAAGGTTGCCCTTTGCTTTAAGGGCCACATGAACCTCCAACCACTGAGGTTCAAAGGAGCATGAACTACTCACAGCATCAAGAGCTGCTGGCAAGGGAAGGGATGGGTTGTGTGCAGCACAAAGCTTTTTTGTTATGACTTCCAGGGACTGCTATTTATCAGTGGCCTAGCAGAAAGCAACCTCTCTTTTATCTTCTGCTCCTGGATATTGGAGAGGAAGTGAAAATGGGAGTTGGATTTACCTGACTTGGCAGTGCCGGGTTAATGGTTGGACTCAGTGATCCTAAAGACTTTTTCCCAACCTAAATTATTCTTTGATTCTGTGATGCAGAAAATCTGATTTGTTTATCAGGAGCTGTGAGAAATGGGGACTGTAATTTGTGCACTTCATCTAAACATGCTTTCAAGGGTGGTAGCTAGCACATTTTCAGTCTGCATTTTTCATCTCCCCTTACGAAACACACATGAACTTTTAAATTCAAATGATGTTTTTGTCAAGAGTTACACCTAAAAGATGAGCTTGTTGGGAAGAAGACCAACCTGTCTAAACAGAGAACTTTGTCTGGAACGCAGAGAAAATAGGAGTATTTATGGTCTTTGGAAGAAGGGCAGGCAACTCAGGAGGACTATAAAGATGTTGTGAGGCTGTATAGGAAGAAATTTAGAAGTTTGAAAGCCAAATTTGAATTTAATCTGGCTACTGCTATAAAAGAGTATAAAATATTTTTCTTTACACATATCACCAGCAAAAGGAGAGCTAAGGAGATTCTCCATTCTTTATTGGATGTGTCAGGAAGCATAGTGACAAAGGATAAGGAAAAGGTTGGGGTACTTAATGCCTTTGTCTCAGCCTTTAACAGCAAGACCAGTTATTCATTGGGTACCCAGCCCCCTTAGTTGTAAAACAGGGACAAGAAGCCCTCATAATCTAGAGGGAAAATGGTGAGTGACCTGCTACATCACTTCGGCACACAAAAATCCATGAGGCTGGATGGGTTCCACCTGAGGGTACTGGGGGAACTGGTGGAGGTACTCACCAAGCCACTTTCAATGATTTACCAGCAATCCTGATGAACCAGGGAGCTCTCAGGTGACTGGAAGTTGGTATATGTGATGCCCATCTACAAGAGGGGCCAGAAGGAGGATCTGGAGAATTACAGACCTGTCAGCTGGACCTCAGTGATAGGAAAGGTCATGGAGAAGATCGTCTTGAGTTCCACCACACAGCACGTGCAGGACAACCAGGGGACCAGGCCCAGCCAGCAGGGGTTTGTGAAAGGCAGGCCCTGCTTGATCAACCTGAACCTCTATGGCAAAATGACCTACCTAGTGGATATTGTCTACCTGGACTTTAGTAAAATCTTTGACACCATATCCCACAGAATTCTCCTGGAGAAACTGACTCCTCATGCCTTGGATGGGTGCACGGTTGGCTGGGTAAAAAACTGGCTGGATGCCTGGGTCCAGGTAGAGGTGGGGAATGCTGCCACACCCAGTTGCCAGCCAGTCACTAGCCAGGCTCCCCAGGGCACAGTACCGGGGCGAGTCCTGTCTAACATACTCATCAATGACCTCAACAAGGGGATTGAAATCACCCCCAGTGAGTTTGCAGATGTCACCAAGTTGGGAAAGTGGTGATCTGCTGGAGAGTAGAAAGGGTTTGTAAAAGGATCTGGACAGGCTGAATCAATGGACAGTAGCCAACTGTGTGAGATTCAACAAAGCCAAGTGCCAAGTCCTACACTTGGGTCACAACAACCCTGTGCAGTGTTATAGGCTGGAAGTGGAGTGGCTGGAAAATTGCCCAGTGGAAAAGGACCCGAGGATGCTGATCAACAGTGGCTAAACATGAACCAGTGCATGCCCAGGAAGCCAAGACGACCAGTGGCATCCTGGCTTGTAACAGAAATAGTGTGGCCAGCAGGACCAGGGCTGTAATTATCCCCCTGTGCTAGGCCCTGGCGAGGCTGCACCTGGAATTCTGTGTTTGGTTTTGGGCTCTTCACTCCAAGGAAGAGTGAAGAGCTGGAATATGAATTGAGATGCTGGAATGTGTCCAGAGGACAATGGAGCAGGAGGAAGGTCAGTACCATCAGCCTGATGAGCAGTTGAGGGAGCTCAGATTGTTCAGCATTAAAAGGAAGTTTGGAAGGAACCTTTCCCTGTGCAATTCCCTGACAGGAGGTTGTAGCCAGGTGGGGGTTGGTCTCTTCTCCCAAGTAACAACCAACACGACAAGAGGAAATTGTCTTGAGGAGGAGGTTTAGATTGGATATTAGGAAAAATTTCTTTACCCAAAGGGTTGTCAAGCACTGAACCAGGCTGCCCAGGGCAGTGATGGAGTTACTGTCCCTTTTTAAAAGCTCCTGTAGAAATAAAAAGTACAATATAAAAAAAAGTATTGAAAAGATGGTTTGGCACTTGGGGATGTGGTTTAGTGGTGGACTCAACAGCTCTGGGTTAAATGAACTTGATAATCTTAGAAAGCTTTTCTGACCTAAATGAATCCTTGATTCTATGATCTGTAATCAGCCAAGACATTATGATATCAGTAAATCACAAAGAATGGAATGAGACCTATTCCTGGAGAAAATACTGTTCAATGGGGCTATATAGGAGAGGCTGATATGAAGACAATTATAAAAATCTTGCATTTATTTTTGATTTCAAAAGAGCATTTTTTTCATGGAGGGTAGATTTTGATGGAGAGGGACAGATCATTAGCTTCCCTAGCAACAATTCTCTATCTGCCTCTGACCCACCAAGAGGATAAAGTCAGGGGTTTTGTTTCCCTTACTGGTTTGTCTGAAGCTCTAGGGCCTGAGGGAGGACATCTTTTTGCCCTGTTCAGCTCTACATGAAATCCTCGTAGAAAACAAACTCCTCAGTAATTAACCGGCAGCATTTCAAAGCAGCAATGTGTAAGATAAATCAGAAGGAACAGGAATGATGATAATACCCATGTGTTTTGATGCAGAAATGACGTGGTAGTAGTATCAGAGCAGTTCATCGTCCTTTATGATCTTGCTGGCGTTTATACCAGTGTTCAAGTTTCACAGGAGATACCTCATCACACATGCCTTATGTGCGCTGCATCTGCCTGTTCCCACCACCACACTGCTCTATCCTCACTGCCAGTATTCAGCTGAGGGCATAGGGAGAGGAGAGGATCCTTTTCCTACTGAATCATGGAATGCTTTGGATTGGAAGGGACCTTAAAGTTCATCTAATTCCATCTCTCCTGCCATGGGCAGGGGCAACTGGTTAGACTGAGTTGCTCCAAGTCCCATCCAACCTGGCCTTGAACAATTCCAGTGAAGGAATTTCTCTGGGCAGCCTGCTTCAGTGCCTCACCATCCTCACAGTAAAGAATTTCTTCCAAAGATCAAATCTAAATCAACCCTATTTCAGTTTAAAGCCATCACTGCTTGTCGTATCGCTACATGGAATTGTGAAAAGTCTTTCTCCAGCTTTCCTGTAGGCTCCCTTTGGGAACTGGAAGGCTTCTCCAAGGTCTCCTTGGACCTTTCTCTTCTCTTGGCAAAACAACCCTTTCAGCCTGTGGTTGTTGGAGAGGAACTCCAGCCCTTTGGACATCTTTGTGCTGATCTTCTACAGCAGTTGCTTCTTCATTTTCTCAATCCCTGTCTTTGCCTTCTGCAACATAAGTAGTGTGGCTGGAGTACTCACCAGTGTACACTGAGGCAAAAAAGTCATTGAACACCTCAGTCTTCTCCATATCCCGAGTAACCAAGGCTTCAGTTTCCTTCTGGTGAGGGCCCACCTTTTCCCTAGTCTTCCTTCAATCAACAGTGTACCTTTTCTTGTTGTCCTTGGCCAGATTTATAGAATTAAAGAAGATATTCTACAAGTATTTGTGCTTACTCAACAAATTACACTGTTTCTGAAGCTGTACAGCTTTGTACAAAATGTTCATAAGAGGATATTACTTGCACAGTTTCCCTCAGTGATGTAGGGAGAAAACAGACATCAGTGTGGAAAAATAACATATCCTAAAATTAATGTTTTCTGTGCCTGTTCTCTCGAATGCTATTTATCCAAGATGAGAATACTGACATGTTTAGGTCCACATAAACCATATTTATTAAGTATTCATACTCAACAAGTTTTCTTGGCTAGTTTTTACAGCTTCTAGATAAAAAACATAGAAAGTATGGGGTTTACTGAGTTTTTTGAGTAGATATTATGTCAATTTAATATGTAACAATGTTCATAGGCTTTATTTTCCATTTTGCACATTTTCCTTAACTCCCTTATCACTAAAAAAAACGTTTGTACTGACAGACCATTGAAATATCTTTCTATATCTTACTGAGTTTACATATTGGGTTATATTTCTCCTCTCCAGCTCTCTGCAGGAGTGTTGGAAGCAAAATCCATTCTGTAGCCATTTAGGGAAGAGGGCAGTTAGATCAATAATCTGTGGTAGCTTCTTGGTAGAAAAAACCAGATATATTCTCAAAAGTATTGATTCCATTAATCCATGTTCCACTGCAAACTGCCAACAGGTCAGGTCAGTCAAATTTCTCCTCGTTTTTTTATTGAAAACAAATTTATAATAGATTGCAAGGAGTAAGGACACTCTACTCAAAGCACTACAAGAAGTTAAATCACAGGATTTGTGTTCCCCAAATCACAAGACTCCCTTAAATTGTGATATTTAGAATTTTGATAAACGGTGTCCTGTTCTTGTGCATGTGTGTGTGTGTCCTCTGCTTAAAAACCTTCTGGGTTTGCGTATGTTGCTTTGAGAAACCAACAGAATAGAAAACATAAATTTCAGGCCTAAAACCCACACATCCAATCTACACTGGAGTTTGTATATAACTCTTCCTTCTCTCTAGGAAGTTCTGAATCTGCATACTCTGCTCTGGCTCTTGGAAAAGGTTTTCTTCCAAACATATGTGCTTCTGCCTTGCCCTTCAGCTTGCACTCTCCCAGTTTGAAAGATGAGGTAAAGAAATATTCTCATAAATACGTGCAGTGTGTCGCCTTCCGCCATCACCACTTGCCAGTTCTCATTATTGCTCTGCCTATTCTGTGCCTGGAGCAGTATTTTTTTTATATTCTGTTAAAAAACCCTTGACATCCTCCAGGAAAATAGAGTCTGAACGACAACACAGTGCATGTGTGTATGAGCATGTGGAGATTTCTTGGCAGCTTCTGTGCCTATAGCTTTACTTCTGATCATATCAACATTATTTTCCCTTCAAGCAAACAAAGGGGCTTGAAATGATGTCTCCCTTGACAGGGTGAGCCATTGACAAGCTGTCAGGAGCAGACAATAGAGAAAAGGGGATGCATGTCATGTGTGAGGGAGCTGTGCCACAGCTTTGGCTACCAACTGAAACTCACAGGGACCATCACATGTGTGTGAAGGACATGGTGGTAGTATCAGCGGGAAACACTAAACTACCATTTGTTGTAAAAAAAAAAAATCTGTTTGTACATGGAGAAAGTGAATGAGAACCAATCAAACAAAAGGCTGAGATGCAGAAAATGCTAAACAGAAAACAAATGGCCAAGAGAGAAACAGATAGGTAGAAACAATTGAGTCATTATTTTCTCTTAAAATTTATAGGATCATAGAATCTTTAAGGTTGGAAAAGACCTTCAAGATCACAGAGTCCAATCGTTGAACTGTTAACCACTACTGATGGAGATGACAGGTCTTACTCTTTCATGGACATATCACGATTGGAAAGCTTTCCCAGCAAGTGGGAACCCTCAATTCTAAAGCAAATCACACACAAATGGAATTTATCCCTTTGTAATTCATTTTGAATAGAGCCTACTGCATTTTTGCCATCTCATCTGAATGTTAGACAACTGTCTTGTTATACAAGTGGCTTCTATTCCTCTCAGAAAAAGAGGTTATAAACCCCCCAGCCATGGTGCAGCAGACAGCTCCTCATGGCAAGCAATGGATCAAAGGGGATCAGCCCCCTCCATTTCTCCTATAGCATCTGAGTTATTGCTCAGGTTTCTGCCCAAAAATTAATGACTCCTAGGACAAACTGTAGATCAAGAAGTAGACAGCCTTACTCTGCAGTTTCATCTATTTTATGACAGAAAAAACCAATTTAGCATCAGATTTTATGTCTGAATAACCCCTAGCACCAGCACAGGTTCTTTCCCTGGGTTCAGGAAGGTAAATAAGTGAAGAAGAGACTAATCCTTCCCACCTTCAGACACTAAGCAGCTTGTAGGTTTCATAGCTTTGGGCATTATTGCAAACCTAGGAGCAGAAATGTGGTCACCTGAGACATTCCTCCACACTCACAGAGGTCCCTCTGGGTTTGCCACTGCTGATTTTGTGGTTCTAAATTTTGTACTTTCACAGCCAAAGTGACAGATAGCCATAGAAACCTTCTCTGAGGGCTTCAAGCCTGTGCATTCCAGTTAGTTGTCAGCAGTCCTTTCTTCATCTGTTTACAGGGGATGACACAATCTTTGTGTCAGGGAAGGTCCAGATGATGAATTCATCTCAACTCTCTACACAGAAAGACATGTAAATTTAGTTGTTACAATAGAATTACCATAATTCATGAATTTAGGTCAATTTCAATTTACTTATATATAGAAAGTAGATTTTCTCCTAGCAAGAGAAATCTAATTTAAAAATCCTATCACACCTCTTTTTTCCAACAGACATCCACAAATGGGCCTTTGCTGCTATCAGATGTGTGAAGCAACATCACTGTATATTTTCACATCTAGTTGATTACTTAACCATCTGTTCTCTTCAACAACAGAGGATATAAGATGGGAGGAAGAAAGGGGAAGAGAAATAAATGAAAATAATATGTATATTGTTTTCTAACCTATCTCTTAATTTTTCATTTGAGCCATAAATCCCAGGGTGATTTTTATTACAGTGATATGTGTGTTAAAACAAGGCCTATACATATAAAAACAAACCTTCTATAACTCTTCCTTCTTTCTTTGTTTCTTCCCCTCTGCCTCCCCTTTTTTATTTTAAATTGGAATAATGGAAATGTATCACAACTTTCTTCATATCCTCTCTGGATGACTATAAAATGGAGGTGGAGGGAGGAGAATTTTGTAGGCAGAACATTATGTGCATTAGATAAAAAAATCAGTTATTCAGTAGCTCATACTTAAAAATATTCACACTTAATTTAACTCACTTTATTCTCTAGAAGGACTGTGGTTGTGCTAATCTTTTGAGTTGATAAAATCATTCATCTAGATGGACAGTTTAGAAATTGACTTCAAATTTTCAGTTACCTTTGTTCTAATGTTTCCTCTTTGGCTGAAATTTATTTTTCAGACATCATTCAAAAAAAGAGCCCCGAACAGATGTTAAATATTTGATTGAATTGCACATTTTAAATTATAGACCTTATAATTATTGAAAAACCTTACTATATCTTTTCCTTGACATTTTCACTCAATTACAAAACCAGACCTCCATTTTGATAGCTTTGTCAAGAACAACTATTTTGCCATCCCCTACTGTTTTTTTCCTTTAAAATTATTGAATCAGGTTGCATATAGAATTATATAAAAAACCAAACAACATAAAAAATCTAGAAATAGCACAAAAGACTCTGTAGTCACAGAATCTCACTGAACGTGCTTAAGACACAGGTGACACAGCATCCTTTGAAACAGGCATTGTGTACATATACACATACATATATATGTATGTATTTATTTATACACACACACATATGCAACAGCATCACCAAATTCATAGATAGCCATTAGAGACTCTCCAAACCAAAAGCAGAACTTTTTCTCATTTTCTTGGCCAGCCAAGTTAACAAATCTGTGTGCAAGTCAGAGAATAGAACAAGGAAGTCACATGCTAATCATACAGAGGCATTCCTTGCAGGAATAAAAGTTGTTCTATGTTGAAAGACTGACAAAAGCTAGTGATGGCTACGGTTAAGGCAAACCTGAATTAACTGGGTTTTGGCCCTTACCTAGCTAATCAGATGCCTGACTCTTGTGACTTTGGCACAGTAAATCACCATCAGTCAAAGGCAGCAGCAAGCTGGGATAATGTAAGTGGTGTCTCGACTCCACCACATGGTGGAAGTCATAACAGCAGTGCCCTGTGAGCTGCCTGGGGCTTTGGGATTGCTCAAAGCTCTGTGGATGTTCAGAAACAGCAAGTTTAATGCAAGAGAAATTGTTTTCTAGGTGCCTTTTTGTTCACAGTTATTTTCTGTCCACATAAAATGAAAGAAGTGGGTGTGAGGTTTCTCTTTACCTGCTAGATTCTGAACAAATGAGGCGAGGAAATCCAGGGAGTTTTTGGTTGTGTCTGTAGGGGCAAGATGGGTGGGAATCACAGCAGGGAAGCTGGGAAACATAAGAGATTCCTGGGAATAAAAACTATCATGGAGTGTTACTTACAACCCAGGAAGTCATTGCGTTAACTGAAAGCAGTCATAAAGTTAAAGCTGTATCTTGGGGGAACAGGTGGATGGGAGGGAGTTGTGCACAAACCCCATTCCTTTCTCGTCTTTCACCTTGAAAGACAAGACTTTGATGGTTTCTGCACATCTTTCAAATGCCTGCAGGGATGGTGACTCCACCACTTCTCTGAGCACCTTGTTCTGATGCCTGACCACCCTTTTGGTAAAAAATTATTTCTGAATATCCAATATAAACCTCTCATTGTGCAACTTGAGTTCATTTCTCTTTTGCTTGTTACCTGGGTAAGAAGACTTACCCCCATCTCATTACACCCTACTTTAGGTAGCTGTAAAAAGTGATAAGGTCTCCTCTGAGTCTCCTTTTTTCCCAGCATACTGGAAATTAATGCACTTTCCTTCAGCTCAAGCTATTTAATTATGTCTTCTACATGTTTTGAACTGGAAGCCAAATTTCAGTTTCAGCTTGGTGGATTAGAAGATGAGTTTGATGAGTGGGTTTACATATCAACCCTATCTGAAAATGCCTGCACTTGCTTTGCATTCCTCCAGATATAATACTTGAAAAATAATACTTCCAAGAGTAATGAATGGGTTTTGCTTTCCAAAAAAACCCTGCCACAAGTCTGTGGTTTAAAGCCAAAAGTTAGGTTTGCAGTCCATCATGCTTCAGATCAATGCACTACAGAGAGCTGACAGAGATCCTGCACAAAGACAGATTGCACTTCCAAGGGAATTTCATGCCATTTAAAAATGGAATTGAGCAATATGGAAATGCTAAAAATACATGAAAGATAAATTTTAAGCCACTAAAGGGAAACCCTGTGTGTTATTCTGCTTATTAAAAGACAACAAGCTGCCACAAAATAAATATTCCCTGCTAATTAGCTAATATTTAATCAGCACAGTGCTCTGTTCTGAAAAAAAAAAAAAAGCTTCTGCTGGCCACTTTTTGGTGGTGGTCCTTTAAAAAGGTAGATAGAAAACTCAAGCACGCTCTATTTATATTACTCTTTTTTTTTTCTTCTATGCAGTGAAGCAGGAGCAGGCTCTAGTGCCCCTCATAATTTTATTCATGACCCAAGCCCGCAATCTCAAAGAAAATGGAGGTCACACTGCTTCTTATAAACGTTGTCATGCAGATATGTGGGCTTTTAAATGCGGTGTTTACTTCTTTTTCAAGGTAACATATATTTTTTAGAGACTTCCAATTTAGCTTGGTTTTCTGTTTTTGTTTTGTTTTGTTTTATTTTGTTTGTTTGTTTATTTGTTTGTTTTTTCTTTGACTCCATAAATGGGACTGCTGCCACTTGTCCAGCTTGTTGAATATGGAAAGGATCTGTCTGCTGACCCATGAGATATTAATGTGCTGGGGCTGGGCAGAGTTATCTATATCTATTTGCACCTTGGGGTCCAGACTCTACCAGCAGATATCTACAGAGGGAGTGAATCAATGGAGGAAGAACAACAAAACACACATGGGTGAGAAGAAAGGACAGACTTTGAACGAACTGGATAAAGAGTGATAAAAACAGCACAGTGGTAGGCTGAATTTTGATAAATTGCCTTTCACTTTGGAACCTAGGTTTTTCCCACCTTTTCAGGTTTAAAATCGATTTATCAATGAACTTCTGAATAGCCAGAAAATATCTAATTTCCTATTTACAGCTGTGACTGGTGTATGAAAGAGTATTTCTAGCTGTGCAAAATATCACCATCTGGATAAAATTTACCTGACACTCTCCCTCTGCAGTACACTATTTTGCCCCCAGCAAGCCAAAAATGTAATGCTTCTTCCTTTACTCTCAGTGGATTTTGCACATCCCATAGTACTTCATCAAGGAGGAAAGGGCTCTGGTATTCTATTTAACCTTTCAGTAATGTGCTAGCAGCTAAGTTAAGAATGTCTTCTAAAGCACAGTTGCCAGTTACTGCATAGAGACAGAGATACAGAGGTGTGCACAAAAATGTATAGTGCACAAAAATGTAGAGATCCTTCACAGGTGGTCTTGACTCAACAAGATCACTCTGGATGCTGCCTTTGGGCTAGAATAGGGTTCTCTGTGACAGTACATGACATTTCCTTCCTTCTGTTTTGTATCTCATCCTTCCTCCTGGGCAGCCTTCCTTTCTCTGATCAGAGAAAGTCTTCTTAGTTTATATTTCTTAGAAGCAGATCCTTGATTATTTTTGGAGTCTTTCTGTTCAATCTTCTGTGAACTGCTGGAGGATGTGGTATTTTCTGGCTCGAGCCAGCTTCCTTTGAAAACCAATTATTTGATCCAGAGTACACCTGTTGAGTTTTATGATTTCCCTTTGTATCCAGACTTGGAGAAAGATTACATTTTGCCTTGTCAGAAAATGATAAATTTAACACATCCAGAAAGGAGTGTGTTGATACAGCAGATTTTGTAGCAGTGTCTTCTCATTAGCATTTCAATTTCTTTGATTTTACCTAGAAAAATTGATAAAACTCTTACACCAGTCAAAGACAAAAAGAGGTTATAGGGTCAAAAGGCAACATATTTGTAACTGGAGGTAAAGTATGTTTGCATTCCTCCCCTTCTCTAGAACAATTTCTGCACTCTTTACTAAAATTGTAGGTCACTGGGACTAACGACGTTCAGGTGTAGGAAGTAATTAGAGAGGTCCAAAGTTGTGCAAAGGGAACGTGTTTACTTCCTTCAGGGTTGTTTTTGGTGTTTTCAGCTAGAGATTGCAGATCCTTTAAGTTGTAACTTGACCAAGTATAACCTCCTGGACATGGAAGATCAGACTTGTTTTGGGGATGATATCAAGCCTGTTTATGACAGAAGATGTGCAAGGACTGAAAGCAGTGGTAGCTGTTTGAGATCCCTGAGAGCCTCCCTGACCTCCGGCTGATGCTCTAGAAGAACATGGGTCTTCTAGAGGTCTATTATGTTGGCTGTGTCTCACCCAAATTCCTGCACATTTCCCCATAAAACAGAAATAAATGGATGTTTCTCCTTGCATAACTGAAACCTGTCTTAGGTGTCTTTTATGATCTGAAAAGTTCCCTAGGCCCCAATTAGATTACATTAACTAGATTTACATCAACTATAATGGAGCTTAGATAGTCTGCTCATATGATGACAGCTGCAGATAGACACTTAAATTATGCGTCTAATCTTGCACCAAATCCAACTCCAAATCAGTCATCACTAGGAGTGAAAGTAAGAAGCCAGCTACAGTCAGGTGAGGGCTGTACAAACAGTCTTTTTTATCTGTTGTACATATTTTTAAGTTTGGTGAGCTAGGAGTTAATTGTCCTAGCTTTTACTCTAACAGAGTCTGGCATTTTTAAAATTTAAAAATCTTGAATTTTTTTCTTTTTTTTTTTAAGGAGCTCCCTATAGAACACTGTCTAGACTGTTGACCCCAACATTAGATCCAATGTATGTGTGAAATGTGTTTGTGCAATGGACCTGACTCTGGTGTTCTCAGCTTCCCAGGAGTCTGACTTCCATGAGCACATCAGGCAGATGCCAGTTCAAAGAAAAGAGGCTGACATTGAGGCATTTCCTACCCACAGGCCCTGTCTTGGGAGCAGTGGGCTCTTCTTGGCTCTTCTAGCTGACACTGACTTTTGGATCCTCTCTGGCTCATCCCACTAGTCAGAGTTCCAGCTTTTTGACTGATCTCAGTTCTTACAGACACTAGGTCCTGCAGTAGTGAGGCTGAGTAAGAGCATAGATTTTCAGGAAATAAGTCTTCACACTGCCACTTGATATCCAGATAAAAATATTCTTACAGCCTTTAGAGTCTCATACAGACCTGGAGGTTATAACTCTTTTTTACACTTTTCTTCAGTCTACTGACTGAGATTTGTTGTGTAATGTTGCTTGTAATTTTTCTAGCTTATTTTCAAGTCTGCACTTATTTTCTCATTCATGGGAGGTTGCTCTCTATCCCTTTGACAGATGATAATCTTCAGTATGTTGCACTGATTCATAAGCTGTGTTACCTCTCAAATGCATGTTGATTGAGCAAGACTCCTTGCTAAGCAGGGTACAGCTCAGCACAAAGTGGTAGGGTTAGAATGAGACTCTTCAAATGTAATTATTACAGAGATATAAACCAGAGTGCTAGATAAGATTGAAGACCACCTATTACAAAACTAGCTTATCCACTTGAATAAAATATCCCCACTTTGGTGCTTAAGTAGGTATAAATTCCCCTACTTGATTGCTGTTACTGTTAACACTAACACAACCCCTGTGTTACCCTACTATGGATTAGCCAAAAAAGCAGACACAGACTGTCCTGGTTGATAAATCCCCTAGAGACAGACTAAAGAGTAAGGAGCTGCTGAAGTTCACCCCACACAAGTAAGGAAGAGTAAGAGACAGCAGGTAGGATTCCCCTCGTAATGGTACTCACAGCCCCAGGCATGCTCCAGTCAGACTTCAGAGGATTAGTCTCAGCACTCGTGTTAGTGTCAGAGATCAATAACTCTTGGGCTTTTGTTTATGATCTCTTTACTGAAAAGCTCTATGGCTCAGCTTGTGTTCTGATTTCTGTTCTCTTGTTCCTGTGAACTTCAGTTGAGAAGTGCAGATAGACAACATGCTCTAGAGAGATGATGTACCTTGAAACTCAGGGTATTTAGGCACTGATTCTAAGCAGTACTACCCTACTGCTTTTTTCTTTTAAGTTTGTTTATTGCATTTGATCCATGGGGAACTGATTTACATTGCCTGTAAGGTAGAAAAAGTATGTTGGCATGTATACAAAAATGATTACAGGTGGATGCAATATTTTGCAGCCAAATGAATTCCCTGACACAGATGAAGAAGGGCCAGGCATGCCCCAGGACCATGAGTAAATGCTATGGTGGAAGGAAAGAGAAACTCCTTTAGGCAGTGCTGCTGCTGCACCTTCTGTGTTTTAAACAATTCTGAAATTCTTTATCTAGGCACAGTGGTAAATATGAGAGATCTAAAGAATCTTTTTTTATTAAATACAATATACATCCAAAGGGACTGCATTACCTGTTTGGTAACCATCTACAAGTTGTGCTTTGGGATCTGACACACACATCTGCCTGCCAATATCTGTACTGTTTGCATGGCATCCTTCCCATGTTTGGATCTCTTGTGACTAACAAATTGCTTTCTGAAGTAGATTTTGTAGGGTTTCTGCCCTTAAATTGAGGTTGGGGCAGTTAACCTGCAAGTCTCTTGTTCTTAATTTGATGGAACAGATAATCTAATAAAGATTTATTTAGTGTTACCCATCTAAGAACAAACCTGCTGGAGCAATTGAGGACTCCTCTCTAAGTTGTTTCATATAGTGTTTATGTTTGCTGGTTTTGGCTGTGGTAGAGTTAATTTTTTTTCACCATGGAGCTATGGTTTGGATTTGTGCTCAAAACCCTATTGATAATTGAAGGATGTTTTTGTTACTACTGAGCAGGGCTTACACACTGTCAAGTCCTTTTCTTCTCCTCACCCCAGCCTGCCAGCAAGGAGGCTGAGACTGCACAACGATTTGGGAAGGGACACAGACAGGACAGCTGACCCCAGCTGAACTAAGGGATATCCGGACAGTATCATGTCATACTCAGAATAAACAACTGGAGGAAGAAGCAGGAAGAGGAGACCATTCAGTGTGATGATGTTTGTCTTCCCGAGTCACTGTTATGCACAATGGAGTCCTGCTTTCCTGATGATGGCTGAACACCTGCCTACCCATGGAAAGTGGAAAATGAATTCCTTATTTTGCTTTGTTTTCTCTACCTATTAAACTGTCTTTATCTCTACCCATGAGTTTTCTCACTCTTACCTTTCTGATTATCTCCCTGATCCCACAGGGGAAGGGCTGGAATGAGCAGCTATGTGGGGATGAGTTGCCAGCTGGGGTTAGACCAGGACTGTTTGCATATTATTTGTAGCTGTATGATGAGTAAAGAAGGCAGACAGTAGTTGCTGAATAAGAAATGTGCCTTAAAACCATCTGGAAAAAAAAAAAAAAAGAGTAGATACTATCCAAATGTATTTGGTGTAAGAGAGGAGGTTTCTGACAGAGGTTGTACCAATCCTATTCAGGGTTTATACAGGATTTGTACTTTGCAGAGGCTGCATGATAAACTCTTGACTTTGCAAAGTCAAGAACAGGAACAGATCCTTTGTCTCAAGGTAGGCTCTGTTATTAGATGTTTTTCAGCTACTTTAATTAAGCTATCTGCAAAGGAATGCTTAAAAAAGCAAGTTGATGAACAGCATATTTACAACATACTTAACAAATAGAGCAAGCACAGATCTTTAGTGTAAGTGCAAAGTGAGATTCTATACAGCCTTCTGTGAGCCAAGATTGTTTACTCATTTATCCAAAAGCAGAGGAAAAGTTCAGGCTGTGTAAAACAGGCAGAACAGAATTTCCATTGGTTACAGTGTAAAACAACTTTCATCGCAGGTGGGTGTCTAGATACATGGTTTAGATAAAAAATTGTTCAGGTATCATTGCAATATCCACTGGATGACAAGCTGGTTACTCTGGTAACTCATTATTTAATGTTTAAATGGTGATATAAATAGCAACACAGCATATCTTACTTGTCACACATTATCATGGTAAGTGATGTAAGAGATGTCACCAAATTCAGTTTTGAGATATCTAGAAAGCACAATATATTGATACTTGTGTGTGTGTGTGAGAGAGAAAAGGCTCAAAGTCCCTCTTTTAATAATGCAGTCCCAAGGTAAAAGCTGCATAGGAAATATTATTTCATTCAGGTAACACTTTGAAATGTCATCAGAAGTATCTTTCGTGCAAGGCCACAAGAAATTAAATAAATAAATAAAAGAATAAATCCCAAGCAAAACCAAATCCTTACTTTCCTAAAGTGATGGAAGCTGTTCTATTAGAAGTTACAAAACACTGCTGTCCAAGACAGCCTGGCTTTCAAGGAAAACAAGGAGTCCAAAAGTTTCATTTAAAAACTAAAACACAAAGAGTAGAATAGATAAGTAGTAGAAATGAGAACTTGAGTTCCCATTTAGTTTAATTTGGTGAAGAACTGGGAACAAAAGCAAGGAAGAGAAAGAGTAATTTTAATAATAAATTGTGCTCACCTCTCAGGATGTCAGGATGGGTGCATGCCCATCATGATAAATTATTTCAATCTATAACCTTTTTAATTCTCAGTAAAATTGTTCTTTCCAGACAAATCATCCACCACTGAATGGAATCACAGAGTTCTCTGAATTGGTGATGAGGGTCCAAAAACCAGGCTCTGAACACATGCCCAGAGAGTTCAGTCTAGTACTGGAATTATTAGAGGTTATCACCAAAGTTTGTAGTCCGTTAATATTAAGACATTAGAAAACATTATACTGAGTTAAAAGAGAATTGGCTAGACCCTAAATATATTCTAAATATCCTAAAGGCATCCTTTATATAAGTAGTTTACAAATGGTGTCACTCTTACTGGGGAGTTAGCACAGTTAGTGGGTGTCTTTACTCTGTACAGTCCATTCATTGAATAGCATTGAGAGGTAATTATAGAAGTAAACTGCAGATACCTGAAGATGCAGGTATTTTACAGTGCACCTCTCTGTGTAACTGCTCCTTACTGGCGACTGAGGTGGCTGCGTATCTGAAGTGGCTTTTCATAGCTCGATACTGAGATCAGCCTGGAGTCCAATGGCAGCCAGCGTGTCTTGAAACTTGAGGCCAGTTTACCAGGCGTGTCTTGTAAATTGTGCAGAACTTAGCATAACTAGATTCACTCTGTTCTCCAAATCAGTTAATTTTAAATGTGGTTGTTTTAGCTGCACAAGCTCTAGTCACATAAATTACAGCAGTGAAACCTTTTCTACAGTGATACAATCACAGTGACCAAAACAACTTGTGGCTGTATTATTGCTTTCCCAGTTGAGTTGCATCCATAGATTTGAGGCATCCAGCTTCTCTGTGACTGTTTCAGGAGTAAAAAATGAGACAAAAAAAGTGCTTAACTTCACTCTTCTCAGTTTATTGGGGGTGTTAAAAAGTAATCATAGACAAGTCAGCTTGCTCTTGCAGCGGCAAGGGGAGGAATTCGCAAACATACTCCTTCCCACTGTCCTTTGTGCCTCAGAATGTTCATACTAGTAAAAATAAAGATGATTTTATAGGTGCAGTGTTTCTTGATGACTTTTTGTATGCAGCAAATCTTTCCTATCAGTCCTTTTGTGAGACTGTGGTGTGAAGGTTAGACAGCACAAAGGTAACTAATTTAATTAGAGCTTATTTATTCCCGTTTTTAGCTAGAGACAACCTAGCAAATCATCATCACGTTTCAAACTAGCAGGAAGTACAGGCAAATTTGGTCAGCCAACTACAGCTCTATATTTACTTTTCCTTTCTCATGTAAATCAAATGAAGGAAAACATAGAAAATGCAATGAGAAGAGTGGCTTGCTGACTTCTAAGCCATATTCTGAGGAAGAAAGCAGGAGGGAGAGTGAAATTAGAGGATGCAAGCAGAAATCTGGGCATACTCGAGAAGACACTAAGCCCTGTGCACAATCTGTCCCCTTTGGCAATACAGCAAACTGTCATTCACTCAGTGTGGGCCAGATTCTTTTTTGGATGGAAATGTATTAAACTCCTTTAAAAAGGAGCTCCATATAAATAATTTCTAGGTCCAGGAGGTATTTTTTGACAAACTTCAATAGCACTGTTCTTGCTACCCACATTCATTCCTAAGAGGATGGATTGCATATCTGTTTGAACTCACAGTTCAACACATGAATGGCATTTTTTGAAATATACACAGAGTTTGCTTGTTACAGCAATTCCTTTTGTTACTCATTTCACATAGTAACTTGTACATGCATTAGCGGTAAGATGTTCCAAGGGAAAAAGTTGTAATTGCGCATATTTAAAGGGTACATCATTTACCTTTATTACAACTCTAGTTGCAGCTGTGGTCTCAAAAATTATCCCAGTGTGCACCATGCTGGTGCAATTAGGAGAAACTGGTTCTTTGTCTTTATAATCCTTCTCTGGATGAGAAATCAGAACATCGATAGAACAGAGAAAGCACTGTATTGTATTATAACTCAGTAAGTCAGCCTGGCCCCATGACAGTTCCTGGAGTAGTAAATTAGCCTTGGAGAATAGTTTGGGAAGGGAAACCTAGTTAGAGTGTTTGCAGTAAATATAAGAGCTGATGCGTGGGCGTTGCAGTCACAAATCCTGTTATATGCTAATATGATTTATGCACATAACACCCAAATATAATTATCAGAGTTAACCCCTGTGTACCTGCTGCATTTAAAATTAAAATGAAGTTATGCTATTTGCACCTTCAGAACAGTTGATCTATATTACACATGAACATTTAATAATTCAGCTTATTTTTGCTGACTGAATACACTGTGCCAGACCACAGTCCTTTCATTTGAGCAGTGATTGGCATTCTTCTTGAACCTGATGAATCTTGAATACAAATGAACTATCTTAGCTGAAATGTCATTAAAAAAATATAAGTTTTAATGGATGTATTCCTTAGCCAGAGAACGAGGGATATCATAGGAGCCAGTTGGATACATTGTGCTGTGTGAAACATGTCTAGCAACAATTTTTCTACACAACCTTAATTCTGGAGTGAATTTTTCATAAGTGGACATGAGACACCCAAACAACCAAGTAAATGAGCACCTTCCAGCTTAGAGCTCTCTTCAGGGTCATGGTGTTAATTAGTGTGTCTATACTGACTTCATTCTCTGCTCCAGGAGAAACAGAATTTATTTTCTGGACCTCGATTTGCAGAACTGTTTGCACCCTTTACAGCTGGCGAATTGGCTTTGCCCTCTCTCAATAGCATTTAAGGTACTCCTGGATTTGATCACTCCCAGGCCATTCTTCACTCAGCTGTTTTGTGTGCCCAGCCAAATATGGGTATGAGGCAGTTTTGTTTAGGAAAAATCTTGCTGATCTGCAGCAGAGAAAAATCCTGGTTGATAAAGTTGTGGACAAACAGGAGACTCAAGAGTAATCCAGCTGCTGGTGTTGACATACTCATCTTGAACAGTTGTGTTCCGGCTTTGGTGTAGCAAAGCACTCCTACTCCATTTTTATTTAATACAATGACTACTTCTCTTAACTGGGAACTAACCTTCCTTCCTACAAACTGCTAAGGACTTCTAAGAAAGATCTGTTAGTGCAAAAATGGAAAAATGATGCTTAAATTTTTAAAGACTAATGAATTCTGGAATGTAAATCCATCTGCACACACCCTGAGAGCAGAAATTGTGGCATTGCATATGCCTTCTGTGCAATACTCAATCCAAAAAGCTGCAACATTCTACACTTGTAAATGATGGCAGATATGACTCTATTTTGACTAGCAAACCAAAAAATGTATTGACCTAAGAAAGCAGCATTTTTCATTTTGAAAATGTCAAAACAAACTGTCGGAAATTTTGAAAAAAAGTCCCTAAGATCTGTTTGTTTATCCCTTCTGATCAGAAACAAGACTTACAAAAACTCTCTGTGAGAAAGTTGATTGTTTTGTTGAATTATTATTTTCCAAGAAGAAAAAAAAAGTCAAAATTTTCTCAGCAGTCCTTCTAATTCCTGATTTTTTGCTGCTCTAATTTCCATAGGTAAAGAAGCATGTGCTAGTGATTCCTGGAATTACATTTTAATTTGTCATCTTGAACTCAGACCAGATTAAAATTCTGACCTTCAACAATCAGCATCTTTCTGTGAAGGGATTTATTCCTTCCAGTTTGATTCTTGTGCTCTTAATTTTGATTCAGGTTTTTGCTTTCATTAAAGGATTTCTGTAGTAACTCCCTGTTAACCAAGTTATATGTGGATTTGTAGAGTTTATTATTGTACTTAATTCAGTTTGAAAACTCCCATAGTAACTATATCTTTATTCCACATCTCTGTCTTGATCAAAATTCTGAAGGTTTATGAGATGATAGAGACCTAGAGACCTACTCTCTCAATGTATAATCTTGTACCTGTTACTGTACCCAATAGAAGAAAACTGCTGGGGTCCCATTAAAATGGTCCAGACTGCAGCTTAGCATTTCACAGAACACCAAACAGAAGACTAGAGTGGATTCACAGAGGGACAGGCTATTTTTCCAAGAAAGACCTGGTCCAACACACCTGACCTGGCTCGCATTGGCAACACAGGTCATGTCCTGTCCTTAGCATGGCCATCTCCTGCAGCCACTGCTGAGGTGAAACATGGAAACTCTTCATGCAATGGCTTTCTGAGCAAACTGTGCCAGGTGCTGCATGCACTGTAGCCTGATGTATTGGTTTCACCCCAAAATGTAGAAAGTTCATCGGTATCATCATAGAAATGGTGGCCTCAGAGTGCATGGTGGTTTCAGCAATATTCAGTCCCTTCCCCAGGCTGAGCTGGGCAGTTAGCAACCAAAGTAGTTGATGAAGGCCTGTGAAAGACACATAAAATAATCTGGAAACCAATTAACAGATTAATTGGCAAATATACCTATTCTTTACCCCCAAATGTTTCTGAGGATTGTGCAAGTAATGAGGTGGAAAAGATTAGCATCAAATAAAATTCCAAAAATAAGCAAAAACAGTGCAAGACAGTAAAAGGTCAAGCTCAAGCAACATGAAAATCAGCATTAAACCTTGACTTGTCTGGCTGGGAGATATGTATGGGTTGAAATCTTTATCTCTGACTAACATACAGCATAAGACCTGAAGTTTTTGTAGTGAGATTGCTCCCATTTACCAAAAAAATTAAAAAACATTAGAAAGAATATCCTTTTTTAATTGCAAATAATAACCCCTCAAGCCTACTAGCACAAAAATTTTACATGGGCATTAGTAGGATCCTGACACAGATTATTCCTCAGAAAAAGCAACACTATTTTACAGAGAATGGAAGTCATAAAGCTGTAAGGTGCTTTCTTCAGGGCACAAACCAACTGCAGACACATGAAGTTAAGAACAAATTTCTCCCTATGAGCTAATTATTATTTAATGAGCCATCATCATTTTAGTACCGAATGAATGATTGGAAAATTATTTATTTTCTTGTGTTATCATACAAACTCGAAGAAAAGAAATCCATGGGAATCAATGGCAAATTTTCTGAAGATCTAGGCACTAGCCTGCTGCCTGTCAGGGCTGGAATTAAAACAAATTTGCTCCCTTGCAAGTTATATTAGGCTGTAATAATGTGAAATGTGTGAAAAACTTCCAGTTGTGATACAATGACAAATCCATGCAAACACATACAGTTTTTAACTATTGCATATCTCTGGTTTTGTGCACTTTTACGTGGTTCAGGTAGAAGAATCACAGCTGTGTGGAACAATACTATCTCCAGAGAACCAGCACATTCAGAGCCATTGAGGGGATTGCCAGGAAAATTGCCATCCAGTTGGTCTTAAAGAAATAGTAAAAGCTGCATTTTTTCCTCCAGAAATACATATGGATATTGAATACCAAGTAGCAATATGAGCTGCTTTTTCTGTAGGCTCAGAAGGAACTGACCGATAAATGTCAGTATTTTCACGCTTAGGACAGTTGAGTCTGCAGAAAGACTTAATATGAAGCTGGATTATAAAAACTGTGGGATAAGCCAGAAAAGTCGATTCTTCAGGGCTGCAGATTGCTTCCACCCAGCAGAAATCAAATGAAGAGCTTCTAGCTCTTCACTCTATCAGATGTTGGTAGTACAGAGTGAAGCAAAAGAGCAAAGACAAGTCCCCAGAAGACCATGGGGAAGATTTGGCTCCTGATGAGGACTTCCAAACCACTGTAAAACTCATAAAAAAGGACTTCAAAACAAATCACTTAGCTTCCACTCAGAGATCTACACAGAATCAAAAAAAATTAAGTCTCCTTCTGCAGCCTGTTGGAGTTGGCTCTGGTTTTACCCCTGAGGTTCTGTTCTCCACAATGGCAATTTCCAGTGTGGAATAGCAAATTAGTTCTGCCTTTTGGGTGTGAGGTTTTGGGAGATACCAAGTATGTCCTCTGGCTTCTTCACTGTCTATAGATCTAGTGAAAGACAAAGGGAATTAGAAGAGAGAACTCAATCCCATGCAGTAACAAAAAGTGTGAGGATGATGAATACCACCAATCTTCCCCAAAGAAGGAGAATGACAGGCTGAGGAACAGTATTGAGGAAATATAAAGCGGATGCTGGACAACCCAGGGCTTCCAGAACTCAGGCTCTGATCAGGTTGACTACAAATGCCAAGGTATTCAGGGAATAAAACATGGGATAAACCCTTCACAGTCAGTTTCAAAATAATCAGTTCTGTGTTGTTTTCTTCCTATTACAAATGCATAAGAGATCAAATAAAATGGGGAGGTACTTCACCAGGTAGAGCTGCCCTTCTCCAAAGTGCACTGCAGCACCACATCCTAGCAAAACATAAAGTCTAAGTTAGCAGGTAATATATTAATAGATCCAAACCTAATATATTTCATTAGAAATAACCTGGGTCTAGGAAGTTTCAAATGAAAAAGGACGATTCACCCAGCAGGCTGCAAACGAATCCAAACTCAGCAGTAGGTGCTGTCTCTCATAAGTACAGTCTGTCTTTAGGGTATGAAAAACAAAAATTTCAGCTCTACTGTTCCAGGGCTGCAGTGCAGGCAGCTGCGTCAGCAGCCTCAGCCTAAAGAGGTTCTCCCTGTTATGAAGTCTGAAAAATATCAGGATCCCCTGGTCTGAGCTTCCAGCCATGCAGGTGTACTTCGGATGTCTGCAGGACTACCATGGAATTAGTCCAAACTCTGCTTCTGAGTTATGCAGCTTTTACTTGGAGCTCCATAGGTCTTCCAAGGCTAATCCAGCTGTTATGTCTGAGCTTTGACTTCCCAGACTTAAATTACATTCTTTACAATTTTTTACAAAACACCCTATTGAAGTTACGTTCTTTTTTCTTCCCTGTAGAAAAGAATTGAAATGACTGTTTTATTATTTCTTTTAACCTCTCAGAAACATAGTAGTTTTCCTATCTACAGTTCACTATAAAATCTAAACTTACACAATTAAACATGGCTACACTTGGAAACTTCTATTCCTGCATCACCTCTGGGTTTCTTTTTGCTCTCCTTAATTTTGTTTGGTAATTGTCCTTCCTTCCTTCCTTCCTCACATAAATGGCTGAGACAAAGGCCTATTGGTTTCCTCTGACTTCTCTTTTCATGCATGCCAGTGAAGGTGGGTTTCCATGGCACAAAGGAGCCCTCTTTAATTTTCAAAACATTTTATGTATTTGAAACACACCAAGGTGTTTGGACATCTACCCTCTGCAGCAGCAGCTGGAAGCCAAATGAGATATTATAAGATGTCTAAAATGGAATAAGATACTTAAGTCTGCGAAACTGAATCCTGAACCAGATAATCTTGCTGCAAATTCAGAGATTGCTCTGACACAAATGCCATAATCTTCTGGGTTCAACCACCTGCATCGCATGGCTCAGTCATCAGACCTGAGCCTGCTGGTGTTAGTAAATGCTGACATATTTCAATATCTATGCTTATGGTACTAGAGTAAAGTTAGTTTTGGCCTTTGCTACTTTTAGTTCACAAAAGTAATCAAAACAGCACTCTGTAAATTCTTTGCAGCCTTCCCTGCTACAGGCAACAAGAGATTTGCCACGAACTTCAGCAGAACCATTTATGAGTGCCACGTTTAATTAACACGTAATTCAGAGTGTCTAATAGGATTGATGTGTATCTGAATTAAAACAGCAAATAAAATGGTGCTAAGGGATAGAAGTAGAGAATAGACTTTAAATCTCATTTCAGGACTTGAGCACAAATGGCAGAAAATACCATGGGCTTCACAGACTGGGAAGAACTTGGCATGAGATAAAAGGCTTAAGCCAGGATTCATCCAACTTCCAGTGCTGCTCAAAGGATGAAACCATCTGAGATTTATATATTCATTGCTTTACTTGCCCACACAAGGCTTTGAATGCCACTGGAATTTGATTTTTAGAGGACATCAGAAAAACTGACACAAAATGTTGTTGGATGAAGTCTGCAGGAGGCTTCTGGCTCATCCACCAGGCTTCTGAGCAGTCAGACATTTTGGGATTGAGAGTGGTTCTCTTCCAGATTCACATAATCTCATTTGGAGCTTTCCCTCTGTTAGAATGCAATGTGAGACAGGCTTTCAAGCCCTTTCCTCTGGTGCTAATCCTCCAGTGAATATTGACTCAGAGTTTTGAAGAACTGCCGAAAAAATGAGAAGTCAATGAGCCTTGCTTCCCTCCCTGCCTGTGTGCTCAAGTGAGCCCAGTGGGGCTAGGAGAAGGAGAAATAAAAGAAAAAAAACAAAACCAAACCAAAACAAACCAGAGACACTAGATTGCTGTTTAAATTAGGAAGATCAGGTGAACAGGAAGATGGGCTATTTGTGACAGCTTAAGAAATCCTGCTGTTCTGGCTGTCACTCCGACTCTGCTGTCTAGACCAAAGCAAGTGGTTGCTGTACTCTTTTACACATCTCTCCCTCATGCCCCAATGTCAGGGTGGGACAGTGCCACACTCCCATTTTTTTAAAGAATTGAACATTGATATAACAATGTCATAACTCCCTTCTCCTCGTCCCTGTGTCTGGAGGGAAGCAGCTGCATTCCCACCACTCGTTGCCCCTGCAGAGGTGTACAGTGCCACAGCGAGCCAGGAGCCCCATGCTGCTGGGAGAAGCAGCTGCTTCTGCTTTTCTTGGGAGATGCTGAGAATAGCTGAAAGCTACATTGCCTTTTGCAGAGGTAAAATCCTCAGTTTGCCAGTTCTGTCCCAGTGGGTGAGAGATGGAGCCCCCTGTCATGGGACCATGACACGAACCGGCAGCCAGAACTCCCAGATGGGGCTCAAGGAGGCAAAGAGCTGCATAAGCTCAGCCTTGGTGTCCTGCCCAGATTTAGGTCCCAAATGGCTCCAAGGCTCAAATTCACATTCCCGCTTTCTTTCCCTCCTGCCAGTTTTGTCTCTGCTTGAGTCTCTTCTGTTGATGTTGGTTTAGGAATCTCCACCCTCTCTTTAGCAAGTCTTAACTCTTATCTGGAAACACTGCAGAATTTGCCGCCCTAGGAATTGAGATTTTCAATAAACTCACAGGCCAAGCAATAAGGGCTTCTTTATGTGTGTCACAGGGCAATGTTGTGTGGAGGATCGAAATTTCCTGCGTTGTCTCCTCAATTCCCTGATTACTCAGCAGGGGGTTTCATTACTGGAAGGCAGAGAGGCATTAATATCTGATACTTAGACTGAGCAAGAGCAAGAATTGTTATGTGTATTAAGAAGAGGCTACTAATTACTGATAACCTTAGCAGTCAGTTTTGACTCACACTGACATACTCTCCATCCTTTCCCCCCTCCACTCCTCCTCTCACTTTCTTTCACTTTCACTTGATTTCTTCTTCAATTTTTATTTTTGTCTTTTAAAACTAAAGATATAAAAACCTTTCTCAATTTCTCTCTCTTGTAGAAAATATCCTGAGAGCACAGATTTTAGTCAATATGCCACCAATCTCTAGTACTGAGCAAGAGATTAATGTTCTAAGTATAATATACAGTTTGTTACTTTGGGTTAAGGAGACTATTACAGGTTGTATATAATTATTATTGCTTAGCAATTGTATCTAATAATAGGTGCAAAAGCGTAGCAAATATTAATTAAGGAGGCAAAGGAAAATCCAGCCAGAATGACGTCTGAAGCAACAGTATTTGTTTTATGTGAGGCACAAATTCTGGAAAAGAATGTTCTGCTCTTCCTCATAAGATGGAAATAAGTATCATGGAAGTGAAATGAAGAAGAGCTGGTAACGGTTTAAGGGTGGTGTTAGTGGCATGACTAATCAAGCAGAGAGAATAAATTGAATAAGAGTCACACTTTCTACAGAGTCACAAAGTGATGGAAATAGAACTGTCATTACAGATGCTAATTAACAGGGCTCAGTATCTCAGCTTTGGAGTTCAAAACAGCGGGAACTCTATGGAACAAGCAGCATGAATTTCACACACCTTGACTTGTCCTGAAGGAATTCCTTGTGGCTACCAGTGGCATAACATTATCACAGAATGCTGTTGTTATTATTTTCGAGAAAATGTGTTTCCATGTAAAAACACGTTCTTAACTTTCAAACTATCAAACTTAGATATGTAAATCCCTAATAAGTTTACATGTTCTCTGTGCCCATTTGGACAACATTAGTAAAGTCAGAATTTGATTATTGCATTCATCATCTAGTAGGGTGTCTCAAAAGGTGAGGATCCTAGAGACAAGTTTCCTCTTTAACTCCATGTTAAAGAGTAGTTATAGAAGTCTTCCAGACAGGAAATCCAGGTTCTTGTACTTGGGAGTTTGTTGCATCAAGAAACTCTTGGTAGCATTCATGCTCCATTTTCAATAAGCACTGGATATGAGTAAGTTCAAAATTTTGTAAGGATGTCCATGCTATATCATAAGGGATAAAGGCGATAATAAATTCATCTTACTGTCAGTCTGATACTGATCTCAGGACTTGAACCGCAAGGATTTAAAGGAGTGAGATAATAGCAGCTAATAAGGAAAACAGTGCTGAACTGATTATTGAGTCCTCTGAATGAGTGTACAAATGGCAAATTAAGGCGAAACAGGTTTATCTTTGTTGGACTACACAGAGATGAGCTGTTTGATCTGTATTATTTGTGGTACTTATAAATGTTTAGGAACTAAATGCAGTCTCATAGCTGGTAAATTTGGTGTTGACTGCAAGGCCAGGAAAGTAGGATGAAATAAGCTGTTTGGTGGTTGCTATAGAGTTATTAAAATCACCTGTTAAAGAGAGTTTATGTCAATAATAGAGTAATTTGCCCTTCTTTGGTCCTTTGGGAATCAGACATCCAAACCTGACCCCTGATTTCCCTTTGTGATCAGCAGAGAGCAGTGCACACCTCCAAAGAGTGGTTTTTCTCATCCTGAGGGGATAATGATGATAAACTTTTTCCCCTTAATCAGAAAAGAAACACAGTTGTTAACTTGAAAGTACAGCAATTACCAGAATCAAACTGATTAAAACTCTGAGAGTTGCTAAAGGATAGGAATGTGTGCGCTGCTGCTCAATTCACTCACTTAGCAGAGTTTTGAGGGATAATTTTTGTCCTATGCATAAAGAGAAGTAATGGCTGATGCTTACATGCCTATATTTTCAGATTGGAAGTAAGGCACTTATTTTTAACAGCAAATTTATTTCTCAAACGCTTTAACTATCCAGTTGCTTTAGATCTTGTATAAGGTTTTTGCATATTTAAACAGGACTAATCTTCATTAAAACTATGATCATGTAAAAAGCAACAAATTCAGTGAAAGTCATGACCTGCAATTCATACATCCAGCCAGAAGCTCACAGCACACATTTTTTGCTCTACCAATGACTAACGGTACACATTCCTCTCTTTAGGTACTAACAGTATAAGGACAGGAACAGAAGAATGGGAGAAGGAGCAGTATTGAGCAAGATCACTGCATCTAAACATATTTGAATTCTTTGTTAGGACTTCACATCAGGAAACTAGCTGTAGTTTCTAATCAGCTAGGCTAAACTGAATTAAAAAAAAAAATTTTTGAATATACATTTTTTTTCCCTCTCCTTTCTTTGTTTTTTTTTTTTCCTTTCCAGAAATACAAAGCTGCTTGTCTGTGAACTATGATTTTCTGTTCTGACCACATCTCCAAAAATCAGGCTGATAGCCAAAATTAATATAACATTCCTACATTTTGTCAGAATAATTAATGAAGATATGCAAAACAGTCCAATACCTATCCCTGGGGATGTCCAACCCTATCTGTCTCAAGTCCTTTTATTTCACCCCGTTGACCCCTCCCTTTCAGTCATGCTCCAAATCTCTTACTCATAAATTTTCCTTATGAGGTACTCATGTCCCAGGGGGTACCAACACTGTCAGTGTGATCCCAAACAGCTTTTTGTGCATGTCAGATGAAGTTTTCTGGTTCCCACAGAATCCATCCCCAGAGGGGTCTAGGCAGGGATACAAGCAGGCAGGGGGGCCCATGGCACTCCCCAGCCTCCCACCAGCCTTCAGTGAGTTCACTTTTGGTTTTGCTGCTCTGCTGTGATAGATGTGAGTTCCAGATCTGAGCACTTCTCATTTTCAGGCAATCCTGGAGTTTTAACACAAGCTTGATTTTCTAAGGGAGGATCTGCTGGTGCTAACTCCGGCTCCTTGCCTGGGAGCTAGAGTAATGTTCCAGCAGAGGTGAATTTCCTTTGAGAGGAAAGTAATTTGCTTCAAAAACAGAAGCAAATTACTTCAGCATCTACTAATAACCTCTCTATTTAAGAACTTACAAATGAAAATATTTTATTTATTATATTAAGCTATTTGTGATCTGAATCAAAAAAAAGCCAAATAAAACTAATATTTTCTATTCCTCAGTTTAGGTATGGAAAAAATTCAATCCTAATTAATAATAAAATGCTGCTGGTACTTTACATTAGAGACTGTAAAGGTTATTAGGAAGAAGAAATCACTATATATACATATATATACAAATGTATGGCCTTCATTTCAAAGTCCTAGCTGGGCTAGAAAAAGGTCTTTAGAATGAATTGTTTCTGTAAATGAATCAGACGGCATTTTCAGAATTGCTTTGGGGCAGATTTTTCTGATGTTTTAATATTTCCTCTGTTGGGTGCTGCCCATTTAGTGCCACAGCTGGGCAGAGCTCCAGAATCCTGGTTCTGTCATTGCCTACCCTATTGCACAAACCACTGTACTTCTCTGAGCTAATTCTGAGCTTTTCAACCTTCAAAATGGAATCACAATGCTGATGATAATGTATTCAAAGTGGACTAATAAAGTTTATGCTAGTCTCAGCTGGAAATGATCAATGAAGGCAGCATTTAATTCTCCTGAAATCCATGTTACATCTGTGCAACCTGTAGAATGGGTTTCTTCTGAGCACATAGGTTATCTAAAGCACGTGAAGTCCCCTTAAAAACAGTGGTGAGAAATAACCAATCCTAAATCATAGCTCATCTGATTTAGATTAGGTGTTTACCTTCAGATAGGCTTAGCAAAGAAAAAGATTCCTATAATATAGATGTCTAAAGTTAGAAGATGCCAACAATACCCAAAGTGATAAGCAGTCAGAGCCCATGGCTTCCAGAGATTTAGATTCCTTTATCCATTTTATATTAAAGAGTTTTATCTGGATAATTTTGCTTCAACTTGCATGCTCAGAAGTCAGTAATAAAGCACTGGGCCCTTGAAATACCCTCATGTCATATCACTTAAACAATTCAAAGGTTGATTTTCTCCTTTTGCCTGTGAAATAACTAAAGAACAAAGCTTTCATGAATTCTCATTTGCAAATTGTAATTGCTTCAGGAATAGAAACACTTAACACACATTTCTGACATACAGTTTGTTTTTTGTAAAAAAAAAAGAGAAAAAAATCCCAACTAAAGAAAGAACCACCACCCGCTCCTGGAATCCATTAAAAAGACTCAGACCTTACAGTAACAAATGGAAAGGTTCTATAGCCTAATTGTTTAGACTCTGATGTCCAACTAACATTGTGTAAAAAGATGCCAATAAAAATACAACTTTGAATCACAATATAGTTGAAATGCAAGTGTATGATACAATTTATAATAACATTTACTGACTGTAATTGCCATGCAGTTTTATGCCTCCAAGAACTATGTGAAGCATAAGGATTTACTAACTGTGCTGAATTTTCCATATGTGTCAGAACTATGGCTGTACAAAATACAGAATCATAGCATAGTTTGATTTGGAAGGAACCTGAAAGTTCATCTTGTTTCAGCCCCCTGCCCTGTGCCAAACTTTCTCCAGACCAGGTTGCTCCAAGTTCCATCCAACCTGGCCTTGAACACTTCCAGGGATGGAGCATCTATAACTTCCCTGGGCAACCTGTTCCAGTGCCTCCTCACCCTCAGATTAAAGAATTTCTTCCTAATACCCCATCTAAACCTACCCTCTGTCAGTTTAAAATAATCTCCCCTTGTTCTATCATCACATGCCCTTGTCAAAAATCTCCCTCCAGCTCCTTGGTGGGCCCCCTTCAAATACTGAAAGATTGCAATAAGTCACCCTGGAGCCTTCTCTCCTCTAGGCTGAACAATCCAATCTCTCAGCCTTTCCTCACAGGAGAGGTTTTTCAACCTACCTCAACATCTTTCTGGCGCCTCTCTGTTTCATCTGTTTTCTGTTAAAAATTCTGTTTTGGTCCAACAAACCATAGCAGTGAATCTTCACAGGGGCTCACCTAAGAGCTTCCTTCTTGATGTTAAACCAGAAACCAGAGCCTTCCTTTTTCTCTTAAATTCCTCGGAAGCCCAAACCTCAAGACAAAACTCAAGGTCAAAGAAAGGGTTCCCTCTTTGCTCTGTCAAAACCCACAGTTTACCCACAGAGTTCAGAACTTCAAGGCAGAATTAACATATTAGATGACTTAGTCTCACATGTAAAGGGTAAAGGAGATTAACCTTATCTCACTGGAGTGATTTAGAAGTTGTGGATTTAATTTGACCACACTATTTAAGATCTTTTGTAGTCAAAGGAAAGAGAGGAATTTCTGAAAAGGCAACTCCTCCCATGGTAATGAGATTTCTGCACCTAAGTTTCTAAGATAAGCAGGACAAATCATGCTTTGGAGATGCCTGTCTTTCCTGATGGATTAAAAAGAAAGCCTAGACAATTAGCTTAGACTTATCAGCTTTTGAATGTCTCTAGTTAGGTGAAACAAAGGAGATCTGAAGGCTCTAATCTAATGTAGTGTATATAGTTGTAGCAGGTGCTTTACTTTTGCTTACAGGGGAAAAGAAACTTCAACTTTTATCTTAACTACACACAAAAGTATGAGCAAAGAGCTAGGGTTTTCTTTTGTGAGTACTGTTATCACATTTGGCAAAATGAAAGCTTTGTAATGAGGTTTTGTTTTTCCCTCATAAAAATTTCATTGAATTTCCACTTAAATAATCCACAAGGAAGAGATTATTAAGACAAAGCATTTTCATTTATTAGTACTCTCAATATCATGAGAAGCAAAGATTTTAATTTTTTTCCTTTATCACATATTTTTAGCTATATGACTAAACTATGCTATATTTTAAGACCCTTGAATGATATCTTTCTCTTTTATAAACAGGATTTTTTAAGTGGATCTGGTAAAAGCATTTTTAAATGTAGGTTCATGGGAAATGATAGAAGTTTAAAGTTTGATTTATATTATCAAATATAAATGTAGAAATATCAATATATGGAATAAAAGAAAATTTTTAGTTTTGACCAATTTGAAAATTAGTCGAATATATATTTTTATGGAAGTTAATATATGGTTTAGAAGAGAAGACAGTTTCCTGAAAAGTTTGCAAATTAAAGACAAAATGGGAAGACATTCCCATTCTCTCTGAATAGCAGATTAGTGAGTAAGTTGTAAATAAAGAAGCATAAAATATCTTATCCAGTTCAATTTCACAGGGTCAGTATTTACAAATACATATAAAACCATGTTAACTTAACTTGCAGGATGTATTTTTTCAAGCACAGAGGGAAAAGGAAATATATTCAAATTGAAAAAGTATTTGAAGACATGTACACTCTTTACAATGCTCAGGAACAAGCCAACCTACTCGTAGGAAAGAGAATTTGGCTGTGAAATCAGATGTCTTTTTCTTTGTGATTACCAAGGTAAGATGGAGACTTGCTCAAATTCTTTGTGGATTTTGATTTAATGCTAGCCACTAGAAAACCTGAAAACACATATTCTTTTAATGTGATAGAAACGGTAGAAACAAAGATGAAATGAAATCTTTATTCAAGTCTTTATGCACAAAGTCAGATGATAATAACTACTATTGAGTTGATTTTGAACCATTTGAATTTCAGTTGCATGCTATTTCGACAGAATAGTCATGTCTGTCTCAGACACATCGTTCTGAATCTCATTGGACAGCAGAAACAACTGCATGTGGAAAATATTTATGTGAATCAAATAAACTGCTGAAATTTATATCATAGAACTGTAAAAAATAAATTTATTTATTTATTCAAAGGTGGTTGTTTTGCTTAATTTCTTAGGAATTTAACCTGGAAATTTTACATGAAATAAACTTGAAAAGGTTTCTTCATTTGCTGTTTGATTATTTTCTTTTTCTATCTCTCATTTTTGTATAGTTTTGTACACTCTTCTGAATATATATCTGGGAAAAAAAAGATTGATATAATTGTCCAGATTACCTTGGATAAATATTATCTTCTTCTATTTTATTTAATTTGTTCCTACCATATATGTGAATTAAAAAATAAAAGAAAAAACACCCCTACCCTGGTGTAGATTTTCCCCCATGTGACCGTATCACAGACTGGGAAGCATGTGGCAGTGTTTCTAATATCATAAACAGAACCATAACTGTTTAGTCAGAGACATTTTGAATTACAATATTTCCTCCTTCAGGTCTTTGGATTCAATTCAAAGCTGAAGCCAATAGATGTTGCATTATAAAATCTGTGGCTTTTATCCGTCAATTTAATTCAGAATTTTGCTCTTAACCCTTCATGAAATAACAGTATATTTTGATAAATGTAAAATACCAGTTGCTCAAGAAAATGGCATTTGATTAAACAGTATTTTCTTTGAATAACTTTAATTATCCAATTAATAGGTATTCAAAATCAAAATGGATGCAATTGAAGAAAAGCTCAGAAAATTAATAATACCTTGAATGCATCCTCTAATCTCTTTAATAACAAAAGCTCACAGCATTTTTCTAAGTTTGGTAAGAAAATTACTTGGCTATTGTTGCTACTTAAATTAATAAGATTTTTGCTATTATGTGCATTTTCACATCACTGGGTCATAAATCTTGGAAAAGAAATATTCTGAAGTGGAAATACAGAGACAATAAGGAGGAGAGGGGAAGATCTATGGATGTCATCTATCTGGATTTCTGTAAGGCCTTTGGCAGAGAATCCTAAAATATCCATCTCTAAATTGGAGAGATATGTATTTGACAGATAGCCAGATCAGTGGATGAGGAATTATCTGGATGGCTCTGTCCATGGACAGTGGGCAACAACTCTATCTACCCAGCACAATTTCATACCACAGAATCACCAGCTGGGGTTGGAGGGGACCCTGAAGGTCAGGCATGGACCTGGTGAAGCAAGTCCAGAGGAGGATGATGAGGATGATCACAGAGATGGAGCACCCCTCTTACAAAGAAAGGCTGAGAGAATCAAGGCTGTTCAACCTGGAGAAGAGAAGGCTCTGGGAATTTTATTACAACTTTTCCATACTTAAAGGCAGTATACAAGAAAGATCAGGACAGGCCTGTTGTGATAGGGAAAGAGGCAATGATTTTAAATTAAAGGAGCATAGATTTAGATTAGATATAGGGAAGAGTTTTTTCTCTGACAAGGTGGTGAAACTGGCAGAGTTTGCCCAGAGAGGTGGTGGATGCCTCATACCTGGAAACACTGAACAGGGCTGTAAGTGACCCGGTGTAGCTGAAGATCTCCCTGCTCACTGCAGAGGAGTTGGGCTACATGGCCTTTAACGGTCCCTTCCAACCCAAACTGTCCTATTATTCTATGACAAAGGAAAAAAGACATAATTATTTTAAGGATGCAGATATGGGTTCTGCATATCTATAGTATACAGGTCATGAATTTAGATCCAAGATATGCATCTCGACTTTCAGATAGTGAGAAACTCTTTTGCTAAAGTGCAGACATCTCTGCAACCATCTTGTATATATCCCTCTTCATTTAATAATCCTGAAGTAAGTTTCTTCTTATCACCAGGAACAACAACAACCACAACAACAACATCCGTAACAAGACTTACAACATGTGTAAGTCTACATAAAAGCTAATTTTGTACCTTATTATGTCTTGGGTATGTTTTGGTGCACCCTTAGCTGCCACTGATTGAAATTTCTCGGCACCCTGTAGAGCAGGGCTCCTGTCCTGGAAGGCCAAGCAGAGGAGAAAGTGCAATGTTCACAGCACGTGCTCTTCATGGACCATGTGCCAGCAACATCAGGATTTTCACAGTATTCCTTTGAGACATTTAGCTTCCACATCACGTAGCTGTGCTGAGGGTCAGCACAGGGGATATAGCTTCAATTTTCTCTCATCTGGAGCTTCCAAACCAATGCTCTCTGTGGGTTTGTGTTTCTACCTCGCCAGACTGTGGATACTTGACCAACTTTTAATCTCTCCCCAAGCTCTCCCAGGGGGTTCAGCCTAGGCATTCACTGAAAAACTTGCCCCAGGCTGCTCACCTGACTACATGACACAGCAAGAGCTACCAATCTAGCTGGGGCCAGGGAAGGAAGAACTTGGGCTAGACCTTCCTTCTATGGAAATAAATGTGGTTTTGTTACTTCCAGAGTAAAAGTCTACCTGGTGTTTTATTCAACAAATGTTTCAACCAGTAAAATTACACCTTAATGAGGTTTATGCACCTTAATTGAAGCTCTTGTGAAATTACTTCTGTTTCTTTTGGTCGTTTTGGTTTTTTTTCTGTGCTCTGATTTTTTTTTTATTTTCTTTTTCTTATATCTTGTTACAGCCCTTCTTAAAAACTAATGACCCAGGCACTCTCCTCCTGAGCTACAATAAATGAAAGGGAACAGATAAAATCTCTGCATCTCCCTTAGAGCCAGCGCATCCTGCAGATATCTCCCAGTGGTTGTCATTAGCCCAAATGGAAAACAGCTGAGCCCCAGCACAGCTACACTGGACTTCAGCAAGCGGGTACCTGTGCCTGAAAGGGGATGTATTTGCAAATATTCCTTCTATATTACCAGTGCAACACATTTAACCACACGGACTAACTTTGGTGCCATAGGGATAAGCTAAGCTCAAACTTCACTCCAGAAGGAAAATTTATCACTGCATGAAGAATTTCTTCTTCCCCTTAAAGAATTCATTCATAATGTGTGCAAGCCTGATGGATGGATTTATTTATGTCTGGCATCTCATATATAAACTAGTTATCAAGGAAATGTTTATACAGAGGAAAGATACAAAGATAGCTCTAGGATGAAGCATAACCCATCCTTAAAAAGGCACCTAGATTAGGTAGGATGAGTCATTACCTGTGGTCCCTTCCTCTCTCCACGGATGGTATGAAAACTAAGGGCATGATTCATCTGATCTCAATTAAATGTCAGATTAGAAGAGAAAGGAACTGTTCCCCTAAAATACCCGTTTCTCCAGTGATGACTATAAAAGAAAAAAAGAATTATGTTATCAGGGACGGATGTTCACTTTTAGTTAGATGAGCCCCACCCTATTTATCTAAATATGTGATTCTTGGGTTTTTTGACCAGGGCCAGGGGATGAACTTGATGAACCTGGTGGCTCCTTTCCTATCAGAATATTCTATTATTCTATGAAATTTTATAGAACTGAAAATATGTAAGATCAATTCATTTGACATTATTGCACACAAGAATGTATAAAATTCCAGCTATAAGATTTCCTCACTTTGTTTCTGGACTATTTTTGGTCTTTTTATGCACACTGTGTATCATATTAGGTCCTTATTCTTTACTTGGTTTTGAGTTACAACCCCTACACAGAAGATCAGTAGAGTCACTTTGGATGAGAGCAGAAATCCTCTCTGGAGCGATGACTAAGAGAAGATCCCTCCCAGAAGAGTATAAGAACCTGAAAACATCTTTGTCACCTGCTACAGTTCCACAGCCAAATAGTTGTAGCTCAGGCACTTTAGGAGTTGGGTTTTATTTCCAAACAAATTTCAGGCCTTACTGGAAGTCAAGGTTTAACTTTGAGCTGGATCTTCATTAAAAGGCAAATTTCTCTGACTGAGATATAAACAAATATGTGTTTCTTTTCCATGGGTGTCAGAAAGTCACTGGACGCACACGTTCCACCATGGGCTCTCTGTGTGCCAGGAGGGAGCCCATGACAGGAAAACAGCAATGCCTCATCTGGGCTAATCTGATGGGTTGGGTATCTGAATTTGATCAGGTCAGCAGACTGGAGGATCAGACAGACCTAAACTTTGTGCAATATTTTATCTCCAGCACATAGTGCTTTAAAGCTCAGAAAGTCATTAAACTCTAAGCTGACACAGGGAATGCCTAGTGGGATTAACCTTCAAAAACTAATTACCAAGGAGATCAACACAAGGCAGCCTGCATCACCAGTGTTGTGACAGCTTACCAGAGGAGTGAGCAGTGTCATAAAAAGTTGAATAAAAAAAATCTGCTTCACTGCAGATCTTTTTCCCACATAGGTAGAGTTTTCCAAATGACTACCAATGAAAGACCAATGGAAATTAGTTTCTAGTTACAGATGGGGGTCTGGGTACAATTGCTATGATGATTATTTTCATTTTATCCTTTTTCCTGTAGTTTATAGGAAAGGTTTTGAATAAAGTATTACACTAGCAACTAGGAAGGATCAGCTCCCATATTAAGGAAGAGGGGTGGGCCTGGCTCATCTTGTTTAGACACCCACTGAGCAAATCACCCTGAACTTTCAGTGATGATTAATGAAGAGATAAAGTCGTGATGAGTATCTGATTTGTCTGAATCATCTAATGCCAATAACACCTTCAAAATGCATGCCTTTTTTCCCCCCTACTCCAGCTCTCTTGCATATTAAAAGAGCCTAAGATGGCTGCCTGGGATATACAGCTCGAGTTTTAAAGGTGAGATGAATTCTAACTGCATACCAACTGTACAGCACAAATAAATGCTGAGCTGAAAGGGGCAGTATCCATCAGCTGCTAGCCGCAAACCAACAAAGACTAATATTACCTGGAAACCTGTTAATTGCTCCTCAGATTTCATGTCCCTTGGATGAACCTGATCTCAGGTGCTACAACAAAAAGTCAGGCAGCAAATTATGTTACACACACATATATAGACATGTAGGTTGTGTGTATACCTAGGTATAACAGGACAGTATTAAAGATATCATATTACACATTATTTTATATATGTATATATATATATTTTAAATTTATTGTATATATGCTTGTGTGTATGTTTGTGTATATATACAGAGAGCGAGATGTTTTATCACCCCTAACTTCAGTTTTTGGACACAAAACTTTTAGACTTATGCAAGAAAAAAATCCTAAAGAAACAAAGACTGGATTTCTCAATTTTCGACAAATGCTATTAGGTTAACAATCTCTTTTGAATTTCAAGGATACTAAAGCTTGCACAAAACATTGGACAGCAGAAATCCCAAAGTTTGTCCCAGCAAAAGTAAAGAATTCCAGTTAGCTCAGAACTCTGTACAGTCTTGCAAGCTAGACACGTTTCCAAAAGCTACCATCTAGTTGATGCTGTGATCAGAATTCTTGGAACACATGTTAGTTATATAAATATTTTTAATTCAATCTGATCATAGCACTAGTTCAGACCATGCCCTGACTTTAAGAGATCCTCGGGGAGGACTCAAAACACATTAGTGCATTTAATTTCCTTCCTGAAGTTCCCAAATAAAATAAATGTCTATTGAATTTTCCCTCTCAGTGTAAGTCTGAATTCACAAATGCTATTACATTTTAATTAAAGTTAACTCATTTTTTCCATTTGATGGTTATTCTATCTTGATTTTTTCATTATTATTATTCTTACAATTGAATAAATATGCTAATTGGGGATTAGTTTGTAATAACAGCTGACAGGCCCCGAGGATCCATGCTGCTGTCTAATAGTCTATGGATGCAGAACAATCCATAGGGCAGCTTGGGGGAACCTGTCTGCTACCAGGAGAAATCCTCTTCATTCACAAGAAGAGACTGAAGGGATTCTTCTGCCCTAGAACCTGCACACTGCTGCCTTTGGAATGCTGCTTTTTCGCTTTGGCCCATGCAGAATAAGGGGAATTTAGGTTTTACATGATGCATTTACATCCCTGACAGGGATAGTTCGTGTTTTGAGCTGCCTTGGAGATGAATCAGCTTTGGAACAGGAGCACAGGATTTGATTGAACATTGAGAGCCTTCAAAATGTTAATAAGGACATTGCACAATATCTGGATAAGAGCAAAGGGATTTGTCTTTTTGAGGTTATATAGTCTGACATTTCTAACTTTAGAAAGATGATGTTCAGCAGTGTCAGTTTACTTATTTGCAAAAAAACCCCTAAGATAATTCAATATTGGGTAAAAACTATGAAAGGGAATCTTATATCCTCTCACAATGTGAAGTTATTAAAACATAAACCAGAAGATCAGGCAAGTCAGAATGAAAATGATCAGGTAACTCTTCTGACCCTAAAACAGCAAAGATCTTTACGTGTCATATTAATTTATAATTTTGTTTGGTATTGTACTAAAGGTATACAAGTTAATCTCCAGGTCTGCATAAAATTGGGGTTCTATTTGTAAATGTTTACTTACATAGTCCGGCTGGAGGAAAAAGGATAATCTCAGACAATCTTTGACCTAAATTACGTGATCTTTATACCAAACCCTTTCCTGAAGAGATGAAGCACTGTGGTACCTCTATGAAATCAAACAGAACATATGAATTTTGGTTAATTTTATAAAAAGCAAACCAACATTAAAAAGATTGATATTTATAGTTTGAGCTCACTGACAGACCAGTGCATTTTAAGCTTACCTATGAATCAAGAACACAAACTCTGCTTTCCAGCTGTCAGCTTGTGGGGGGTTATCTTCAGTCTGATGAAAATGTTGCAGCCTCAGTGTAACAAAGGTCTTTGAAGTTTAACTGAGCACAGAAGTTTTCCTTAGGCTTTAATTGAAAGCAGTGACAACCAAACTCTTTCTACAGCGTGACCCATGTTTTAAAAGAGATTTCTACAAATAGGGTAGGACCGAATTCTAAACTTGTTTTCTCTTCCAAAACTCTGTCCCTGAAAGGTTCAAAAAGAAGGAAATTAATATAAGACATCAACATAAAACACAAGCTTATATCAGATAATATATCAAGAGGAAGAAATCAAGATATACAGAATATTTCATTCTTTAATCTTTTTATTACTGTGGGCATTTGAACAAGATGTCTTTCAACAACAATGAAATGGAGTTAATTCAGGTTTTATTAAGTTTTTAATGTAGAATTTATTTTGCTGACTGTTAAGCAAGATGCAATGTCTATGGTATAATACAATGTGTTAAGGGAATTCTTAACTCTGGAAAATTTGAAGACAATGTATTTCTCAAGATTTCTCTTTTCTTTTAATTAAATTGATTTTTTGAAATCTTGGTTGATAACCATGAAAAAGGTAAAGAACTAGGCTAAAATACTTGTGTGTATAAGTCAGGCAGACCGTTATTCTCAAATTGTCCCACTTATTTCAGCTTCACTGAGTCAACATTTGAAAGACAGTACAGAAACTGTCTGATACAGTTTAAGGAAAGTAAATATGCTGAGGAAATGTTGCAAGTGGTTCTGTAGAATGAAGTCAATGGTATAATCTGGGTTTAGCTGTGTACTATGGAAGTAATTTTCTGAAAAAGGCCTGAAGGTGCCTATTTTCTGCCCTTGGAGAACATCATTGCAATAAGCAATAGGTATGTGAAACAAAACAAGGACATGTGTTTTCATTGGACTAAATAAGCTCCTCACAGGGTTTGGGAACTCTTGTGAGAGGCATTGGAGTCAGACAGTGGTAGGAAGCCCTGCTGGAAAGGACTTCCAGGCCTCCCAGCACAGCACAGCACAGCACAGCACAGCACAGCACAGCACAGCACAGCACAGCACAGCACAGCACAGCACAGCACAGCATNTAAATAAGCTCCTCACAGGGTTTGGGAACTCTTGTGAGAGGCATTGGAGTCAGACAGTGGTAGGAAGCCCTGCTGGAAAGGACTTCCAGGCCTCCCAGCACAGCACAGCACAGCACAGCACAGCACAGCACAGCACAGCACAGCACAGCACAGCACAGCACAGCACAGCACAGCACAGCATCTGCCTCCTGGAGGTACCAGCTAAACCCACACCACCAATTCCAAGCTCCTGTCTAATCTGGGTTTACAAACCCCTAGAGATGGAGATAGCTCAGCTTCTCTTCTGATGTTTAACTGACTGTTCTTATCCCAGCTAAGCCAAGCTTGCTGAGACCAGAAACACAAGACCGTGTGATGTAGAAGTGCATGAGTGCCTGCAAGCTTCTGTTCACAGTTCCACGTGCAGCAAAGATGTTCCCCCTGCCTGTTGTTGGTCCTCTCTGAGCCTCAGTGCCTGCTGTGGCACTGGTGAGGAAGGCTGGTGAGTCATTCCAGCCACCTACAATCCAGCAGAGCTGTGAGTCTATTTCTGCACACAGTTAACAGATGGGACAATTCACAAAAGCTAAATTTGGCAGACATTACTGGAAGTCTCAACACGGCCCTCAGTCAATTAGGTAACTCAGTCTTATGAACAGAAGTGACTAAGGGCCATTAGCTTATGGGAACCAAAGAAAGTCAACTTCTTAACCCCAGAGGCACAACAACTCTATAAAGGTTTCAAAATTGGTTTGTCTGAAGCAAGTAATCAAGAAAAGAATGAAGTGATTTACTGAGAGGTTTAAAATAGAGCAGGTTGGCCAACAACAAAAGCTTAGCTCTCCAGAGCACCTTGTGCCCACATTGTACCTAAAACAAGCTTTGCATAATAGAGGAGAGTTCACTTCCACATGATTACAGTTATAGGGTCCCTGGAGGGAAAAGAGCAAGCAAAGAGAGCAGGCTTTTCATCATCATTTATAAAGACTTTAGGGGTCTGTTAAAATGATGAAATGCTGCTTACCTCGTTTTTACAACACTGTGAGGTACAGACCTTTGCAGAATACGCTATTTAACTGTCTGGAATTATTACTGGTTAGGATCTTTCCATTTAACCACCTGCTTCATTTCAAAACCCTTCATATTTTCCCATTACCATACTAACTGCATTTTAAAAAAAAAAACACCAAAAAAACCCAACAAAATTTGCCTAATTCTAATTAAAGTAACAAAAAGCCCTGAATACAAACATATTTAAAATTAAAAATAATTTTACAAGTAAATCTGAAAAGTACAATGCTGGTTCCTCTATTTAAATGGTAAATTGAAAATTAATACTTGTTCTGACTAATTCAGCTCATCTAATAATGGAATAAAAGATAATTAAGTGGACCTGTCAAATGAGAGTTAGAGTTAAACACAGCAACCCTAGATCCTGCAGAGTAAATCTTGACTTGTGTGATTAGTTGTTCTGCTTTACTTGGGGAAACGGCTTGTGCCATCATACCCAGAAATTACTGCTTGATCCTGGAATATGGACTGAATCTGTGCATCTCTGCAGCTCTGTGATAGATGTAGAAATGCATATGTAAGTGTCTCTTGAATCAGGCAGAATCCAAAATTAAAGTCATATATTCTATTCAGCGTCCAAATGAAAATCTCTGATTATTTGAATATGATATTACTTGCCTCTGGCATGAACAATGACACATTGAATTTCAACATGGAAATTCTATTCTTTTGCATTTTCCATTGTTTGCTCATTCTATTTTTGCTTCAGATGTATCAGCTGTACAACAGAGAGCTGCTGAATGCACTCTCTGGAGTGGGTGCTGCACTTTTAGAGACCACTGCCATTTACAAGGGGTTTGGAAACACGTATTGCACTCTAGTTTGAATCACTGACCTCAAAGAGATCTGTGTCATCGTCCTGTGTAAATCCATCTGGATTTCACACAAGTAAAGTCAGGTGATCTAGGGTCAAGGAATATGAAAGGATCCTGCAGGGTTTCAACCTGCTTCTCCTGCCATCTTGAAGAATCCATACTGCGTTGTCCAGGGGTAAATGCTGATGAGGTTATACAGGCTCCAAAATCCATTTGGCTCCAAGAATTTTTCCATTTAGACATCCAGCCTAAACTAATCCTCTAGGACCCCTCAAAAGCCAACACAGACGAAAAGCACATATAAGTTATTTTCATTTTACCTCTCTTTATTTCTCAGCTTGGGGCAACAAGAAGCATTTTTCTCCTGAGGCCATGTGGAGCCCTTAGGCTGAACCTTAGCATTATCTTCCAGTGAATTTCCAGTGGTTTGATGGTTGAAATCAGGTACTACTATTACCCTAGTTGTTCCTAGGTAGGACCAATATTCAGTTCCCCCATAAAAATGTAACCGAATATTCAGACTGTACAAAATTTTTGGATTAATATTTAAAACGACACCTTATGATCTCTCCTGCTGGAGAACAGAAACTGGAGAAAACACTGCAAATAGGGAAAAGGTTGAAGAGGTCTTCATATATCTTCATACATCTTCTCCATGTACATCATACAGTCCACATCCAGTGCATGAATTTTTCCTCCCACTTCCCTGAAATACAACAATTATCCTGTAAGAGAATTATGTGTTTAAAATGAGCCTCCTATCAATTTTTTTTTCCCCAAGCAGGCCAATTTTGCTGGAGGTTTATTTACTGATATTCACACACTTGAGTTCAAATGTCTTGACAACAGAAGGGAAGATACAAGTTTCCTGACACTTTAATTCTCTTCCAGTGCCTCTGTGGACGTTAAGGGGTCTATGTTCATAGAATTATATAGAAAATGTATAGGAAAATGACCCCTTCTGAGTACTTCACTTGAACTGTGATTCTCTATTAGAAAATGTGGCCTGTGTATTCACAGATGTGCAAATCAGTACCTTTTGCTGATCTCTAAAAGTTAGCGTTAGACATAAAAACAGCATTCTCCCCATTTTCTTACATTTCTCTGTAGGAAAAAAGGACACTCTATACATGATGTTTGTGCCTCTTTTATGAATTTAATTTATTTTTGTGTACTCATAGTAGAAATACAAATAATTTTGCACTTATCTTTTTTCCTAAACTTTTGCTATTTTAATTTTTTTCCTATTAAAGGCTTTTAAAATTTTTTTCTATTTTGATGGAGATGATGGGGCTAATGGGGCTTTGAAAGGGAAGTGTTTTTTCCCACTGAAATTCCTTAATGAAAATTTTAATTTCCAGACAGAGGATGGACCAAATAACCCCTAGATGTTCCTTCCATCTTTACTTTTTATGTGACTCCATTATTATGATCTTAAAAAATAGAACACCAATTTTAACCAAATTAATTTGCTTAAGTTGGTATAAGAAAGATTTACCTGAGCTGAAAGGAAATTAGATCTCACTCACAATGGGTTCATATAAGCACCCCTACTTCTGAAGTAGAAAGTGAAGGAAAAAAAAAAAAGTGTGCAATGCAGCAGCTCCAGTTTAATTCTTTGCTTCCCTTTTCACTTCTGTGATCTTAAATACCTTCCTCTGTGTTTCAGATTTCTGTAAATAAAATAGCAAAAATTGTCACTTTGTCCAGAGTTGATGTGAGGGGAAAACCATTGGAGCTCCTTAAATACCACAGTTATGCAAACCATGTATTTTGCCACAGATAAAAACCAAGATAAATTGGTATATCTCTCTATATGAACACGTTCTTTTACTTCCAGGGCTGTAGAATATTGCATGTGGTTGAAAGCTGGAAAGTGATTGCTTCCCAACAGGGCACAAAAAGGCAACGATAGAACTTACAAACAAAATGTTCCATGCTGGAGAATATTACATTATTTTCTGCAAATTATGCCTGTGAGAACGTGAAAGACAACAGGTTTGTGGCAGCAGGAGATGTCTCCAGCTGGCTCCACTTTGTGCCTAAATTGCAATGAGGTTCTAACCTGGCATGCTGAAATGAACAGCTCTCAAAGAGTACAATATATTCCTGACACAGCTCTGCCTCCCAAAATTTTAAAGGTCAGTCTGAAAGTCTGAGGCAGAAACATTCTACACACAGAAAAAGGCCTGACTCAGACTGGGAAGAAATAACTTTGCTCTAAGAAATCAGATTAGCTAAAAAAAATTGCATTTCCATGGCTTCTTAGCACCTCTGGTTTGAAGGCATGAGTTACCTAAAAGATTTATTGGTGTGATAAATACAGATCTTTACTGCCCAGTCAATAATTTGAAACTTGCGGACTTAACTGGAAGACAACATGAAATGCCATAAAATAGCAAACCAGATGAGTTTCCACCTGTATACTGAATCTTAGATTTTAACTTTAAAAAGTTATGGCAGTCTATTTCCACAAGAGCTCTTGCATGAGGATCCCCCTACATAGGCATAAAAGTTTGTGTTTCAAATTAACTTTTCATTTTGAAAAGTGCTGAGACCACAACTCTCATTTCTGTTGGTAGGAGGTGTTGGTGTTATGTCTCTTTGAAAATTAGGCCACTTATTTTAGGCACATAAATATATTTTATTTGGCACAGTCTCTGTGGCACAGTCTCTGTGCTGCTCTGGAGATGCAAAGCAGCCACATACCTGTCTTAGGTGGTCAATTAGGATGAGAAACTGGCTTGAAGCAAAAGCAACACTTGTGAAATTAACCTGCTATAATTTTCTTTTTTTCTTCTGATGTGCTACAAAATGTTTGCTAGGTGTGCTAGATTTATCAACGAAATGTCTAGAGTTGGGGAAAAGACCCAACAATCTTAAAGCTCTGGACTGAGATGAGTAGCCTGTCATAACAGATTTAGCAAGTGATCATGCAAACCATAGGAAAAATACTCAGTGGCATAGAAAGAATGTCCTATTTACAGAAACGCTGTGTTACTTGCTTTTGGTGGAAATCAAAAGATTCAATGCCTTTGGGGTCTACTAAGCAAAGCCTTTAAGTGCAGCTGCACTGCCAGCTCTCACTGGTTTACTAATATATTAAGGATATTTGTTGCTTTGCAGAAGTACCTGGGCTAGTTTGACTACTGGGAAATTTTTATTTTGCAAGAAAGATGCAAACTTCTCACCAGCTCTGCCACAGAAGGAAACTTGAAACAGTGGCCTAAGTCAAATATAATTGATCCAGAAGATGTGTGCATCTACACCGTACACATGCATAATATATATATTTATTTATTTATTTACACACATGCACACACTAATGACATCAGGAGAATCAAGATTCAGGGTGGGACCATGATTAGGATGTTTGTTTAAACAGGGTTGTTTCACTGAATCCAGACTGAAGATTGGCAGATATACCTACTAGCTCAGATACTTGAACTTTCCCTTTATTAGGGAGCAAAAACAGGGTGTATTTTTTAAATTGCCTTTTTTTTTTTTTTTTCCCCAGGGGTAGGAAGATATTTATAGGGGGATGCTATAACTTTTCTGCCTTCTAATGAGTACAAAGGGGTTTTTAGCAGAAGTAGGTGTGGGGGTGTTCTTATGGAGAACATGTTTCCTGTCATTTCTCTTGAAAGCAAGACCAAGACTCAAATAGAAAAATATAAAAATTTACATCTCATTTGGCCACAATATAGATATCCACACTAGGATCTCTGCTTCACTAGAAATAGACATGAATGAATGAAGTGGCATTTTGTGCTTAAGATGATGTAAATTTTTTTTTTGCCTAAAATACATGAAATCTGGCTACAGAACCTATAATTACAGCTCCTGCTATTACACAGTTATAATTATTGAGGGACTTTGCCATATGTCTTCGTAGTGTCAGAAATACGAAAACCTTGGCATAAAAATATAATGTATAAGATAATTTAAAGGATTTAAAGGCTTCTCATCATAGGTGCTTTTGGTATTTTACTGTGTCATTTCAATTATTACTGTTGTGTATTGTTAGCATGGAAACTTCTCAACAAAATTCTCATTGTGTGATCATCAAACCCATTGTTTAAATAATGCTTTTATAATAGGAAGCTATCAAGTAATAATGAAGCAATGAAAAGATTTGTGTTATAAGGCAGACTGTCTAAGGAAAGCAGAAATCAAAAGGCAGGCTGCTTCTTGCACTAAAACACTTGGATAATGTGTGTTTTGCAACATGTTATAATGTGGGTTTATGAGGACAATTCAGCTGCTTTTTTGAGAGATTAAGCAGACAGGAATAAAATAAAAGGATCACTTAAAAGTGTTTTTTTTTTTTCTTATAAAGAGGTTCTGTTCATAAAGAAGGTGAAGGTCATTCCAGTACTATACTGGATGTATAATAGATACCAAATAGCTAGAGCAAGGCTGTACATAGATTTCCTAAACTGACATAGGAATCCAGAGCTCCACAGACAGGCTCTTACATAACAAAAGAATCCCTACATTTCCTAGGAAAACTGTAATCAATATCCCAGGCAGGAGTCACTCTTTGAAGGACAGCACTTGAGAATCAAAGAATTTGACAGATCATATTCTTTTCTCTGATGTCAAAAAATGCCTCTGGTCCACCAGACCACGGGACGGCTTCATCAGTGACAGCTGAATTTTCTACAGGTCACAGATGCCTTCCAATTCTTTTTGTCTTTCTCCACAAGGTCAATGTCAGAGACACTCTGAACTGATGGTTACATCTTTGTATGTTCTCCTTTTCTTTGTCAAGAACTTGCTTTGCACATTCAGAGCAAAGAGGTTTGGGGATTTTTTCAGGTTTAAAGTGAATGAAAGTGAAGGAAGAAACATGATTTTAAGAGAAAAGCTAAATCTAAGGAAAAGTAGAGCTGCAAATCAGAAATGGTAGTGACTGTAATTCAACACAAGGTTGGGAACTTGAGGAGGGAATGAATTTACAGCAGTGCTAGTTTTTCTTAATAAGAAATCAATTCTGCTGTGTCGGCTGTGTCATCTAATGAGATGTCACTGAATCATTTATATTTGTAAACTACATGGTCTGGAGTTTTTAAATTCAACTTTTTTTTTTAATTGTAAGAAACTTAGTGGAAATACATTTCTAATTTTAAGTTTGATTATGTCTCATATTCTTGTAAAATGTTGCACTAATGTGTGATACAGATTTTTTAATTGTATTATATGTGTGTTTCATTTTATTAAATTTTCAATAGCTTTGCTACTCAATGCATTGGAGACTAGCTTTGGGTTTCTAAATGATGATTTTAGAAGGTAATATAATATTAAAGAGTGTCAGGATAGCACATAAATTAGTTAAAAATCCAGATGGGCAACTGCAACAAACTCTTAACGGTTTATCATTAATATGCAGTTCTGTAAAGTATCTTGCAAAACACCAGCAAGTATTCTTTCAAGTGTACTTTTAAAAACTTATTACCAACATGCACCCATTTACTTTTCTGGCCTTTTTTTTTTTGGCACAAAGTAAGCCTAAATAACATCATTGCTAGGTTGACTTCACTGAGTTCAGTGTAGAATTTTCCTAAATTTTTTCTTGGTTTGGTGTTTTTGGGGGAAAGTGTCTGTTGGTATTGTCTTGGGATGTATTTTCACAACTCTTTTAAACCAGCAATAGTTAATTTCCTAGGTTCACCCTTTGCTCTTAATTATGAAGGCACAATATGGCCAAATGAGCCAGTTTTGTAGTAGAGGTGGATATAGCCTCTCTTGGTATAATGTGCATTAATAGTTATTGCTGTGTCTGTGCAGTTTCATTCTGTGCCTTAGTTCTGAAAATTCCCATTCACTTTTCATATGAGCCTGGACAGTATTTTCTTTCCTTCTCTTGGACCGAAATGGGTGAGCATCAAAACTGACCCTTTCTCTGCAGATCATTTTGATGCCTTTTTTCATTCAGTCTCCACAGCTCCTAAACTTGTACTCAATTGGAAAATTGCAAATTAATAGCTTCAAAATTAGTATTGACAATTCACAGGAAGGAAGAAGTTGAACTGCGTTCATCACTTCTGTTTCTGGCCATAACTCAATATCAGCTGGAGCTCACAAATCTGGGCAAGGATAGAAAATTGTCCAGCCCCAATCAGATCAAACCCTTCCTCTCGAATGAGTGTATGGAAAGCACTTTTAGTACCACTGGTTCATATATCAGTGCTTTCTCATTTTTCAGCTTTACTGGATGCTCCTTGGATGCACCTGAAAAGTACTTTTGACATTTACTCTGGGATGAGATGATTAATTTCATAGAGATGCCTGATAATCAGTGGCCTTACTGAAAGGCTTTTAAGCAGCTAGCTTGGATAAATGTTGTTATTTTGTAGAGATAAGGGGCCTCCGTGCCTGCATCAGAGTCTGTGGTTTAACCTCACATGTTGAATGCCAGAAAACAATTTCCAAAATGAATTCTGTTCCCTGCAACAAATGATTTTCCCCTAACAAATTGCAGGAAGAATGAAAACACCAAAGAGGGTATCACAGCAACTCGATTAGCTACAAGCAGTTCTTTTGTAAGCCTTCATTTTTAATTGCTTTTGTGTCATTCTCCCTTCATCATCCCCTAGTTAAAGAAGTATAAATGAGAGGTTAGACTCTTCCATGCTTCTCTGTTTAAAGACAGTCAATAATATGCCCTCCCCCTTCCTTAGCAGCTCTTGAATGCAAATGCTGTCTCAGTAAGACTGACTCAGAGTTACCTCTGGAGATGTGGACTTGTGATTGCCAGAAGATAATTGCTATGGTGAGTAAGAAGCTTGTTTATTTATTTTGATTGTTCTGTTCTGATCAACAGAAAAATAATAATAATATTAAAAAAATCTGTTGATCTGGGGGTTTACTGAATGTTATTAGAGATAATTCAACCAAAACAAAATCAGCAGCCTGGTTTAATTAGCACTCCAATCCAACAGAATCAAGGATGGGAATTTTTAAACAAGTATTCATTTGCCAAAAATTCTCACAATTCTCTTGAAAAAATGAGGCTGTTATGGCCTCTAAAAATGCCCTGTATATGACACCCTACTATGATACTCAGCAAAAAGCTGGATCTTAAATATTATAAGCATTTTTCAAAAGGAAACAAAGTCTTTGAATGTAAAGTTTTTGAACAATTTAGAAGAGATCTTTCTGGGGGAAATAAAAAGGTTTTAAACAAAAAATTGGACTGTGGAAGAGATTTTCTGGCCATGTACAGGAGGACAGGAATATCACAAAATGTGTTAATGGAGACCTTTGTGAGGGGACAATCCAAGAGCTAAAACTTCTGAACAGAGATACAAAAACTTGCTGTTTGTGAACATTCTGCCTGGTTAGGTGTGGCAGTGTGCTGAGTTACAGGATGGGTACCTGGGCAGTTCCTTATCAGCACAGTCCAGGTTGTCATGGTCTCTCTCCCAGTGTACCAAGAAAAGGAAGGACTTGACAGAGTGAGAAATTCCTCTGATGATGTCACCCCACCCACTCTCTCTTCTTATGACAACAGGTGTGGCCAGCAAAACAGCTCATGAGTGGTAATAAAACCAGTGTTACCCTGAGGTCATATCAAAAACATAAATCCATGCTATGTTTTTGTGTCTGCCCTCTAAATTCCCATAGCTTCACAGAGCAGCTCTCATCCTTTTGTGATACGCCACATTGAAATCAACACTACATCCAGGCCACGACTTTCAACATATTTTATAATCAAATGAAATTAAGCAGCATAGATTAGGTGACCAGTCGGTCTAAACTGATATAACTGTTGATTCCTGCCAAGTAATTCCCTGTTAGTGGTGATTTTTACAGACTAGCTCCTCAACTGCAACCTGTACTAAGAAGAAAGGCTTTTTAATCTTTCATAACCTTCCTTGGAGTAATGCCTTTTTCACAATAGTGGGCTCTGGCCCTGTCAGTCAAGTTAGTGCCTGGAATAACAATGAATGGTGAAGTATCTTCTCATCTCAAGAGCAGGCACTTACCTGCATAAATCTCTCATGTAGAGATAAGCAATAGCTATAAACCCAAATGGGCTTTCCTTCTGAAAGGTCAGCTTTTGAAAGGATTTCCTTAGTCTCCTGGAGCCTCAGCAAAAGATAACATTTCAGAACTTGTCTTTTGCTTTCTACTCTATTTAATTAAAGTGTGCTGTTAACTTTGATGAAAATATGTTCCCCTCATGATTAAAAAGCCCTTTTGATTAGATAATTTTGCATAGACAAGTGGCCTATAATACTAATAATAATACATTACAATATTTTTGAAACAACTTTCTCATCTGTTAATAAATTTTAATTCAGATATAATGGGAATTGACAAGTCCACAGAAAACCTCACTCACCAGTTGAATGTATTACTGTCACTGGTCACTAGCAGTGCTAATTGGTGGATTAGAACTTTGATCTTATGCTATAGAGAAAGAAAATGGGAAAATACCAGTCTGAATTGGTGCTAAGAGACTCTTCGTATCTCAGCTAATCTTGTAGTCTGAAACGCAGGAAAGTGCAGCACAAAGAGCTGGACTGGCTTGATGGGAGTCTTCTCTGCCTTAAATAGTAACATAAACAGAGCATTAATGCTGAAAGAATTAATCTTTCAGTATGATTTCTAACTACCCCAGGTCCCTGGTGTAATTTCCTCATTTGTGTTGTTCTGAGATGACAATAAGCAGAACAAGCTTAGGGGGCTTCTTATTAATCTGTGGTAGACATGTGCCACGGTACACAGAGCACCTTTGGTCTGCTTAAATGACACATGAGAAGCTTGTAGAAAAATTGGAAATAAAACATATCTTTCTCTAGTTTGATTAGACTCTTCTTTCTTCTTAATTACTTAGGAAGAAAGGAGAATATTTACAGAATAAAAATATAAGGATGTTTAATCTGCAATAGGCTAGAGACACTAATGCTTTAACATCTGGGCTGTTTGTATTACAGTGGTCATTGGGGATGGAAATATTTACTTTCTTACCAAAATTAGGATCAAACATCATTTCACAGTAAAGAGAAATTGCACCTTTTTTTCCTTCTGTAGTATCATAGAGGAACTGAAATACAAGGAAAAAAAACAACATTTGTGTGAATAAAGATTATCATATTTGGCCTCAAAACCTCTTGTTAGTTTTTTGCACTAAATTTCACATTCTAAAAGTTTATATAAATGCTCATTGATATTTCTTGGAATAACCACAAAATTCGATTTTTTTTTTTTTTTTTTTTTTTTTTTTTTTGCTGGCCAGTAAAAAGATTATAGTGAGGAGCTCATTTATTATGTTAAACCCAAGCTCTTAACCCAATTTCCTCAGCTCATCCTGGAAATTAATGACTCCCTCAAACTTGTTTGATCCTGGTGTTTTTGAAGCAAAGGCCACAGCATGTATGAGTGACAGGCTTTTATCCCCATGAGACTTAGCTGAAGTCACCACGCTGTGACCTGTGCTGGGTGAGTTGGGTCCTTCAGAGGCAGCAGATAATGAAACACCAGGCTGCTGCATCAGCTGACTTCTCTGTTCATCAGCCCGAGCTAAAGGGCAGATGACATATCTCAGGTGACAAGAAAAGAAAAAAAACTCAATACATCATTTTCCCTGATCGCTTCAAATGTGAAAGTAAACAAGGTAAATACTTGGGTGCAAGTTGTTGTCTAACTGCTGCTGAGTACAGTTATTCTTTTTATCTTTTTTTTTTTTTAAATATTTAAACTATCAAGTAATTACTGAATTTGCACTTAATGCATATGAATTTTCGATATCTAATTGCAACAGGATAATATATCAAAGTGCTCCTTGAGCAAGAACATATTCATAAAACCTCTTCTAGGACAGATGGCACAGGAAAAGCAGATAGGATTCCAGCAAAATCCTCAGGTCACAAATAAAAGTGACATGAATCAGAAAGGCTCTTTTATGAGAGAGAAGCATGTTAAAGGAGTTTTAAATTACAGGCACTTCCAAGGAAAGGATTATTTAGAAATCGCAATCTCTCTGAATTGGTCCTGGAAACTCAGTCTTAAACATGATATCGAGCCACTTGAGTGCATCCCATGCCAAAAGCAGTGAAAACTGAGAAACCTCAGCACTTTAGCAGCCATGCTCTGTGTGCAGCAGTGGGGAGCAGAGGCTTCAGGGTAACTGAGGTGCTCTCCTGAGACTTAGGGGAGTCAAGTTTTTATCCTGGATCTGCCACTAATCTGCTTTGAGCAATCTACACCCACCTCTTGTGGTTATTTAAATGACAGAGATTGTCACAACAGAAGGGCTCTGCACACACTTCTCAGGACAATGAAGATTTTCAAGAAACCTGACACAATTCCCTGCCCTGGAGCTGGCAGAGGGGCTCTGGGGAGGTGCAGGCTCAGCCTTTGAGTGGGGTCTGTGCACTGCTGCTCACAGCTGATCCTCCTATTTCATGCACAGTATCTTTATACTACCTGCCTGCGCAAACAAGTGACATTTTCCTTCCCTTCTCTTATTTCAAAACATGCAGGGAGACATATCTTTTCCCCTTAAATTAAGAAAATATGTATTTTTTGCATTAAGAGGAATATGCTGGCAGCTGATTATAATGGAACAGATTAGAGATCTTAAACTGGCACATTTTAAAAATCTAGTTGATTTTTAATGTGCAATTAACAAGATATTGGTCTCTAAGACATTTCTATACATTACTGTATGCCATGCAAATTTACTATCTTATATTACCAAAGATAAAACTTTAAAAACTCCTCATAAATTTAAAATTTATTAATTTTTATTCTTTTTTTTTCCCCTATAGAAAAGCACAGTTTGTATGTTAACTTCAGTAACTGCATTTGTATGAAAGTGCTCTCACTTCAGTACATGCACATCTCCTCTATATTCCTTCCCTTTGCTGCTTGTCATAGCAGACAAGTAAAATATTGTCTCTGACCATGGCAGCAAAAATAAATGTTGATTAAGATATTGATTTAAGGCCAAGAAAACTGCAAATTTCACTCTAATGTATTAAAAACCTGAGTTTGAAAAAAGCATTACAGCCTGCAGAATGTTCTGATACAAAAATGTCACCTACATAAACACTCAAGTCAGAAGAATCTTTTAGGTATTAAACACCTAAGAAATAGAATAACCTCCTTTTCAGAAGATGTGGTTTCCATGAAAATTGCACTGGATCAAAGACTTAATTTTTCTTTAAGTATCATACATTACAAAGTATATCTTCCATACTTGTAGCAACACACAGGATGCCTGTTAACAAAACGTTATTTAAAATAACCCAAGTATTCTTTTGTTTTCTCATCCTTTTCACTAAGGAACTTATTAAAAACATTTCCATAGTGCAAGCTCTTTAAAAAAATTACATGATTCAATAGTACTATGAGATAGGAAAACCCTTTTGTTTCAATAGTTTCCAAAGAAAAAAAGAGGTAGAATAATTAAGAACTTATGGAATTCTATTTCAGGAAATTGCTCTTAAGAGGGAAGTATCAGAGAGAAAGAAACCTAACCAGCAATGTTCCCTTTGTTCCATCTCTGGCCCCTTGAACAATAAGATTCCTCATTTTACTGACATGCAGGGAAGTCTGACACCCTGTCCAAAATAAAAGAAAGCATTGACAACAAAAGAAAAAACTGGAAATTATCTAGTATGCCTTACTGGAACACAATGCTTCTGAGTACCTAGGAAACCTGTAAATAGCCAGGGATGTAGAAGTGTTGTGACATTAGCCTGTCAAATATTTCTGTGTTAAAGCTCTTAGAGACTCATCAATAGCAGATTCTCCCCTCTGTGGAGCTGTTTATAATTTTCTGAATAACTTGTTTATCTGTGAAGCATTTTTGGATCCTGAACATTTTATCACCTCCTAATATAAAGATCTGGAGTGCAGAGAAAAAGCCATATTTCTGCAGGGACAGCACTCAACAGCTTGGAGAGCAGAGGTGGACAAAGGCTGTTTGCAAATGAACCCACAGGGGCCAACTGCAACCTTCGATCTTCTCACTTAATTCTGGTTTCCCACAAAACTGCATTTTGCTGCACCATTTCTGGATAATGAGGAAGCTTTTAGGCATACAAATACTAAAAAAAATATTTTTTGTAATTATTTTAATTTATAAAATGTCACCATCATCTAATACAGCTGAAGGTACAATTGCATATACCTTAATACAGTGAAAAAAGAACTCGATGGACATATAGCATTTTGTGGGCATCCTGTAGAGTGTAGCTCATTTGCAAAATATATTTGATTGACATGGGGAAAAGATAATTAAATGGCTTTACCATGACCAGAAATAAAACCAGGCTAAGAGCAGAATAGTTTTCACAGCAAATCAACAGGTTGTTGGAAGATAATTTTCCTCTTTTCCAAAAATACCTTGTATTTTGTCCTCTAAGGAAAGGACCAAATCCTATAGAAAGCGATGACCTGGAAAGGAGTCAAAATCATACTTATGAAACTACACTACATTCCTTGGGAAATGGAAGGAATCAATACCAGGGCAAGTGTATATGAAAAGTATCCAAAAAAAGGAATATCTTGAAACCTTTTCCTTTTGGCTGCCAATGGAATTCATTGCTGACTTTAAAAAATCTGTAACAATGTGTCTTACAATATGCGCCTCCAGTCCACATAGCAAGAGTGAGTAGTGGTTTTGTGCTAACCAGGAATGTGCTAATAATACAATTTTTTTTTTTTTAAATGAAGACTCCTATGAAGCCAAGTGTTCACAGCAGCAGATATTCTGAAGATGAGAATGTTCTCAGTCTAGAACCATCATGAAGAGAAGAGATACTCCTATAAAGAGGTTGACTTTGTGTGCTGAGAGGGATAGGAATGGGGAGAATGTATATAAAAGACTGCTACAAGTTGTAAATGTTTGTCTGAAGACAGTTTCAGGTGGAGACATTTTAAATTGATAGTAGATGTGTTTGTTTTGTTGGCTTGTGGACTAGCAGAGGTGAGAGATCTGAAACTGATCTGGCAGACATTGAAAGCAAACTTCTTATTTCAAAAGACCCAGTCCTTGGAGACTAAGTCCTGTATTTCTAGAAGTCTCCATTTTCTCTTTATGTCTATAACTGAGAGCCATTTGACATAAAATTACATAATGGTTGCCTTTATTTCTCCAGTTAATTGGTAGACTAACACTTTGAAAAATGTCATGCACTGTCTGTCACACCTCATTTGCATTGCTCTTCTTTACCTAAACATACCTGCCTGACTCCTTTCATTTAGATAGCTGGTATTTTGTCCTCAACCATAAAATATCTGTGTGAGAACAATTCACAGAGGCGTGAAATAAAGTTGTTTCTAATGGCATGAGTTCTGAGGAACACTGCTCTCTCACAGCTCTGAGGATTACATGAGTTTGAGCAGTCCTCTGACCTTCAAAGCTTCTCAGGCAACCAGCAGTCATTAACTCCAGCAGGAGGCTAAGCCCTGAATATTTTGGAATGGGGGTTTGACAGACTTACCTGAGTTCAAAGAGATGTTTAACAGCACAGCAAAGACTTGATTGCAAAATTTGGAAGGATTGTTGAACAAGAAAATAATCTCTTTCCCTTTATGTAGATGGGTGGAAAAGGCAGAGGATAAGTCTGGGTGGTTGGTATTTGAGGTTATCCACTGTCAAGGACTGTTGTAGTGCTGCACTGCTGTGCATAGGCAGTTTGGAGATTGGGTTTTAGGTGAAGTGAGATATTGTCCCTAATTGTGTTACTGCCAGGGGACTCTCAGGGATGGCTTAATGATGGTGCTGGCAGGTTCAGAGCAAGTTAGTAAAAGGAAAAAAAACCCAAGTTTCCCTTGTCATCCTGGTTCATGAGCCCTGACAACACCAATAGTATTTCAGACATCTATATGATAAGCATCTGTATCAGAGTTAATTATTCAGAATATTTTTATAGGCAAGGGAAGGAAGAAAGCACCTCTAAAGAATGACACAGCTAATGGTTTTAGACATCTACCTTGAAGCAAGAGGTAATCTGTTTCTCTCCACTAGCTGTGGAGAATCTAGACAACTGACTTCTGTTTTGTTCCACTAGGTTTCCTCTGGTGAATACTTGCCTAGATGACTACTACAGATGGAATGCCCAGCCTCAGCTTGTGAGGTGCCTGAATTTCACCCTCTGTGTGGCAGTTCCTTCTAGAAGAGAACTTGCATGACTGCAACTTCAGGCTCATCCTGAGAGGGGCTTCAAGATATTCAAGATACACAGATAGACCCAAGGCACTTGGTCTGCAGATAGTCCTGCTGCTGTCCATCTTTTATATTGAAGATAAAGTATCTTAGATATTAGAATGAACCTTGGGACATCATTACAATGGACCGTGCACAGCTCATTTGCACAGAAACCAGACAAAGGTGGTAAAGTTTTAATCTACTTTCAAGTCTTCTCATATTTTAGGATTATTTATATGCCCTGCACGAGCACTTGCTGGCTGGTGGACAACAGGATGTCTACCAGGACATGATGCACAAATTCTCGTGAGGAGAGTAATGGAGAAGCCCCCACATGCAACAGACACACATTATATTAATGAATTTTGGGAAATTGCAGAATTTGTGGTGGATCTTTTTTGGGGCCACAGATACAACAGGCAGCCTGTAACACCAAGATCTGGCAAACACTGAATATTTTCTACAATTTAAGCTACTTCACAGCTGTGTTGAGTTTCTTACTGTTATTTATATGTTTATTTATTTAGGTTATCAAAAGCATGCTACTGGCAAGTAAGTTTATTGCTATAAGATTATTTTAACTTAGAACAGCTTTTTCTTTGCTTCAGCAAGAACGTTTCAATTCCCTGACACAAATGCTCTGTCCTAGGGCTCCCCATGTGAGAAGGACAAGTGTGTTTCTTCATTTACAAACTTGGTTGGACAGATGAGACTAGGTCAGCAAGCGAGGCAAGAGATGACACAACAGAGAAAGCTCAAAACCCTTTCTAAAGCCAGGAAGAATATTAGGTATCTTTTGCAATACCAAAGACATCTGCTCTTAGAGAATGTTCATGTCTTACAATTTTCTCTTCCCAAGAGTCCTGAAGCCCATTAGCCAGATTCCTTCCAGTGAAAACTGAGTGTGTTAATCCAAGTTCCAGCAGCTATATTGTTTTTTTTCTTCAGATGGCTTTGTTAGAGATCACTCTACTGAACTCCAGCAGCTGTGCTTAAAGAGAAATGAGCTGCACAAGAAAAATTATTCCAATTCAGAATGACAGTTCCGTGTGAGCTACCTAATTTATTAGTCTAAAAGCCTAAAAGAATTTTTCTCCAAAGACTAAAAATAACCTAAAATACACATTTGAACAATCCGGGGGG
>VXBQ01001363.1:445777-464520 GCA_013400175.1 Phainopepla nitens
GGGGGGGGGCAATATTCACAGTTCTTAAAGAGGAGAAGGGTCCTGTCATCAATTGAAACTTGAAAAATTTGGCCCCCCAGCATCACTTCTGTTTTAGCCATTAAAACTTTAGTTAGAGAGGCATTTAACACCACCAACAACTGGATGTTAAAACAATCTGTTATGGTTCTGTGTGGGATTTTGGGCCAAAGTTCCTACAAAAAAAGGCCAAAATTGTGTTTGACAACTAAGAATAAAGAACAATATAATAGCCATAGATTGTCCCAGAGCTTGCACAGTCAATAGAGACAAAAGAAAAAAGTTCATTATTTACATACTATGCTCATGTATTCAAGTCAGAGTTTCTGAGTTTTGACAGGTATTCAGTTCTGATGAGTGGGGAAAAGGCATTAATTGCCCCTGAAATTCCAATTTAAAATTAATTTCTGTACAGCTTGGATTGTCAGCATCAGGTTCTTAGCCTTTTATTAAGGTCAGCGTAGGTCAAATGCTAATGAAAGAAACACCTAAACCTCTAACTTCTCTTGTGGCTTGACTACAAGAAGACACAGAGATTTCATAGTGGGAGCTGAGACAAAGAATAGCTTTCTGTATATTTTTTTTCTCATATTAGAATCAACATTCTACAGTTCTCAAGAATTTTCTCCACATGGAGCAACTTTCCTACCTGGCCATTTCAGTAGGTCATTGTTCCTGTTTACAGTGCTGAATGTGATCAATGGAGCATCAGAAATGTTTTGTGTCCCTACAAAACAAGAAAATTTTTCATATTTTCTGCTTCTGTTCTCTGCTTTTTCCACAATAGGCTTTTATTTTGGGGCCTTATAGTGCCAGTAGGAATGTGTAAAAACAAAAGACTTGTTCTGGCTGTGTATTAACTCTTGGCACAAAGAGGATCTCTCCTCAGAGGGATTGTATGTGTAATTTTTTAATTATTTTTTTCCTCAAGCTTCTCATCTGAAAACTGTCATTGTCTGGCAGTTCTGCCTTGCCTAGAGCCAAGGTGAAACTGAACTCAGTGCCAGCTACCTACTACCAAAGCAGATAAGCAATAAGGAAATGAGCGTTTTCCAGGTGCCGTTTTTCAGGGAATTATTCCCTCAGAGAGCCCTGGAACGCCTGACCATCCTGTGCTTGCTGACCTGTGCCTGGGGACAGTTGCCAGAAGCGATTCATCTCTAAAATGGATTAACTTTCATGGCTTCTTCATATCACTAGTGCAGGACAGATTGAATGAGCAATGGTGTGAAGGATCAAACACATAAAAGAAGCTTCGAAATGGAGCATTTACCCTTTGTTTCACCCTTCCCATGAAATGGGGCTGAGTTGGCTTTAGGATTCAGAGTCCTTTCCAGATCTCTCCAAGGGCTCTGTTCTAAGTGTGCAGGAGCAAAACACAGGGTCAGGTACTATGTGTATAACCTCATCAACAAACCAAAATACAGGCAGACAGTGAAGTGCTAAAAGGTGCTGAAAAGCCTAAGTCAAAGCAGATAAGCACCAGAACAAGACAAATGTTAGTATGCTTTGTCCACTCTAGTATGCAGAGGTATGTATTTTTAAAAAAACCAGAATGTCAGATCTTCAGTAAATGTGTTTCTGGGTACTTAGAGAGTGGCTTGTACCTGCTAAGATCTGATTCTGTGTTTTGCTGCACCAGTAAAGTCCCTGCTGTTCTCCACCCAGTCCAAGGACATCAGCTCTTTTCCCAGGTGATTTCCATCAGTGCCTCAGTTCAGCTCAACAGTGCACTTCTTCAGTGTATCTCCTTATCATCACCAAACAGACACAGATTCAGATTGCAGATGGGGCTCTTAACACACAAACTGCAGTCCTTTAGGAAATCATTACACCAGAATAATATGTCAGCACTTAATTTGTGCTAATTGCTATCAGACATCCAACCCCCAGCACCAGATAGCCTGAGGCAGGTGTACAGTGTAGATGCCAAGTGCTAAGCATCACAGCTTGATAATGTAGACCCAGCTATTTTTTCTGAAACTAAAATTTCTTCAAAATCTTATTTCAGCAGCTTTCTCCTCTCCTCCATGGTGGTGTCTTGCCCTCAAGTACACTAGTTTTGCACTTTACATCCTTGCCCTTCTGCAAATAGCTGTCATCAAGAGTAGCCAAAATCATAACAAGATAAAAATAATAAAAACATACCACTAAACTGTGCAATAAAATAAGTAAACAGCAAGTGGGAAAGATCAGCAGCAATGCATAGGGGATGTGACAAAGCCAAGAGACACCAGGACAGAGCTTCCTGGGACTCAGAAGCTGCTAAGAGAGCAGTTTTATGCTCCAGCCCCAAAGCAAGTACTGTAAAATTCCATTTGAATTTTTTTTTTTTTTAGCTGGAAGCTCAAACACTGCCACATGCTGATAGTGATAAATCCAAAGAGGCACAACCTTTGCAAAGCAATTTTTATCAACACTAAGAGGATGCTGCCTCAGCAGCCTGGAAAAGCAGAAAATTTTGAGCTTCCTCTAACACATATGGTAATTTTTGCTAAATTTTTGAATGAGTGGTGAATTTAGTGCTGTGCTGGGGAGCTTTAGAGATAGTTGTGTTCACTTCTAATTAATGCAAAGTTAAAAATATAAAAAAAATTAATAGATGTTGATAAAATTGTTCATGCCCTTGGGCAGGATGTTACACTTCTAAAAGGCCTTTCACATGAGTTTTGTGCAGTGAAGGCTCTGCCATGCAAAATCACTTTATCAGCTGAGGGGACAATATTGGCGAGGTCAGCTTGCTATAATGCAATGAAACTAATAATATTTTAAACTTCTTTTCTGTCCACTAAACACTGATTTCCATCATTAGGTGCCTAAAAAGGCAGTTTTTTCTGACATAGAGATCAACTTTTGATGAAGCCAATGGAAACCATGGCTCCACTCAAATGAGATTGCTTTGTATCTACATCTGGTGGTAGATTTGGATTCCAATCCCAGAGGTCTGACCCTTCTGTTCTGTGAACTGCTGCAACTATTTATACTTTGAAGAGAAGCACAGAAAATCAAGAAACTATTCGTATGATCAGACACACAAAAAATATTGAAAAAATCCAAACCAGATGAGATGCTGGCTATAATGCGGTGGATTTCAATCTCAGGATTAGCTAGTGCTTTATAACTTCACTTATGTCAGCTGGAGAACAACTTAGAGTTCTGCTTCCATGTTTGTCTCACAGGATTCAGGCTACATAAGTAGGGGATTAATCCTGTGTGTGGTTGAGATCCAGAGGTTCACCTGTTCCTTTATGATTTTCCATCTCACGAGAGCACATTATTTATACCTACAGAGCAGTTCCTACAGAGGATGTAAAGCTGCAGGTATTGTTGGGACTGCCTCTCCTTTTACCCTCCACCATTTACTTGAAACAATTTTCAGGTTGCTGAGTATTTACTCTCATACTCCCTTATACCTAAAGAACTTGTCAATTGCCCTGCATCCTTCACAAGACCCTTTTCCCAGGATAAAGATGCAATTTCCTGGTCTCACTTCTCAAATACCAACTCTTTCACATGTTTGAGACCCAAGTTTTCTTGTTTTCTCCTCCACTCCTTGGTGTCCTTTTTACATCTCCCCATACTAGGAAGTAAAGTAGATCCTGCCTACTTTCAAACTTCTCCCACTTCCCAGATCTTTAAATCAGGACATGAACTCATGCCCTCCATTTTACACTTCTCTCTAATGATCCAAGCTTGCACAGGCAGACTAAGACCTCAATCCTATAACCCCTCACATCTTTCCTATTCCTGATGTCCATCCCAGCTTATGAGTTCCCTAACATTGCTGTCTGCAACCCCAGTCACGAATTCAAGTCCCCAGACGGCAAAGCTGCTGCAGAGCAAGCACCAATTAGTTGCAACTTCACTGTTCATTAAATATTATTGCTTTAGGGTTTTTTTTTGCAGATGGAGACACTGAGGTCAAGGATAAATCATCTGTTAATTTCTAGGACACTTGGAATGTGGCTCACAGGTCAAATTCAGTCCCTTCAAACAACTAATTGGGTTGCCTGGGTCATATGAAGGACACTTGAGAAAGTAGGTGACAGAGAATGAGTTGGAAGATAGAAGAATTGTTCCAGGAAACTAGTCTCTACTGTTCTCTTTACCAGAACTTTCTATTCTACATCCCTTTGTTATCTGAATAAAAATGCATTACAAACTGGACCAGAATGTTGACCTCTCCCACAAGAGATAAGTGGCACTCACTCTGTGCCAGTCCTTAGGTCTGGTCCCTAACATGTTTACACATTGGCTGATGTAATGGGCCAGAAAGTCACAATGCCTGCACCTTGAACACAAATATTTTGCTGCTGTTGGTTGAGGACATCAGCAGGAAGGCTGAGAATATATTTGGGAATATCTTGACTTAATATTTCTCCCAGAGGGTGTGTTTTCTTTCTGTAATTTATTTCTTTTACTTTTTAGCCCCTCCGCTTTAAGTATTAGCAAGACTGTAACATGAAAATATTTGTAATATTTTTCTTGAGTTAACAAAGAGATGAGGAGAGCATGATTATGATTATTACCTCGAGAGAGAAAATAGGTTTGGGAGGAGGCAAAAAGCTTACAGGCAAAATTAAGAAATTCTCACTTGAAGGTAATGCTGATGCTTTATAATGTTTCTGTCATAGTATCACCATGGTCACACATCTTGTGGGGATGCTGGAGATGTAAGCAGCTGACATTCCAGCAGGGTCAGCTCTACATGTCACTGTAGGTCACAGAAAATAATGGCTAGCAAAAATTGGAGTTCAAAAAGAAGGAAAAGATTTTATTTTTTTTTCAAGTGTGCTTCAGGGCAGAAGGAAAGCCTATGAGCACAATAAGTTTGGAAATTATAAAAATAGTGAATAAGAGGGACAAATGTGCAAAGATCCTATTCCTCCAGCATGGTTTTTCTTTTTGCAGCATGGGCAGTGGTGTCTATGTTACTCTGTTGTGCTTTTGACTCACAACCCGAACTGTGCTCTACTTTCCATGATGTTTAGCTACTGACATGACTTAACATTGTATCTCTGTGCTTTGTGATAAAGTTGATGAATTTAACATCCCAATTTAGCAAATCCTGAAATACAGGAGATTACTGCTGTGGGAGTAGAGCTTGGTGCAAACCACAGAGCAGGCACTAGCAATGCATTCAAGACTGCCTTGGATCCCTTGTCTTTAGGTAAATCCAGCTGAATCCCAGAAAATTCTCAGGAGGAACTTGGGCTTCTCTTGTGTGGCCTACAGATTAAAGGCTAGGAAAGGTTTCACCAAGTCTAGTCAGCTTAAATCTCTCTACCCTCAATGCACACAGATATATCACGTGCACAAAGTCACCCAAGAGTTGTGATGTCCTTACTAGTCATGGAAGGAAGTCTAATTTGAACATCTTAGGAGAATTCCTATAGTTAGGCAAAGGGAACCTAGTTTTATAAAATATAAAAAATGCAGCTAGGAAAACAAGTGAACAAATCAAAAGACCCTAACCTTTCATAAAATTTCTACTGAAGAATTGAAATGCAAAGCAGATCTGGGAATTTGAAGCTCTAACAACAACAACAAACACAACAACGGCTACTGAAGAAGCTTTAATTCTGGACCAATCTCCTGGAAAAAAAAGTATTAATCTGCAACCCAGGTAGGGAGAAACTAAAGTTACATCTACCAGGACTGAGAACTCACATTTTCTTTGTATCTACATAAACTTGGATAAATGTTTTAGCTTTGCAAACTCTCAAGAAGCTTAAAACCATGGTTGCAGGCATGACTTAAAAAAAAAAAAATAGTTCAGAAAGAGATAGGGAACATCTAAGCCATGTTTTATACTCTTCCTAGTAGCCAAGATAGTTTCTCTTCCTCTCCCTCAAGGAACATCACCCTCAACTTTATATACCTGCAAGTGAATTCTATCAAGGCCTGGTTCTTACACCCTTTTGATTTTTCAAGAACTGGTGCTGCCAACTCACACTTTTTTAAGCTTATGCTAAAAGCTGTGTTGGAATTAAAGTCCTCTCCAATTGCAACCATTTTGTGAGTGTAGGATACATTAAGTGACTCTGAAGGCACATGCAAATGACAGGTGAGAGTACTGATATCTAAATTCTAGGTGGCCTAGGGTAGTTGAATCCCTTGAAAAATAACATTTCTTTGAGGAACAGGTGATGGACTTCCCATTATCAGTACAAATACCAGGTTGCTTTAGATATCAGCAGATATGTGTATACTTGCATATTCAAATCTCACACGGCTTTCTTTGCACTGTCTTTTTCAAGCATTCACTGCTTCAAAGGGTTGCAATACAGGACTGATGGGGCTCTGAGTCAATTCAAGCCATCAAAGATCCTTGATGCAATATTTCACTTTTACCCCCACTGAGCCTGGCTATATTTGGTGACCTTTCAGCACAGATGTTTTGTCTCAGCACTACACAAGAAGAATGTTTATGAGGATAGGGAATAGTGCTGCCAGTGAGGAGGTCCAACCCTGTGACCAGGGAGAAGAGAAACAAAGATCAGGCCATCCAAGGGATGCAGGGGAGAGGGGAGACATTCTGCCACTGTCAGAAAGCAGGACCACTGGACTGAGGAGGGGAGAACTTGTCAGTCCTAACTGTGCCCTGATCCCAGAGGTCCCTCTGACAGGGGTAACAGTCCATGATGGCTCATTGCTTTCTGCTGTGGCTTCTTTTTCAGCTCTCATCCCTTGCAGTATTGTCATGCCAGCTGTCTCTATATGAATTCATCCTCATTTTCCCCCCTTGTTTAAGAACAAATTAAAGAAAGCAGAACCATGAACTTAATAAAAAAGTGTAAAATTTCTCCTCTGGCTGGCAACATATCTGATAGGGGTCGTAATTTGTTTTTTTGGTATTAAAAGACTGCTGTCATCTCCTGCAATTTGTGAACCCCATATGAGCAACAAACAGCTGGGACTTTCCTGAACTTACATTTGTTATTATTAAAAAGATCTTTGTAATGGCTGAGAGTAAATGCTGACACTGACTTGGGTTTGTGATTTTATTTACTTACTTGATTCTTATTTATGATGGCTTGGCCACGTAGTGAAGCTTCTCTCAGTCCTGAAATAAAGAATCATTAGAATCAAACAAGGAAGCAAAGTGAAATAAAGGTGATATGAATGCTGTTCGCTTGCTTATTCATTTAAATTGATTTTTCTTTACTGGCTGAGAGCATCTATCAAAAGAACAAAGCCAAAAAGAAAAGAGAAAAGTTGACTTTGGAAGCAGATTTCTTGCAAACTATTAAGAGTTTCGTGATCTACAATATCATTGTGTCAATCAATGGTAATGGCAATTTTTTTGCCATGGATTTCAGCAGAGAATGGCAACCATGAGAAATCAGACCAATAAAACAAATGTCAGCAGTCATAATTAGCGCTTGCCAACTCTCATAATTTCTTCAAATTGCAGAAATCATTCATATGCTTAAAGCTCCTGGAATTCCATCATTATGAACAATTTCTTTTCAATAAATTATACTCTGCATGAATGCAGAAGAAATCTTGTAACTATGAATCCAAAATGGTAAAGGAATAAGCACACACATCTGTAATATGTTAACTTTGCACTGATCTCATGAGTTGGTTGTGCACTGTGTACTGAAATAATTAACAATCTCTTTTGGCACACTAGGGGCCAGATCTTTAGGTGATAGAAATTGATCAAATACCATTGATTGCAGAACAGCAGCTGCATTTGCCAAGCAGCTGAAACTACAAAGTTAATTTAGAAAAGTTAAAAATATCCCTTGTTGTTATGAATTACGACATTAATTTATGTTTTAACAGGATAGATATTCTTGTGATTCGCTTGTGGTTTTGCTCTTCATGACATCTGTTTGTCTGATTTCTATTTTTCTATGATGTAAACAAATATTCTCTTAATATATTTTTTGCTGCCTTTGTCTTGTACAGACAGATTTGTTTCCTTTATTAAGGTATGTTGGTGCCTTTTTCCCCACTGAGAACGCAATGCTCCTTGTGGTTCTCTTCCAACTCAGGGTACTCTTAAGAACACATATTCTTTTTTGAAAAATGGTTCAAAAACCTGCAAGCAATGAAGTTATCACCTCTCAAGAACCTCAGGAACCTTTAGATTGTGGGATCTGGGAAGCTTTTCCTGACCTACTCTGGCAGGCTCAGATATTTCGTGCCTTGCCTATCTGCTGTAACCTGTTCCTGCCCCTTGCAAGAGAAGCAGAGAAACGTGTTACCAGGCCTCGAGCAGGTCAGTTTGTGGTCCAGCTTATCAGCTTAAGCAATTAATGAACCCTAATTGATGCTCCTGTTCTGTGCTGTAAATGCTGCTGCTTTAGATGGGCTCATGTCCTTGTGGATGTGGTACTGAGTTAAGCAAGACAGAGGAGCTTTCACTTTTTGTCAGTTGTGTCTTTACAGGTAGGACCAGGCCTGGACGAACACATGTGTCTGCTGGTGGGACTCAACCTGACCAGCCAACAAATTTTGACTAATTAATGAGGATTTGAGGAGAGAGAATGAACAACCCTTCATGACCTGAGCTGGTTCTTAATCCTTCTCTTAAACCAAGCACTAAAATGGTCTCTTTTGGAGGTGAGGGAAGGTCTCAGTTGACTGCTATATCCATGCCTTGGTTTGTAAGTGGTTTTTAACTCACACCAACTTGAATTTTTAAAATTGTGCAAAGACACTTGCATAGTATTTCCTTTTGTTAAGGCTTCTTTCTCCTACTTGATTTTGCATTAAAAATTTCTTTTCCTTTTTTTTAAAATCTTGTTTAATTTTCTTCCATTATTTTCTTTTTTCAATTCTGTGGGTTTTCTTTCCCTGACTTCTTTCTCGGTGACCATTACCTGTGTTGAATGCATTGTGGCTAATGTGACACTGGAGCAAACAAGTGAAACATGGGTTCACTTGGGTTGGATGTTTCCTACATAAATCTACCATTTCTCCTAACTGAGATGAAGTCTGCTACACAGAAGGAGTAGAAGTATTATTACATTAGTGGTGAATCACTCCTGATCAGTGATGGTGAATCACTAGTGATCAAATTATATTTGATCTTTCTTTTCTTATTTCACCTACAGTCCTTCCTGCAAGAAGCCCCTGCTGGGCTGGAATTTAATCTCCTCTTTGCACAACTGAAAACTATTCAATGATCCAGTCTCATCTGATTTTTATGTTCTTCAGTTTTTGGCTACCCATGGACTCTGACCTGGAAAGTGACTGGCTTTTCCTTTTAACAACCCTTAGTGCTAAAATGGGCTCTAGACTCCTGAAGCAACATGAGCAGTGGCTTTCCCTTCCTGTCAGATGCCTTGTCGTACTTGTCTCTTGTGTAGCAAAGCACAGATTGTGACACTGTGTTTATCTTTATTCCCACTTGAAGAAAACTGCATGCAGAAGAAGTGATGGCAGAAAGGATATTTCTTGGCATACAAAGGCTTGTTAAAACTTTTTCATATGCAGATGCAATGAATAAAGATTGAACTTCCAGAGTGATGGTGAAGTTTTGTTCAGTAGCTCTGGCTTCTGCCTGGTTTTCCTTAAAACACCACAAAAATTATTGTTAAAACTTAACTTATTGTAATAGGCTTGTAGACTTAATGTGTTTATACCTGCATGTACCTACACATGTAGGTATTAGTCTCTTCTTCCAGGTAGCAAATGACAGGAAATGAGGGGAAATGGCCTTGAGTTGTGCCAGGGGAGATTTAGATTGGATGTTGGGAAAAGTTTTTTGCTGAAAGGGTTGCAAAGCATTGGAACAGCTGTCAAGGGAAGTGGTAGAGTCACTATACCTGGAAGTATTTAAAAAATGTGTGGATTTGGCACTGGAGGACACAGTTTGATAATGAACATGGTGGTGCTGGGTTGATGCTTGGACTTGATTACCTTAAAGGTCTTTTCTAATCTTAACAATTCTATGATTCTATGATTTCAAGATTTTAAAAGCTTTCTATAATGTCAGAACAATAAATTGTGCCAAGATACTGAAAAAATAATCCAGCTGGGGTAGTATGTAAAGCTATAGATTTTCAAATTACATAGTGCAACAATACAGCACAGAAACCATATTATAATTTTAACACATTCTTCTGGAGTTTTCTTTATGTCCAGAGCCCAGAAATGAAACTAGATTTATTTTTTTCCTACTTGTGCCAGATTATTCTCATTAACATCACTTGGAAATCTATAAAAATGAAAAGACTGCTGCTCCATAGACAGTCATAGAGCTTGGGAAGTGACAAACAAAGCAGCATTTGCTGAAGAGCAGACTGTCAAGCAGAAGTGGCAGACAAGGCCAATTACCATATGCAAATAAGCCAGCATTCATTATCGAATTAAAAAAAAAAAATAAAAGCTATATTTGTCAAAAGTACTGCTATTCAGAACCGGTTCTCTGGCAGGATGAACCCTGTGGAGTTTTAGGTTTTATGAGCTTCTGCATGTTTTTTTTTAGAATGGTAAAATGTATTTTTGCTCAACTCAATTTTTCCTGTGGTTTCGCATACTTTTCCCTGTTTCTCCACAGGAAAATGTTGAGTGCATTTAAAACAGATAGTTTATTGCCATTTTGAATCTGGACTGGTCCATCTACTCTGTCACTGTTTCCCAGAAAACTGCTGCTGCTTCAGGGAAGGCACAGGTAACTCTGCAGTGAAATGGTTAGTCTCACTTTTTTTCCTACTGTTCTTGGGAGGAGCCTTTCTCTGGATGAACTCCAAAGCAATATCCTAGCTGACTTAACTGCGGCCATGGCTTTGTTCCCTACCTTCAAAATACTGACCTAGGCATTGTATATGATCATGGCATGTTTCTGGTGAGAACACCAGAAAACTTATTGAAATACTCTTGGAATTTCTGAGCATCTGCTCCAGGGATGTCCATTTACAGAGTGGCTGTTCTACACTACCCTTCCCTACAATCACAGGAATCCAAGTGAATTCATGGAATAAGAATACACAGTCCCCACAGGCTTGCCTAGCTGTGGAAGTCATTAGGAATTAAAGGAGAAGAATTTGAACTTTGGTAGCTATTTCACACTGTATCTGATACAGAAGCTAATGTTCTGCATGTCTGAGGGATATTGAGTTATCTCCACAGAAGCACTGGGTACTATTTCAAAATTACTTTCCACACACATCTGGATGGGGCTGGTGTAATATTCCTGCCATCTCCCTTGGGATGGCCTAGCAATAAGCCAGGTTGGAGAACTGCCTTCCAGAAAGCTTCCCTAAGCAAACAACAGTTTCCTTCCAGCTAAGACTGTTATCTTAAGTTGCTGTTGGAGAGTAAGAACACCACGACCCATTGAAAGAGAAAAAGCAGAGAGGGAAATGATTGGCCAAACACACCAGTGAGGGGGTACAACTGTTTTTTGTGGCACTGCCTTCAGCTGAGAACGGCTGTGGAAGCCAGAGGCAATGTGCAAGAAGGGTACTTTTGGGCAGTTTTGGGAACAAAGACATTTTTCATGTCATCTATTCTGTACATGCAGCTTTAGGGGTGTGATCTGGAGACCCACTGACAGGGGCAGCTCCTCCTGGGCTTGTGATCTGAGTGGCCTCTTGGACACCCGGCTGCTGTCCACTGACTATAAACAGCTTCAGTAGATGAGACTAGTGTAGATGTTCAGAGAAGCTGGGGTTTTAGTGCTGTTTCCTTCAATACAGAGTATCAATACCTCTCGTTTAAAAGTTTATTTTGCCAGCTTGGCAAACATAATTAGCTAATTATCACAGTAATTGCCATTCACCATGGCAGTCAAGAGTAAATCTCAGTTGTTCTAAACCCTGTGGAGCAGATTAAGATGATCACTGACCCAGAGAATTCATGGGCTTAAGAAAGTCAGTGAATGGTTTCCCCAGAGAGAATAAAGGCAGATTTCTGGGAATAAGATCCACTGCTTGGATTCCTGTGAGAAAAGTGCCAACATATTCACCTCCTGCTCACAATCTCCAGCATTTTTCCAGGCTTTTAGTCTCCAGAGCAGAATTATGAAAGTTATACATTCTTGTTTGCAAAGCTGCTGTCAGTGCTTTGCTAGCAGTGCCCCAGTTGAGCATATTTCACTGTGTGCAATGGCTGTATTTAGTGAAAGCAATCATGCTGACAGTCTGCACGATGGAAGCCCTAATCTGTGCAGTGTCATGCACTGTGCATCACCACGAGGGAATCTCTAGTGACTCGGTATTAATGAGAGGGAAGCAGTGGCACTGTTATTATTATTTATGACTTATCCTGCTCCACAGATGTGTAAGGCACTTTAAAAAACAAATAAAGGAGATATCCCTGCTGATAACCATGCAGAGCAGCAAGGCACATTTGGCATTCTCATGATTCCTGCTGCAGAGGGTCTAAAGAAAGAAGGCTGGGAAACAGTGAGGACAGCACCACCTTCCAGTGCTGCCAAAAATCTGGGTAAATGGAGAGTAGTCAGCATTGTAGATCCCTGAACAGACAGACCTGTTAAGAAAACATGCAGATGTGGTTTAGTGGTGGACTTGGTGGTGCTGTGTTAACAGTTGGACTCAAAGACCTTAGAGGTCTTTCCATCCTTGAAGATTCTACAATTCCATGAAAATTCTGCTTATTATTTCCATTACATTGTGTTCTAGTGCCTCCTTCTCTCATCTCAGACTAGGGTTTCATGCACAACGATAGGAAGAATTAGCTCTCAGGCCCAGTTTTCCCACTGATACAAACCTAAATTATTCCCCTAAAACACAGAACATAGGAAAGCAAAAAATTGTTCACTTTCTCTCTCACGCAGAGAATCTTTCTATGCGGACAATATTCTAACAGCTAAGAGTGAAATAAAATATTATTGTTATTAGTAAAAATCACCTCTTGACTTCTGAGTATTGCTCTATTTTCCTCTTTTGTAAATCTAGTTTGTCTGAAGACCCTGATCTGTGTCACAGGCAATGACTAAGGGATATGAAATATATGCAGGAGACATAAGCCATTCACCTTCTGCTAAATTATGATCTTAAAAATAATAAAAATAAAAATCCAGTCTTCATTCCAAAACTGTTGATTTCTCCAGTAACAGGTAATTTTTTTTTCACTTTCCTCCCTGTTCAACCACCTCTTTCTGGTGCCAGCTTTTGTGGTTTTCAGCTACCAAGGTCTATTGAGGCTGGACTGTTACGTCCCAAAGTAAAAATGACTGCAAAACAGCAACTCAGGAGATGCCTACATATTTCATTTTTTCATGTCTTTCATGATCAAAACCTGTTCTTTCCATTGGCTAATGTAGTAAACTTGGTCTGACCTTCAGTCACCATTAATAAAAGGTGCCCAAAATTACTTGGGCAGGGGTACACACAGCAAAAGTGAAAGAAACCTGATGAGATCAAGAAGACCATTATCAGCACTGATAGTGGTTTGGCATATCTCATGTGAAGTGTCTAACCATGCATCCATCTGTGGCATCAGAAAGGTCTTTGGATGGGAGAAAAACATAACCTCAAAATGGAGTTTTCAAGTCCTAAATTTATTTCCTCATTTGGTTCAACAGGGAGGAAAGTCTGGTGTCCATGGTGCATTGCAGAATATATGTAAAGTTTTTCTATCATTTTTTAACTGAACGTTCTTCTTAATCTTTAAAAGAATCACTCAAAATTGGCTTGTCTCTACTCAGTTTCCAAGAATACCTTGATTTCTTCACATTACTGTAAATTTTACTAAGCTGGCACCCCTCTCTATCCCAATTTTAGCTCCTTATCATATATATTGCTCTGGCTCTGTCTTTACTTCATTGCTTTTTATGTGATGTTACAGAACAGCTTGCAAAACATCTGGCAGTAAATAGCTTACATTTTGAGGCTACAATTTTTCATGAGGAACTTTTAGAGTAAGTTTTGGATAAAAGTAATTGTCAGAGTATAGTACTTTTCAGTATAAGAAGAAGATCAGAGAAATTTCCTCATGAAACCAAAATCTTGAAAAAGTTAGGGATATATTTTTTTTTACCTTACTAGCACAAATGGTATTATATCAGAAAGTATTAGATCTAAATTTGCCATAGCTGTAACTTTGCAAAAATTTGTTCTGGATTTGGAGGAAAGAAGAATGCTGTTTTCAAGAGCACACACCCACTAAAAGCATCACATCAAGTGTTTCAAGGGAGTAAAGTTGTACTGAGCTTGGTGAAGCTATGCTGATCTATTGCTATAGGCTAACAACCCGTTCTGGGCACTGTAATAAACCTGAATATAGTTAAACCACACTGCAGGTAGTGAAAAGTGTCACACATTCGTAAAACCCATGAAAAAATGTGATGGATAAGTATGCCCTGATACTACTGCAGAAACACAGAAACTCAGGAAAAAGCACAAGAATTACTTTTATGACAATAATAAGGATAAATGTGTGGAGAAGCTATTGGAATTAAAATGATGGAATAAAAAGTTTGCACTTAAATATTTATCTAATAAATTAAACAGAACCCTTTATATAAATCTCTGAGAATTTACAGACTACCTTGTGCTAAAAGAAAGATAATTTGGACACAACTAGCTTTCCAGTCTTTTTTAAACTCAGAAGTGTTCCCTCTTCTACTATATGAAACAAGAAAACTTTTACCTAACGTTTTTGAGTCTCAGTGGTATGAAAAGACATTTCAACAGTTCTAGACCTTGTACCTCAAATATGGGTACTATGGCAAGTTATACATTAAAATATGTGCCTTTCCTCACAATTAACACATAACAACCTAGGTTGTTATATTTGGTTTTTAAAAGCAAAGTAATCAAATACAGAGGATCAAAGTCACTGGGCTCACGGCTTTGTGAGGATTCATGACAGCAATCACAGAAAAAGTTAATGAGCAGCACAGACATGGCACATCAAGCACAATAAGTTACCATCTAATCCAAAGTATAATGAAACAATTCAAGTCTAGAATTAAGTATAGTTACAATATAAGAAAGGAAAACCTTTTGTTGAGTCTCTCCCTTTTACTTCTCTTTCAAAGTAACTATAGGATATGCTAAATGCAGGATGAGACAGAAAATCTTCGTATAGAAAGGGCAGAAAATAAGAAAAGAATCTTTTAAGCTCAATGATATATATTTTTACCTTTTTTCTCTTCTTTTTCTTTTGACCAGCCTTAGGCTGGTGCTTTGATCTATATTTCAGTCACTAAGGTCCCTTATCAGAGAAAACACAAAAAAAGGACAGTGAAAGATACAGATAGAATGACAAATAGATGCACCTTGAGTCACTACAGAGTGACTTTTCTGCTCTTCAGAGTGAATTCCATCTGTAAACTATATCTGCAGTAGGAATGGAGCAGAGCTTTGCCCTGAGGGCCTAAACCCACTCCCGCTGATTGCAAAAAAGCACTTTTTGATATGTAGGCTGATCAGTCCAAGATTCCAGAGGATAAAACAATAACATACAACGTTCTGACATTCCTTGGATGCTCCTTTTTGTGCTCCCCTCCCTTCCTGCACTGAGGGCAGTTCTCTGTCCCTCCATATCCCTGTTTTCATGTATGTGTGCACCTCTCTGCCTGCTAGGAGTAACTTTTATGTGCACTGTGTAAGGTATATAGATCAAAACTGCACCTAGCCCAATAGTCTGTTTCTGACAGACCAGGGACAGATGCCCAGGGTAAAAGAAAAGCCAGAAAGCCCTTCACTGGTTGTGTTTTACAAGCCAGAAACAGAGCTGGTAGCTCTATTATGTCTCCCTCGGTATATTCTCCTTTCAGACACACAAGGCACATTTACCACAGTGGTAATTTTTAGCATCAGTAGTTTCCACATATGTGTAAGGAATTACTCCAGATTGCCTGCTGTGAACTGTGTGGCAGAATATTCTCATGACTTTAAGATGTATCAGAAGCTGATCCCGCTTCACCTCCTCCTTGTTGCCCCTGCTCTGCACCACTTCTTCCTGAGGAGTCTTGGTCCACCTCATTGTTTCTTGCACAGATGGCACCCACACCTTTGATCAGCCATCCTGCCCTTTTCCGTGCCTTTCCCACTTCTGACTGAAACAGAAGGACCAGAAATGCACAAAGCATTGAAGGTACAAGCATATCACAGATTTATGCACTGGCATAATAGTATTACCTATTTGTTCTCTATTCATTTCCTGATATTTCCTAAGGTTTGATTTGCTTTTTGACTTCTACTGAATATTGAGTTGATGTTTTTACAGAACTAGCTATGATATTCCTGATATCTCTCTCTTGAATGATAATAGTCAGCCCAGAGCCCATAATTTTGTAACTAAAGTTTTATTGCTTTTACCTGTGCAAATTACTTTACATTTATCCATATTGAATTTCATTTTCCATTTTATCTCTCACCCACTTAGCCTTGTACAGTTTTTTTTGCAAATCTTTGCAGTCAGCTCTCAGTTTTACTAAGCAAAGCAAGTTAATGCCATCAAGAAAGTTTGTGTCCTCATTCTCTTCACCTTAGAGGCTTGTGCACTTTCCTTGTGTTTTCAAGCAGCTGATTCAGGGCCACACTACCAAGCAAAGTGAGATAAACTAGTCTTCCTCAGCTCTGCTACTAGAATTATTTGTACTTAATGCTTCCAAAATTTTGCACAGCTGGCTATGGGCCATCATCTTCCCATCTATTTTTATCTACTTTTTCATTCCTTTTCGTCATATTTGTCTTCCTTATAGAGCAACTGCATTATTTGTCTCTTTGAACATTGCATAGGATTTTTAGATGGAGTTTGGAATAGATCTGTTTCACAGAGAAAACAAAGCTTTCTCCAAAATGATGTTCAGCTTGATGGGAGCTGCCAAACTTGCATAAAGTCAAGCGAAGACAGCAGAGAAATGGTGCTGCATGCTTAGCTGACACACTGGATAATGAGGATTAAGGCACATTAATTTTTGTAGTCAGTAACACACACTGAGTGATATGACCAGCACACATCAACCCTGCTACGATCTAAGGTGGACACTTCCACCTGAGTCAAGAGTAGGGGACTTCAGAGGAAAGTAGAGAATGCTCTTGCTTCAGGACTCATAATAAAGATACCTTAACTTCTTCACACAAGATTTAGATAAGATTTAGTTTGGTCACAATCATTCTCAAGTATAATTTGTTTGGAAATTTGATCCTGTTTCTTTTTCTTTATTTTCTTTTTTCTCTGCAGATATTCCTCTAACCTAGAGGCTCAAAGAAATGCCATAAAATGCTATCTAGTGAACACAGATAACACCTTCCCAAAGTAAATTTCCAAGTAGGAAATCTGAACAGATAGTTCAGCGATACCATTGATAGGGTGATTTGGTGACTAGAACACCACCGCCCTCACAAGTTCTTGGAGATGATTTTACTGTCCTTCATGGTTATCTCAGCTCTTAACTAAACCCACCTGATTTGCACGTCCAGCTCATGTGGTTAATTTACTGAGCTTTTCCCCGTTCAGATGGTCTATAAATATGCCATCATGTCCCCTCAGCCTTATTTAAACTTCCTGAAGCGCAGTAACAACAAACTTCCCACCACAGTCAGCAGCAGATTTCAATGGAGATGCTCATGAATATGGACTCTGCAGTTCGGCACAGACAAAAAACACTGGTGTGGAGGTTACTGCACCTCTAACCTCTTTTACAGTAAGAATAGAATCCTACTCTTTCTCCTTTTTCCCTATCTCCTAGTGAGGTCCTAATCCATGCGAAGTTTTAACTCTCACTCCATGGTTACCAAGTTTCCCTAACAGTCTCTTCTAAGGGTCTTTACCAAAGGTCTTTTGAAAGCCTGAATAAATTTTATCCTCCCTTTCTCCCTTATTCACTATTCTGTTAATTCTGAGTGAGTGTTGGCAGCTTAGAGAGCTATTATTTGGCCTTGAGAAGCCTGAGTCTTTAGTCCTAGCAGGTTGTATACATTAAATTAATATATAACTCCATCTTTCATAATTTTCTTGACTATTTTTCCTGCTGCTGAGGTACGTCCTGTGTATCTATAAAAGATAATTGCCTCTGGCACTTTATGAAAGATAAGGCAGTCTTGGCTACAACCCAATTGGCTGTGGAAGCAGGTTTTATTTCAGATTTTTAACAATAAACTGTATCTTTAAACAGCAATTCAGCTGCTTCATTATTTAGTCCCTCATAGCTCCTAGACAGCTAAGACATAGCAGTGATGATTAATTACTATGTAATGTGTTGTGTTATTCCAGCACCTTTTCTCCATTTTTGTTTTGTGTTCTCAGAGAACATCTCACCCTTGCTTCATGTTGATAATAGCAACTATTTAAGTTATTTTTGTAAACAAGAATTTAATCTCAGTAGCATAAGTCAACGTATTTTTTGCTTATCACTTCTTGACATTGTGGAGAAGAATGTGTGTGACTGACACCATGTGAAAAGCAGAGGTAAGCAGAGGGGAAAAAAACCAGAAATAAATACTTCATGCTACTGGTGAGGGCAAATCGTTCTCTTTGAGACTGGTCCAAATAGTGCCCTGGTTAAGGAGCATAAACTGGATCTACTTTGAGTCCGATATACATCTGAAGAAAATTGGTGTAATTTCCCTGAGACAAAGGAGAAAGCTTTTTACACCACTTGCAGCTCTGGCTCATTTATTTCAATGAAGTTATTCTGCATTTATGTGGGTGTAATCCAGAACAGCATTTAGTTCACTGTTAAGGTAGTAATTCCTCTGCTCCTAATCCTGCGATGGTTGGTAGCAAAAATAGTCTGTGGGATACTGGCATGAATGAAACAAGAAGAGGAGAGGAGAGGAGAGGAG
>VXBQ01001363.1:464530-578054 GCA_013400175.1 Phainopepla nitens
AGAGGAGAGGAGAGGAGAGGAGAGGAGAGGAGAGGAGAGAGGATATAAAGCTCTCCACATGCGGTAAACAGTTTTTGTTATTTATTTTACCAATAGGTGGAAATTTACTTCAATCTCTCATTCCCATTGTGCCAGGCACCATAGCAACTTAACTGTGCAGAGGCTGTTGAGGCAATAACTTGTTTGCTCTTTTGCACTCCCCTCTCTCCTGCCCCCCAGCTAAACTCTGTTTTGAGCAGCCAGACACTCAACTGAGGCTCCTGGGCTGGGATGGCTGGGAAGCAGTGCGCTCCAGCCTAATTCCTCATACCCACTTCAGTGTTTCTATCATTTCTTTGTGCCAAACACAGCAGAATGCAGCACAAAGATAAAGAGAGAGACAATACCCTGCTCAAAGAGCTTCCAGCAGAAGCAGGTGCCTTCCAAAGAGGGAAATGGAGAGGCAGTCTGCCTGAGCTCTCACTAGAATAGAAAACTAGAAATAGAAAGCAAACCAGCAGTTCTTAAGATCCATACACCTTTACAATGCACTTTTTTTAGACAAAACACGTCAGGTAACAATACCTATCTTAGCTGGGTGCTGGAATTTTTGAATACTGCTGCCCAGGATTAATTGCAGTCTTTGGAAATGTTTTGTGTTATCTCTCTGTTAAAACTGATGATGATTTGTTTCTGCTTTGCAAGTTTTGAGTTAGTTTATTGGAAATTTTATGAGAGTAAAAGAGGTTTATGGGAGTAAAGAGGAAGAATTATCACTGTCTGTTAAAGGAAGAGTTATTACCACTACTCATAATAGCAGTGGGAAGGATTATCACTAGCAAAAGCTCAAGAGGATTAGTTGGGATTCAGCAATGTACAGTAAACAATCTTTATCTCTTGCAGAATGTCAGTGCATATTTTACAATATAGTTGGCGTTGGTGATCCATGAAAAAAAAATCTGCTGCAATTTAAGTTTAATCATTCTGAATCTTAGAATTAAATTAATATTCAATTGTCACAAAACCAGTGGAAAAAAAAGCACTGCTTAAGAAAGGAAGAGGGGAAAGCACTGTAATTTCATTTCAGTCTAATTCCAATTGAAAATCTTTGTATCAGCATCCCCTTGGCAAGTTTTCAGTAGACTCATAAGACTCAGCAGAGCAGTATGAGCATGCAGATAACAGAGAGGAGATCAACAAGCAAACTAGTTTCGAAGCTTATGGTTTATGTTAAATACTTTTTTGAAACTACACAATACATTCCTGACTTTCCTATGTCACAGTCATAAATATCAACTAATTAAATGTTGTTCTTATTTAACAAAAGTACAGATTCTTTAAACACACTCACAGCCATACACACAAGCTCATCATGTCTGCAGAGATTGAACTCAGCACAGCCAGGATTTAAAAAAAAAAGAGTGATGAAGATAGTATAAATGAAATTTATGTGAGGGTTTCTTCTGGTAAGAAAAAATAAAGTAACCAGAATGAGGTTACCTGTGACAAAAACATTTCATATTCTGCTGGAAATTACTTGGATAATGTGAAGATAGGCAGCATATAATATAGTGAAAAGATGTAAAAGACCATATAAAGAAAATGAGTCTGTCTAGGATGAGATGGAATTACATGAACTAATATTAGTTTTGCCCTTGGAAATTTATATTCACATTTATAGTTATAAATATAAAATCAGATTTATAAATCAAAAATACCCTGAGATGAATTCTGCACCAACTCTTGCCTTGCTATTCATTTCTCAATAGGAGGTTTCAAATCAGCCTCAGCTGGAACTTCGGAATTTGAGTGATGCCCTGTTTTCTTTCACACCTTTTATGTAGCTTTGTTCAGTAACTGTATGGAGTCATAGCATATGTATATATACTATAATACATAAATATTCATATATAAAAGTATGCATACAACAACACACAAGATTCTCAATTCTCTGATCAAGGTGCTTCCTTTTGGAAATAATTCTTGGTTATTAGAGAAAAAAAAGACTCCTTAAGACAAAACAGCATGCTAGTTATACATTCTTCCTCATTTTCAAGACAACACTTGTACTATGAGTTTGTTTTGAAGTCAGTTTTTTGCAATACAGTTATGTTAATGGACATTAGGGCTGGAATTACAAAGATGGAAAACCATGAAAATTAAAGTTTGGGATGCTCTGGATCATTAAAAAGGGTAATTAACATTGTTTTCCAAAAATTATGGAAAGTTCATGCAAATTACATATTATTTTAAATAAAATTACTATGCATATATACATACTAATTTTGAAAGAGGAGTTTCTAATTTTTAGGAGATAAATATGTTGGAAAATTAATGCTCTTGTATTGATGTATGTATTATGTTTAGGAATCTTCTGTGTTTATGAAACAGATTCTCCTGTTGAAGGTACAGATCAATCATGGACAAAGCCACCTTTCCCAAATGCACACAGCAATGTATCTCAGGTCTCACCTGGAGGATTATCTCAGGGATTTGCAGTGCAGGCAAATTAATCATAGTGCTTGTTCAACCTCTAGAGCTGGCCAAGTTAACAAAACAAGTTAACAAGTGATTACAAAAAAATTTTTGTAAGAGAGCAATCCTAGGAAACAGGACTAGTCACTGACCTACTCTTGGAAGCAGAAAGATCTAATTTTTCCCCTCACGCATTGCATCTGCAAGAAAGACAACTGGTTATTTAAGATGAGAAGGGAATACCCCAAACCAGTGGAAGGTAGTTCACACGAACAGCATTTCATCCACACAGATGTTCCAGTCGATCTGTAAGAAGATGTTCTTCTTAAAATACATCTATATCAACATGTGCTGACAGTCCCTAACACAAGGACTAGTGAAACTTTTTCAGTGGCAGTACACTGGCATATTCTTTCACTTACAGGTGGCCCAGAATTACTTTCCTGAACTGTAGAAAACTTGAATTAATACTTTCCGTGACAAAACATCTCTTTATTTTCTCCTTTTTGTATATGATTCAAGATGAACAAAGCTCTTCCATCATTCATATAGTATATTTCCAGCTTTCAAAGCAACTCTTTGGAAAAAGTCCATTTTCTGGTGGGGTTTGGTGAGTGGCCTCAGCAGGCAGCAGCAGAAGGTGAGCCCTGTGAGGCACTGCAGCAAGCACAGAGGGAATGACATCGCTCACAGCCTAATGTAGTGCCTGACACAGACCATGTTAGCAAGCATGTTTCTCCTTTCTGCTGAGAACTTTATTGAAACATTTTGGTTTCAGCAGCACATAATTTGCTAACACAGCTCCATCTCTTTGAAACTGTACTTGTGCCTCTCCTGTGGCATCCTGGCTGCAAGGCATCCATCCTCCAACAGCTTCCAAGCCTCCACCGAGGTGACAACTACAGCCAACTTCCACCATATCATTCTTTAAATCTTGTTTTACCATGTACCCTCTTTACTTTGACCTTCAAGCCATTCAGGGTCATGTGTCCTGACTGAACCATGTGACAGACTTGAATTTACTTAGTCTGTGATTTTCAAGGTAATGGGATGAACTTCTGTGTCAAGCAGCGTGTCCAGCAGCCTCAGCCTGCGGGCACTGCTAAGTGGTGTGAAGATATGATTGTGATAATAATAGCACTGCTGAATCTCTATTGAACTAAGGTGTTCTGCTACACTTTTGACCCCTGCACACTTATACACCTCGTCCTGGCTCCTGAAATGTTTTCCAAAGGGTTGTTTGTTGCTGCAGTGTCCTTGATGTGTACTTCTGGAGGCTGAGCCAGCGGGTGCTGCAGTGCTTGACAATCTTTAAATGCTTCAATGCTCTTGAATACCTGATATGTTTTGTAGCATTCCTTCTTTTTGGAGTAGCTTTGAAAATGGTAAGACATACCCAACAGCAGTTCTCAGGCACTTAATGGCCACTGCTTCACATCAAGTTGGCAGCGTCTGTTTGCCAAATGACAAACACAGCCTGGGTCACGTAAGCTCTGGGTCTCCATTTAACAAATCTGGAGATGAGCAGAGTTTTTTTCTTCTCTCTCTCATACAGATGCTTTTGTCATTGCTATGAAAAGCAACAATGTTATTCCAGGGTACAGCTTTGTCTTGTCAAGAATGGCAAAGGTGTTTTCACCTATTGTATGTCAAGATGTCTGAGAGCCACTTACTGCTTGGCCTACATCTTTTCAAAGACTCTTCCTAGAATAAAAAATTCCCTCTCATCTCTTTGATCGCTACTTTGATCACTTCTTTCATCTCTTAAACAAAGTGACCCATGCTTTCTGATGTTCAGCTGGACTAACGAAGATTTCTAATGATTGTCATTGTCTTTACACATCTCAGGATCTCTGACTGCACTGTCACAGAATGTTTCTTCTTCACCTTGACTTCTATAGATGTCTATGCTCTTTATAGATTTCTTTAACTTTTGCTGTAATATCTAAGATTAGGAGGTTCATGGCGTTGGTAGTGATCAGTAGATAGAGATAAAACACCATTTTGGAGCACTGTGAGGTGCTCTCATTTTATTCACAACATGTTTGTTGCCCATAAATTCTGTATTATGTTTTTATCAAGAAATAGATTTAGCGTTGATTTGTTAGGGCAAAGAGGGAATTCTAGGCAATATGAATAACAGACAAACGTAAACTAAACTGTGCTTTCCACTGTATACCAAGGAATCATCACCAATTTCTCTCTCCTTTTTATTGCTTTTGAAGTGGTAACTGTGACTTTGTACTATTATTTAGAATGTTCCTCCTTGTGAAGGCACTGGGACCAGAGGCTCATTCTGCTGAATTCTGTGTGCAGACAGAGTTTTTTTTCTGGTGTAAATGTTTATTTAATCTTTGGTGATGGAAAACAATGCACCAGTGATAGCTACAATATACAACACAAAAGAGGTAAAAGTGCAGTATTTGTATTATGCATATCATATAGAATCAAACCACATCATATGAAATGATGTGTCTTTTTCATGACTGAGAGGGTGATTCATAAGCACTGCCTTGATGATCCTATGCTGATGCATATAGAATAAGCACTTATCTGTCTCCAGTGACAATATATACAAGCATTATAAAAATCACAGTCTCAGCATTCTGTCTTTGAAACATTTAATTCAATAGTTGTCAATGGTAACCTCATTAATTCCAAAACATTACTTAAAGCATGCATGTTAAACAAATTCAGTTAACTTCACTGAAATAATCTATAATCATGAACATAATCAATTATTTCAGCTCAGTTAAACAGAAATACCTTCTAAAGTCAGAAGCTTATATTTCATAGAAATTTTCTTCCTATATATATTTTCATAACTTCACTTTCTGTATTTGCACTTCTGTTTTTTAGCAGAACCATTCAATAGCTTTTCTGTTAATATGAATTCTGTTTTTACTAAGCAATTTTGTATATTCAAAATTCATTAAAGAAGATGTCAAAGGATAGTGTTATGAAGGAAAAACTAGTTGAATTTGCAGGAAGAAATATTTGCCATTTGAAAATATAATGTCGTTGAAACCAAGGAATTATTATTAATGTTATATTAACTATGAAATTACAGTTATGAAAGTAAAATAATGCTCCTTTAATATATTAGCTATATCACACATATCACCTTTTTATGGAATATTCATTGTCATTGAAATCAGGACAGAATCACACTTTTGAAATGATGTCTTGAAATTACAGTTTTCCCTTTTTATTTAACTTGAACATTTCAAAGAGAAATTTCAAAATTTCTAATGGAGAGATTTTGCAATTTTTTTTTCCTTTATAGATTCAGATTTAGACTAGAAAAGAACTTCAAAGTTTTATCACACCCCAAGTGATAAAGCAGCAATACCAATGGGTGATCATGTACAAAATTTCTCTATGAAGCAGTTGTGTAATTGTGCAGCAAGGGGGTTCCCAATCAGTGCCTCTTTAATGAGTTAAGCCAGCATTAAAAGGAAGGCACAGCCCATGGTATATTGCAGTGCAACCAAGGGCAATTCTACAGATTCAAGGGTAGTTGAATCTACCAAGGGCAATTCTACAGATTCAATCCCAGTTGCAGTGGGGCTGTGGAGGTGCAGCTCTACCAGTCTGTGAAGGTTTATGGGAGACATGGGTATGAGATGCTAAAGGATCAGGAGGGAGGTGGGGCAGGAATAGCAGCTGTGGGTAGAGTGAAAGGGGTAGAAAAAACCCCAAAAGTACAGAAACACCCCCTAATCTGTTTTAGTGAAGACTGACGGTCATGGCTCACTGAAGAGTAAACCAGTTTACAGTAAAGGTCATATCTGCTGCATTGGGATATAAATTTTTAATGAAAATAGCAGGGATTGGTAGATGCTTATGAATGAATAACTGTGCATGAAGACCATAAGTATTGCTATAACAAACAGATAATGCCCTTTCAAAGCTATTAATGTTCTAATTGGTGTTGCTTGGTACCAATATCCTACACTGATCCTAACTATGCAATCAACCACGTATTGTCTTTAAAACCACATGGTCGAAAGAGATTTTCATACCAGTGCACCTTTAATTTAGGAAGAATGTTTTTCTCTGTCAGTAATCCTTTTAGTCACAGATGTTTAGCTTGGTGAAATGAAATAGTTCCCAGTATGCTGAAAGTCTGTCTACGATTAAATGTAATCACTTTTTAATTAACTGGAATTTTCAATATCTTGCAAGTACTCCTTATGAAGTTTTATTCAAATGAGGGCATGGTTTACTTTAGTTTTTAAAGTTTGGAGCTCAGAGAAAATACAATGGAAGAGACAACACAGATAAAATGAAGCTTAGCACAAAAAGAATGATGCATAAAATCTGCTTTAAGGCTGTGCAGGGTGTGTGCCCAGAAATGGACCTTGAGCAAGACCTTAACTGCGTATTAGTCTGATATAAACAGCTGTACAGCTGTTCACACATAGTATTATCTTAACTGTTGTGTTGTTATTAATTATTATGGTTAAAACTGTAATTGAGTGAATGTGTGAGCAGTTTCAGCCTGCTTGGCAATGGCACAGAGAGCTCCACGTGTGACATCTACCCAGGGGGACTGTCTGCCCTCCCCCAGAAAATGTCACAGGTGCTGTGCTTCAGCAATGCACTACAGAAGTCTCCAGGGCATCATGAGCCAGATAAAAACTTTCAAAGCCTCATGAAGCACAGAACTGCATTATTACAAATTTACCTTTCTGGATCAACAGGCAGAAAAATAGAAGATCATTATAAACTGGAGCAGAAAACTTATTATTATTTCTTTTGAAAAGATCAAAGCCGAATGTTTCCCATCCAAAAATGTATAAAAAATTATTTTAATAATAACCGAGGATTTTATTATACCAAAATTAAAAATCTCAATTATATAAAGGACAAACCTTTTATTTCAGTAAATATGTACTATGAAGTAGAGCTTTAATATAATATAAATATTATAAATACTATATAAAAAGCAATATTATAAAATCATATTGAACGTGATTAAATTAAAACTAAAATTATAAATGCATTTTATCTCATTAAAAAGTGATATTTAAGAGATATTTTAGAAATGAAAGAAAAATTTTAATTTTGTTTTGGAATTTTTGGCACAAAATTTAAATCAACAGTGATCTATTAAATATTTTGCTTTCAATTGAATTTATCTTCTGAATAATCATCTCTATGTAGCTCTCATCTTTCGAACAAACATTGTCTTGAACATGCATGAAATCAATTTAAATATATTCCTATTTTTCTGTTCTAGTGATTATTAATGCTATTCTGCTGGTGTCTGAGTGGCCATTTAAAATGCCACCCAACCACCATTCCCTCTGAGGAGAATTCTCAATCTATTGCACAATCAAATGAAGTAGGAAAGTCTCAGTGTAATTCTTGATGCAGATAAGATGAGACAGATGTATTTCAAGGGTTGGAAATGTATCTGAGAGAGGCATCTAAACAATAAAAACCAATTTACTTGATTCAGGCTCAGGCCAAACTCCTCTGATTGCACAGGTCCAGAAGGAAGAGGCAATCTCTGCAGTCAGCATTTTGGCTTAGACTAAAAGAAAAGCACAGCTTGGGAAATAAAGATTACACGGTCCTTTCAAGGTCCCTGATTTGTTCGAGCTGGGTGTCAGCCCTCTGGTCACAGGGTGGGGGTTTTGTCAGGCAAGAGCAATCCTCCTTGCCCTCAAGATTATGGGTGAAAGGAGGTCAATCATCCATTTTGCTACTTTTCCCAAGATTCGTGAGGCGCTTCTGCAAAACAGCAGTGGCACTGCCTGCACCTACGCTGGGGTGGCACAGCTCAGGGGAGTTTGGGATGGCAGATGCATAATCATTAAGTATGAAAATATCTCTGGCTCTGAGAATTTATCTTTGCAAACTAAAGGATGCCCAAATTGTCTCTCTGCCCCCTTTTCACATGGTGGCATTCTCTGAGGGAAGGTGTTTCTCTGCACCCAGAAACCATGGTGAGGAGGAAGCTCTTTCTGTCCCTCTCACAGACTGGCAGCAACGTGGATTTTTGTGTTGGCAGCGTGAGACTGTGTGATGGTCACCAAATGGGACTGCAACCAGCAAGCAGGAGCTGGGAAGGGGCGGCTTTGGAACAAGTAAAAAGCAAAGGAGTTTCCTTCCTTAGGAAGAGAAGCGAGAAATTGGCTTGATTTAAAAAGGTCTAGCTTCTAAGCTCTAATTAGAACTTTAAATGGAGGGGAAGGGGAAGATGAAGTGAATGTGATTGTAGCACTTTCTTCTGCAAAAACAGCACAGTCCAGGGGTCCCATTCATCTCCAGGAGGACATTCCGCCCCCACAAAAGCAGCCCAGCCTGGCACCAGCCTGCACAGGCTGCTCATCAGAGCCAGGCACAAGTGCTCAAGGGACGTGTGAGCTGGATGAAAGGGACACTGGCAAAGCTGACAGGAAGTAGCTGTCACTCGTGGCTGCAGCAGCACGGGGCTTTTGTGAGCAGCAAAGCTGCTTCTCCTCTCTCAGATGCTCTCTAAGGCCTCATGCCCAAGATCACCACTCACACGGTTCACTGAAGTTGAGTTGGGTTTTCTTCCAAAAAAGGTTCAAGGTGGGGAATCTGCAAGACTGAAATCTATTTTCAAAATATATGAGAGATCTGCTTCATTGTACAGACACTGTCACTAAGCCTGGCAGCCTGTGGCTTGGAGCGTGGACCAGCTTTGAGCACACATGTACATAGCCTGGGTGAAGCAAAGATAGTTATTTACTGCTGGTGAATCTACAGAAGAAACCGTGCTCAGAAAGCACCAAGGCCAAGGGAGGGATAGGGTGGGCTTCCAGCCATGCACTTAGAGAAATCTAATGGAGAAAACGTATGGGAAATGACAGCCACTGCTCTGGCATCTCAAGAAGGGGTTTTAAATTTGCAAGGGGTATAGGTTAATGCAGAGGAATCCCAAATGCACACTGGATAGACATTTCCACTTTACTCATAACAACCTTTTCACTTCCCATTTAGGCCTGAAGGCACAAGCTGTGGGTCACCTCCAGCCAGATTGTGTCCAAAACCCATCTGTAACTGTAAGGATATTTTCCACTCTGTAACAGCAATCTGACCTGTGCTACCTGTGCAGCGGGTGTGAGCCTGTCTCCACTTTGGGCAAAGCTGCTGCTTGCCAGTGATACAGGCAATTAAGCGTTTGGATGGGAATACGAGCTCAAGCCTGCAGCTCCCTGGCAGCACAGACATAGTCTGAATTTCCTTTCCTCAGGGAGGTTATGTCCTCCCCTGCATAAATATCTAGCTATTTTTGCTGTGTACATCTCCCCATTGCCACTGAGAGTATCTATACATCAATAGGGTTCTATATTTTTTAATGAATGCATCATTATGTACTGTCACAGCTCTGGTAACACAGACTTTCCTCCATCAACATATTTTTCAAAAAGTGTTTATGCTGCTAAAAGAAAAACTGCCTTGAAAAATGTTTCTTTCTCCCTCAAAATATTTCAGTTTAAACTATTGCCATTAATATTAATAATAATATTCTAAGGAGTAATCTTGCTTTTTCTAAAGTGGAAATTGAAAGCAGTGCTGAAAGATTCTTTATTTTCTTTCAGTGTTGTCTTTCTCAGATTGTGTATCTGGCAGAAGAGAGTGCCTATGGGGAAAGGAGGAGAGAAAAGACCACAGTCACTAATATAGAGTATTTTAATACAGAATCCAAATGAGTGCTGCAGCCTTTGTTTGGGTAATAAAAGAACAACTGATGTAGTGATAACATACTGTAAAAAATAGCCAATGTTTTGGTACAATAATGTTCCCATTGCTATAGGGATTTTCCTGCAGTTATTTAGTTGTGTAAATCATATGTGTGTATATATATATATAAATAAAACCGAGCTTCATGCCAAATCTTCAGGCAATTTTTACAGCCATTACCAAGGCAAACATCAGGTACAAGCAGTTTCTTAACAGAAAAATAAAATAAAGTCAGGAAAAAAAAGTCCTTTTACAAGCTTAAACTACCCAGACAATGCATCTTCTTTCTGCAGGCACAAAAACATACTGGAAGAAAAAGCCTGTCCTGAATAGCTAACAATAAGTCAAGAATCATAGAAAAGCTGAGCTTTAAGGGATCCTCTTACAGCCTGCACTGAAGCAGCAGCAAAATATATTAAGCACCCTGCATCTTAAATGTACTTGAAAACGTTCGGTGAAGCAGCTCCTCAAGCCTATTCCAGTATTTCGTACATATTGGGAGTGTTATCATATAGTATTCATCTTAAATTGGAACATTTTTCATAAAACATTATTCTGACCCAAGGACCATGGAAAACAATGAATCACTGAGTTTTTTAGTACAAATTGCGTGTACTGCAAGACTGATGACTGTTTGTCAGTCTTGCCTTTTTTCAGATTGAGCCAGCTCATTCAGCTTAATCTTGTTATTCTTGTAAGGTTCTCTGTTTGTCTTAAATCAACACTAAAGCTGATATACAGTCTAAATAAAGCCTTGTGATGGTCAAACAGCATTGAAGCATGGAGGAAAAAAAATACATCATACATATAACCAGCTGAGAGCTGGTTTGCCCTTCTATTGATCAAAGACTTTTACAGAGATCAGGGAAGTTCCTGCTCTCCATGGTGAGTTAGAAGCACTGAGGACATAGACACTGCTACATTTTCAGAGCAGGTTCTCTCATTTACACAATGTGAGAACCTGCCCTGAAAATCTCCTCTGAGTTGTTTTAGATTTCTATTCTCTAGAAGAAAGAGTATTACAGATCTTTCAGTAATTGAGTTCTGCATACTGCAACTTCCAGCCAAATGCTTTCATTTTTAATAACCCTTTATTTTCTTCTTCATTACGTACATTCTTTTTTTTTTCTCTTTTTTTTTTTGCTGCTGCAGAGTGCAGCAACTCAAGATTCAATGGTGCTAGAACAGGAGAGGCTTTGTAAACTGAATCAATAATGCTTAAAATTTAATTAAGCTGTTGCATCTGAAGAACTGACTCCAAAGAGTATATGTGATCCATCAAGATACAGCCAGTGCTGTTTCAACTACAGCAGTATAAAAGTGCCCATCGTTTCATTGTAAGCCTTTGGCAACATAATATTTTTCTGCAGAGAGACAGAAGAAAAGAACAAAATCCAGCCAGGATCTCCCTGCAGTTTACTTTGAAGCGTTCACCACACTTTGACCTTCATAGCTAAGCATCCCCTCAAGCCCTACAAAACATGCATGGATTTCTGATCCCTGAATGTTTGATTTTCCCAAGGTGTTTGGCTGTCCTTGCAGAGCATTATCACTGAAAAGGAGAGCAGGAAGAACGTGAGTCAGGGCAATCCCAAGCACAAATACAGGCTGGGAAAATGGATTGAGAGCGAGATTTGGGGATGTTTGTTGATGAGAAGCTCAGCATGGCCCGGCAATGTCTGCTTGTGACCCAGAAAGCCAACCCTCTCCTGGGCTGCACACAAGAAGGGTGGCCAGCAGGTGGAGGGAGGGGATTGTCCCCCTGTACTCTGCTCTTGTGACCCTACCTGGAGTGCTGTGTCCAGCTCTGGAACATTCACCATAGGAAGGATGTGAATCTTCTGGTCTGAGTCCAGAGAGGGACGTAAAGATGCTCAGAAGAGCTTTAGACTGAAAGAGGGTAGGTTTAGAATAGGTATTAGGAAGAAATTCTCTCCTATGAGGGTGGTGAAGCACGGGAACAGGTTGCCCATATGTGGATTGAACACTTCCAGGGATTCCACATCCCTGGAAGTGTGCAAGGCCAGTTTGGATGAGGCTTTAGGCAAATTGATCAAGTCTGTGGCACCCCTTCCCATGGTGGAGGGTTGAACTAAAAGATCTTACACTGTTCCCTTCCAACCCACACTGTTCTGTGATGCTCTGAATTGTTTGGGATATAATTTTTGTACCTCACTCGTAAAGAGAAAAGAAATATTCCAGCCCATAAACCCTGAGCAAAGGCGGCTTCTTGAGAAATTGAAAATGCCTTTAACACTTTGGGAGTGTGCTTGGAGCTGGGAAGGCACCAGGACTCCCCTGACACGTCACAAAACACTCACACTAGCTCTTTGGGCTTTGCAAGCAGATCCCTTAGAACCTGACATCCATTTAACTAGAAATTTTAAGGAGGCAGCCCAAGTTTTTAAATAAATTTAATTTTATTTTAAAATATATGTCCTAAATCACCACACAGCTGAACATTTTACCTATCTGGCTTTTCATTCTGAACTTCTTTCATGGGTCTTATTCCAATTAAGTGTAAGAAAGAAAAAGAAACGATAATGAAAAGGAAAAAAAGAAGGATGTCATGCTTTTGTACATAATGCATGAATAGAATTTTTATACAATTCTGAAATATTAAAATGGAAGTTTATTATGTTGTATAATGATTATAATAATATTATATGAATGTAAGAGAAATTTCCTAGAGAGATATTTGAAAAGAACTCAGAACATGACTTTGTCACAGCTCTTTTAATGCTCTATTTTTATGTGTTCCAAAATTATTCTTTTTTAACATGTTCTGCATTACTCCACATTGTGCTTACTCTGCCTCACCCTGTGTTAGTGCCACTGCATTTTGTTAGAGCTCAAGGAGAAGAGACAGCTGGTTATGGCAGAGTCAGCTGCTGATGTTGACAAGCTCCTTGATACACTAAAAAGCCAGGGGAAAACGGGTCATGCTGTAAACATCAAAGTTAATTCTCACCAGAGCCTTGTGGGAATAAGCAGGTCACTTCACAAGGTGTTTATACAAAATATTCTAGAGCAGTAATATCTCCTCCACCTGGGCACAATTCCTGCTTCTTACAGGGAATGGTGACAAAATCCCTCCTACCACCTCCCAGTCACTCCTCGATGCAGGAATGGTGACCTGAAGTGTTTACAGAAGGACCATAATATACACTCCTTCCTTAAGCTTCTACAAAAAATGAAGAAAATATCAGAAGTTTTTACTGAAGTCCACAGAAATATAGCCACAGTTGCAGAAGTTGACATGGCACCTTAAAAGCTGGATAGGAGCCTTACCAAATTACTGACTAGATTCAAGCAAAGCCAGTATTTTTCAATTTATAGACACATAAATTTCATAAAACAGAGTTGTGTTCCAAAAGTATTTCTACTTTGGGTCTGTTTTTCCAATATTATTCATTTTTAAAGGAGTCATTCAGGATTTCTTTTGGTCATATTTTCAAGATTTGAACATTTTTCCTGTCCCACAGAGCATAAAAACTATCACTGTTTCAAAGGCTGCTCATAAACTCATTTTTCTAAAAATACAGGTTACAATGCTGCAATAAGGGGCATTTTTTCATATATTTTTGAAGTGTTTTTCCACTGACTTTTAGCAAGACAAAATTTCTACATAAGCAGTTAGAAATGAAAAGTAGATGTTTTGTTGGCTTTTGTAAGGTGCTCTGGGAAGGACTATCTTTTAGCGGATATGGGATTTTTAGTGCAGAGGGAAAAATCTCAGAAAATTCCCCTACTAATACTTCTGAAATAATTTCTTTTCTGAAGTATATTTGTAAAAGATACTGCAGAACGGGTTAGAACAGGGAACTAATTGGACTGGGGTTTGGTCTATGCTTTATCTATTTCACTTTCCAGCAATTTCTCTGCATGAAAGACCCTAATCAGACATTGCCTGCATTCCTAATGCCCTACAAAGAAAAGGAATGTGCTTACCTAGGAGTAAAACCTAGGGACTATAGGATAGGAAAAAAAGGGTCATAAGTCTGGCTCTTAACACCTGTTGGCTCTCCAGTAGCCATCAGTATACTGACATGGGTTTCTTTTGTGAAAGCAACAGCATCAGAAAATTAGTAGTTGTTTGGAGCATTAAGTGGACTACTGTTTCCAAATTTTGTAGCTTTTGGAATATCTAATTTTTAATAAGGCTTTTCCTACTGTACTTCCACACATTTGAACAATTGCCAGCGTTTCCTGATCTGGCTTTTACGGGTTGTTTCACAGATCTGCACACTCAGCTCAAGTTATTTAGCTATATGTACAAGCAATTCAAACAAGCATTTTGTTTCTTCTACTTCATAAAATATCCATCAAGCTTAGACATGCACTCCTGATCATTTTTCCCTCAGGGTTTTTTTTTCAGACTTACTCCATGATCTCCTTCCTGTTCTTAGTCTCTTATTTCCATTCTCCCTGCTGTTTCCAGCTGTTATTGTTTATTTTTTATTGTTTAATTTAATGTTTCTTGTTTATTTTTTTATTGTATTAATTTTATACACATTAGCTGTTTCAGAAGCCATGAGCTGTAGGTTATTCCCACAGAGCAACATCAGTTAGCCCTGGACTTCCAGGCTGCCGCAGTCAGTGACTCCAACACATTGCTTTGGCTCTCTCCTACTTGCTTTTCCCACCTCCCTTTCCAAAGACTTTCTCTCCAGCCTCTGCCTTATTAGGCTGGGGGACAAAACCCACACTGGTGGACTCTGCAAAGCACAGCACAAGCCTCTAAGGAATGCAAAACCCTCGGCATGCCCACTAGAGCTAGTCAAAGGCAAGTGAGGGCTGCTGGATACCAACTCTGTATATTAGCAGAAACAGACAAAACCCTCAGAAATACTCTCAGCTCTTCAGAGAACTTTGTACAATAAAAGACAACTCAAAACAGGCCTATTCTAGTATGTTATTAGGATATAGACACTGGGCACTGCTCTGGGAAGATAAAGAGCTGTGCAACCTTGCACTTCTGCAGTCATCTGCTTTCAAACCACATCATATTTGATAAATTCAATAAGAATTCATAAGGAATTTGAGGCTTCAATCAGATCATCTAGAAGAAAGAAAAAGAAACAATCATAAAAAAACTTAGAACTGAGCACTTTTTTTTTTTTATTCTAAAGAATAATTTGTCTGATAATAGACTTTCTTCTTATTAAAAATGGCCTTGAGAAACTGATCTGAATTCTACTTCAGGTAAAGAACAGTGTAAGTTTCAAAATCAGAAGACAGCCATTTTAGGGACATATCTTGGATAAGAGGACATATGAGGAACAAAATTATTACATATAAATTTAATCTAGGGTGGTCATATAAATTTAATCTACGGTGGTTTATGTTGATGACACAACAGATGAGGCAGTATGAAGCAATATTGGTGGGGTAGAAAGCTTATTTAAATACATTTGAATAACTTATTTCCTGAAGTCTGGATAAAAATAGGACAGAGTGTGTGTGGGCTATATTACTGAGATACATTCCCATTCAAAACAGACATATTTCATCAGTTTTTCCTTTCAATAATCCAATTGTCAGTTTTATAGTCCATAAAAAAAATGTGCAGAAGGGATAGGAAATGACTTTCATACATATCCTGACTGCTGAGTTGTTCTGTTTCATTACATCGCCCTGCAGATGACTGACAGCTCTGTAATCAACTGCAGACTGGATTTGGTGGTTCCACATCCCATTCTCTCATTAATTATTGAAGGCATTTTTCTCTGTTGCACGCCAGGTCACTGTATCCACTGTGCTCATATTTGCATCTCCTGAGCAGCAGAAGAGTTGTTGTTGAACTGGGAATCAGTCATCACATTCACACACACAAGAAAAGATGAAGAAAAGTAACATGAAAGAACCATAGAAGTGTTTGCAAGAGGCCTGGAGCAGCTCCACTGCTACCTGTGAGGTCTCATGTTCAGAAACAAATTAGTCACTTACAAGAGAGGTTCTTGTTTTGCAAATCCTTTTTTAATTTTTTTCCTAAACAGAGAATAGTTTTTGGATTTTGTTGTTTTTTTGTTTTTTTTTTTTTTTCACTGTTAATGGTGCTATTCACCCATTTCCTGCTGTCTGCTTAACTGGAGAGTGCAGAAGACAAAGAAATATTCCTGAGAACCCTGCATGTACAAATAGCATAAGAGTAAAATTAGTGCCCTCTAAATGCCACATATACTTAAGATTATATTTTTTTCTGAAACATTCAGTGACTGCTAAGAAATGCCCTGGTCAGAGTTCTTTCTTGAAAGACTTGGTGACTGATCAATTAAATATGCCTACAGAAATAGGTCAGGTACACATCATCTCATCCACTCTTCTCTGAGGCAGCTCTGGTTTGGTTAGTAAAACCTGGTGCCCAGGTAATATATAGCCTTTGCTAGGCTATAGGTGCCCAGCCAATACACAGCTAATATAAACAGGTCACAGAATCACACAATTGTTTGGGTTGCAAGGAACATTGAAGATCACCTCACTGCAATCCATGCCACAGAGATGCTCCAAGCCCCATTCAGCCTGGCTTTAACACTGCCATTAAAGGGGCATTCCCAACTCCTTTGGGCAACCTGTGCCAGTGCCTCACCATCCTCAGAGTTAACAATTTCTTCTTTACAACTAATCTAAACCTAATCCATTTCACTTTAAGCCATTCGCCCTTGTCTTGTCATCACACACCCTTGTAAAATGTCCCTCTCCAGCTCTCTTGTAGCCCCTCTGGGTACTGGAAGGTGCTCTAAGGTCTCCCTGAAGCCTTCTCCTCTCCAGGCTGAATGACCCCAGGTCCCTCAGCCTGTCTCCATGGGAGAGGTGCTCCAGCCCTCAGCTCATCTTCATGTCCCTTGTCTGCACTCACTCCAACAGGTCCATTGCCTTCTTATGCTGGGCCCCTCAGAGCTGGATGCAGCAGGTGCCTTTTCCTTAATTGACAGTACCATAAATAGCATGTTTGGGCTGGATGATGCATGACAGGTAAACCATAAACTGAAAATCTCATATCTACTTATGATTAGTTTTAAAAATAGTAGGCTAACTGACCTACTCACCCATCTCCCAATTCCTACTCCTAATATCTCTGACAGTATCCTTCTGAAGTATCCACCTGCCTGCATTGACGTGATCATAATTTCATGGTGCACCAACATCCTGCCTACGAAATAGAAAAAAAAGCAATTTCTGACATCATGAGCATGTTCCATGAGCAACTATCCATGTCTGGGAGAAGACAGAAATTTCATTTAAAACATAACGCTGAGGTTTCAAAATCGACCTGCTTCCAAAACAGAATAAAGTTTAAAAAACACTGCTGAAACAAAAGTCAGGGGAAAACGTCTGTCTAAATGTTAGTAAGTCTGATTTTTTTTGTTTTAAATAAAAGAATTACTTTAGAAAATGAAACAGAAGAAAGAATTGAAACATAAATTTCCAACCTGGAAACTTCTCAGCTATTAAGGGTGCTTCTCAAAAGTGGAGACTGTTGATACACACCTTTAGGAGCAGGACTGATGTCGAAACAACTGAACTGAACACACTGGAATGAACGATACTTGACAATACTTGGGAAGATAAATTATTCATCTTCAGAGGATGAACAAACTGAATACTTTTTTTAAATCAGATTTTTTTTCATGATGTATGAGAATGGCTGAATTTGTGTATAAGCAAATACTGAGGCCTTTGAAGAAACTGCAGGATTTGATCTATGATTAATAAGTTGAATCAGTTGAAAAACACTTGCAGCAGGCTTTTGAACATAATAAAATAGTGTTATTAGAAAGGTACTACCTAGTGGGACTAAACGTGTGAACATAAAATTTATTCACGAGTTCAGCTGAAGTAAGAAATGGCACAATTTCACTAACCCTGGGAAGAAGAACAGGCTTTCTTAATGTTACAAATTGTGGAAAACCAGCTATTATATGTGAAATCATTTCAATGCATCTTGCAGCACAAGCAAATACTGCTGCTTAAAGAAGGGATTGTTTTACATGTAAATAAGTTTTTAAGCACTTACAGTAGCAGACTCACAAGCACAGGTCTCCATAGTACTTTTTCCAGATGACATTTTTAGCCATTAAAATTGTTTCTCTTGAAATATGTATGAAATATTTTCTCATCCTGGAAACACAAATATTAAAGTTAATATAAAGAACAATTTTTTAAAGTTTCTTCACATTCAGTAAAATGTCAATAACTGTTCAAAAATGAAGTTAAGAGGGAATAAAATATCCATTTTCTTTCCCTCTCAAAAAGAAACATTTTTACGAGGATGAAATGCTAGTGCTTTTGTGTTTCTTCACCACTTGACTTATAATTAACTAAAAGATTAACTTAGATATAATTACGTGATGGTGCAGAATGAGCATAATAAATGAAAAATATTTGCTAATCTTACTTTCTCTTACTGCTATTCCAATGATGACATTAAAGAAAAAAGCACCTAAAAGTTCTGTTACATTTGTTGGATCTTAGGCTAATTAGCATACGGGGTATCTTCATGTCAAAATCATATTTCCTTCTTGAAAATCTTTACTAATTACTTTCTTGATAGATTTCATATGCATTTAAAAAACAGGAGCCTGTAGAGCAAAGAATGTGGATTCTGACTGAACAGCTCCATGAACGCAGTCATGAGGATAAGGTGATGTTTGAAGGCTAGGTAAGATTTGGCTTTTAAAAATAGAGGAAAGAGAAAAGATTTTCAGAAGAATGCCTAGTATAAGACATTTGTGTGGATTTTTTGCTCAGTAATAGTCAGAAATTTTCATTGAAGATTTCTGTGACAGCAAGAGGAATCCAGAAGCATCTGTGACATCACCTCTACTATGTCACCTTCAACATGAAAAACTGCTTCAGCATAAGAGAAAAAAAAATTATCATCCATATCATCATATCACATCACTGACAAAACATAATCTTCCCCATCATAAAGATAATGACTTTGCCGGCCCTATTACTAACATTGAGAAGTTCATCAAATGTAGTAATAATATTTCTCCTAATTTCCCATTTAAATGTAATTAAAGTCAGATCATACATAATAGTTCCTGTGCTAATATAATACTTTCAGTTTAAATAATCCTTTATTTTATTTTTTTTTCCAGAGTTGAGCACATTTTCAATGAATGCTCTCTAGGAAGGCTGGAATTATCCCAATTGTCTCAGGATCACATCTGTCATACCTAAGGATGCACCATGCTGGTGGCCCATAGACAACCTGTTTCCAGCTGATCCACTGATTACTTTCCCCCTGTCTGTTATTTCCAGCTTATAAGCACATAGCTGGAGTCAGCTTTTTCTGTAAGCCTAAATGCATAACCTTGCATTTCACTTTGTTCCAGCTCATCTCTGTCCCACTGTTCATCTTTCAATGTCATTTCAGCCTCCTTATACAACATTCTAACAGCTGACTGGTGCCAAGGCTGAGTATTAAAATGTCACTAATAATGTTGTTATAAAGAATATTTTTTATGGACAAGTGCTGAAAATCACATCATCAAACCTGACAGACCTATTATCACCTCTTTGAACATGCAGAATAGTAGAGGGTCTATGAGCAGGAGCTTCACACAACTCCTGCCAAAAAAAAAAATGAGCCCGTTTTTCTCTTTGAAGTGGGACATTTATGGAGAATAGACTGAACTTTTGAGAATGCTGCTTTCCACACAGATTTCCAATATACAGTTTTGTGTGAAGCATATATGCACACACCTGTGTCTGTTCTTTCTGGTAAGCTCACAGCAGCCCACATGTACCTATTTCAGGGTGCCCAGGTTTTGACACCCTATGGATCTTTTTGGGCCCGTGTCTCATTTCTGCGTTTCTGAATATACACCAGAGAAAATTTTAAAGTGGTTGAGTATAATTCAGTATTTCTTTACTGGAATTAAATCTTGTTTTTTTCCTATTCTATTCTAATACAAACCTCTTTTCCATAAGACTGGCACTCCTACAGCTCTAGTTAGAGGAGAAAGAGGGAGAAGAGGGAGAAACATCATCTGTTTTCCTTATGAGGAGAGGATAATTTCTACATACTGCCATAAGCAGAAGCACTGGGCTCAATAAGATTCTACTTTTTCCTACCTGCATGTTCAGAGTATTTAAGAAAGTTGCCTATAGAGAGAGGTTGTGGGTCTGTTTCATCATCTAGAAATGAAAACTTTTAAGGTTTAACCTCATTTAAGTTCTGCATTTTCTTCAGGTAATATTGAGAATGCACAAAAGAAAAGCAATGCTGGCTTCGTGCAACAACATACAGATGAATAATCTGGTCCTCCATGTGAATAGGATGTGAAACTAGGAATTTATCAACAGCAGTGCTAGGAAAATGGCATCTTTTTATTTAAGACAAATTTCTGCTTATAAGGATGAACTGTAGAAAGTGAATGGCAATGAAACTGCTGCTGTCTGGAAACTGAAATGGGTGCAAGAAAATTGCACAGATGAAACAACAAGTGGAACAAAACCAGTTTGCATGACAAGCACAAATATCAATTCATCTGCCTGTGCAGGCAGCAGCATTTTCTTGGTCTCCTAGTGTGAAAAGCAGTTTTTATCAGAAAACATCAAACTATTACCCAGATAATAATCAGTTAAGGTATTTGACACATCTGGGAAGCATCAGGATTGTTATTTTTTGAATATGACAACTCGAGTAGAGAGACCTGTAATGAACAAGAAGTTATGGGTTCTTTAAACTGCAGTCATTAGTCCAGTATAATTTCATTCAGAATAAGTCTGGAATTGTGACAGATCATGATGAAAGTCTGTTCCATGTTCAGTTTTCTGTCTGTGTCTGAAGGAGGATGGTAGGTGAGATGGTGGGTACCAACTAGAGGTGGTAGGCAGAATTAAGCCTAGACTTTTCTTTACAGCCTCTGGAAGAAAACAGAAATTTACACACACAGTGTGCACAGCACACTAAATCTCATTCTAAAGCAGGTTTCTAAATTGATCAGATGAATCATGTATTATTTTGCATATTTCCTTTTATGCACTATAAAAGGTAGCCGTGATAATAAACTCAGATATAAATATTGAAGTTGCTGCTAAAATTAGTGAGCTGAAACACACCCAGGAAGACATATGTGCTCTCAAAGACCTAGAAATGCCCTATTTAAAACAAACCCAAAATAAAAAGTGTTTATTTCCACTCAGAGTTTATAGTTATGATATAAAACAAGGGTATCCATACCCTTTCAGAATTTTAAAAAGCTGAAGCATTTTAAAAATACATGCTGTGAATACTTTAATAAATTCATCTTCAGTGGAATAGTGAGTTCAGATTTCTTTTTCAAGTTTCAATGTTTTCCTCACCCTTACCACCCCTATGACTTTTCTAGCTATTTTCAAATACCATTGCTTCTATCTTCAAATATATAAAAAACATGGAAACATAAATCTTGACAGGATCTCAAGAGTGCATGTATTGATCTGTCCCCTAGATATGAGATAAGATGGGTATATCTTAACCATTTCTGTCAGATGCTTTTCTGAAAACATTTTCTTAAAAATATCCAGTGGGGTAGATTTTACAACTTCCTTGGGTAATCTGTTCAGTGCTTTACTCCCCGGTAATCTGAATGTGTTTCTTATTACACTTTTGCCAGTTAAACTAATTTGTTTTTCCCTTATCCCCTGTAGATATATAAAGCAATTAATCATTACCATTTTTTAATAATACAATTTAACATGTTAAAGATATCCAACCTGTCTCAGTCTCTGTCTTTCCTTCTGTAGACAAAAGGAGTCAAATAAACTTTTTTCTCCTATCGTTCCTCCTTCAAACTTTCTGGGCTATGTCTATCTTTGACAACAGTGAAAATTTACAATGAAACAATAGTAGGTGAACTTTATTTCCCATATCTTACCTCTCACATGGCGTTAATGAATCCCAGAATGATTTTTGAATTATCATCTCTCTGTTGACTCTCTTTCTCCTCAGGATGTACTTACTATCATTCCCAGATTTCACGTGGAACATTGCTGCCTTGTGAGCTACCCCTCATTTTGTAGTTACACATATGATTTCTTCTTCAGGGTGCAGTGCCATTTACTTCTCATTATTGAATTTCATCTTGTAAGATTTCATCTTATTTCCCCAGCTTCTCAAGATCATTTTGAATTTTAATGTTGCCTTGTAGGTTGCTTGTGACCTCCCTCCTGGCCCTGCTTGAATTCATTGGTGCCTCACAGATTAGAAAGGAAACTGATAATATTACTGAGCTAATCAGTGTGTGAAATGGAAAGTTTAAAGCAATGGTAGAGAGTGAAAAACATGGCTGGAATTAGTTGGGAATAAATGCCTTGTGGGTAGCTGCCAGCTAGGAGATATGAACCCTTACATGATGCTTCTCCTGATACTGCAAATTTTGAGAATATTTAGTACCTGCTTAAGGAAATGATGATTTGCAAACAAAGCATAACTAATTCCTTAATCTTTTGCATGTGTGCTGAGAACCTATGTCAGCCTTCCACGTGTCAAAATGATGGATCTGTCTCAACTGGGTGATTATCCTGCGATGGAAGGCCACTTGGCATGCATAAAAATGTGTGTTGGTGTCACACTAAAGGAAAAAAAGAAAACCAGTAACACATGGTCTAGGACAAAGCTTTGCAGGTCAGAAAGTGATGAAGGTTGACTATTTCAGCAGGACAATTTCTGCATCTAAGACATTGATAACATTGGTGGGAGGCACATACACAACACACCCAAGGTCTGCATAACACACCTCCCATATTTTATCAAGGATTATACACAGACTGCAGGTTTCCCCATTTTAAGATGTGGGACCTGAACTGCAGTGCAGCCAGGAACAATGTTTCCATACAAGTTTAACATAAAGTAATCAACTAAAGAGTGCATGCTGCCTGACTGAAGGAGATAACCAAAAAGAAAAAAGGATATTAAAAGGGATAAAGAATGTATTAATTATATGTAAATCTGTAGATTACATCTTTTAATTTGGAAACTGTCTTCTGTATTGGGAACAGTGGGTCAGGGATTCTGGAACTTCTGAGAGCCTGTAGTCAGAAAATGGGTGTGAGATTGTAAACATCAACAGATAGGAGACGTAGACCATGGAAGGTGCATCAAAAAATTATTAAAAATATCTAAAAATCAATATATATATATTGTATTCATTTACCTAAGTCATTAAAGGAAATACTGATCTGATCAGGAACCACCTTATAAGTATATAGGAAATATACAGATATACCTGAAATATCTTCATGGTGTAGCAATGAATCACTAAGTGTGGTGTGAGGATGTTTTTTACTCAGCTGATAGTGACTTTATCTCATACTTTCATACCAAATACTTATGCAACTCTTCTCTGCCTGTCAGAATTAAATCAAGAACGGTTGTTCAATAACTTCTTTCATCTTCTAAAGAAAAGGTTGGTCTTAATAAATTTTTAATGACATATATCTGTTCTATCATATCATTTTTCAAAAAAATATATGTCATTCAGATTCTTCATTGCAACCCTGCATAGGTTTTTTTGGTAACTACTTTAAAAATTTCAACATTTCCCTCCTACTAGGAAGTCCGCAGCACTCTCCATACATCTGTTTTTCTCCTTTTACATTTATTCAGAAATACTACATGTCTTTTTACCATTTGTTATCACTTCTTCATGAATGAGAGCAAAAATAAACTCTTTTAATATGTAGAAAACATATATCTTAAATTTCCCTCAGATTTTAATTCTTTTTGTGTAAACATTGCAGTTCAATGACTCACTCTAATGAGTCCCTCCAATGATAATACACAATTTTTCTGGTGTTTCAAGATTTCAATGTTTTCCAATTTCCTCTTGTTATCTGGGTATTCCTGTATAGATATCTCAACTGCTCATCAGGCAACTCTCATTTTCTTCCAGCAGTTTTCAGCTAGCTTCCATGTTTTAGCATCCTCATCAAATGTTCTGAAACAATCATTACCAGGATGATTAATGGTGATTCTCTTAGGTACTTTTCTCTTGTTTTGTCAGCTGCACATCCCATGCTCCTCAATGAGCACTGGCCAGGAAGATCTGGGTCAGAAAATTTCTGTGACTTTCATAAGAAAATCTTCCATAAGTAACTCTAAAAGGTCCTTACCTGACAATATAAGCCTATACAATGTATGAATTTGGGAGAACAGACAGAAGCACCTCTTGTTGTTCTGATGTCTTCACCTTTGTTCTCAGAATTTTGTAGCTATTTCTGATTGTCATAGGGTCACTAATACCAATGTGGAAAAGCAGCTTTGAGTAGCACTGATGTTTTCAAGGTCTGTGCAAGATCTTGAAGGTCATCAAATTCAGATGCTTGGGCATGTCACAGCAGATTCTATTTGCAATTAAAATAGTGAGAATAACAAGAAGATTAATTGCTTTCTGTGGAGGTATTACAGATTCATATCAATGTAATTGAGCTCATAATCTGGCCCGTTGACAGGTGAGTTCATTTATAAGGAGTGATTTCATTGTTATTGTTCTTGCCACAGTGCTTTCAAAATAATTTAGTCCTTGATCTACTTTTACATTTCAAATACATTAAAAATGCATAAAATAATATAATTCCTCCTAAAAGATATGCTTAGTTAATTTCCCTTCATCTCAAATAAAAAGATTGCTTCTCTCTCCTCCATCTTCCTGTCAATATGCAATTAATAGGCTGAAATAAATTTATTCTCACCGATATCAGTGCTGATATTGGTAAGTATGGATGGTAAGCACTCCTAGCACAGTGGTCAACCTGGCAAACTGCTTGATTTTTGCAGCCAGGCTACATCTGGATGGTACTGGATGCAGTTAGCTGTCAGTATCTTGTACCTTGAAGCCATGCTGTGGAGGAAAAAGTTAAGTCATATAGTGCAAGCCTTTTCAGCCTCTGTGACCTTTCTGCCCGCACTGATCAATGTCAGAGGGCAGCATCGTGAGCACTCCTTGGAATCCCAGTGGGAGCCTCCACAGTCACATGTGGATCCAATGCTACACTGGGAGACCCCTGGGCTTTGCAGTTATTGGTTCAGCTCTGACTCTGATAGCAAGAGAGGCAAAAAAAAGAGTCAAAGCCCGCGTTAAACTTTACGTGTATCAGCAATATCAAAACATCAGAGAAAACTGTAATCGTATAAAATGACAGTATTCAAAATCAAAATTGCTGACCAAGAGATGGAGTCTTCTTATATGAGGGGTTCTTACCTGTGCCCATTCCCAGTCATTAGGCTCTTCACTGCTGTGAACGGTGCGTGGAGCAAGTCCAAGAGTCCTGGTAGGGATTTGGTAGGCAAAATTATATCACCTTGAATTGAGCCACCACTGAAGAAATTATCTCCCTTTCAGATCAAGGTTGCAGCAAACCACACAAATGTTTTTGGTACAGAACAATAACACATAATATCAAACACAAAAGAAGGTTCCCATGTGCTGGTAAATATTTGCCTTAATTACTGTCTTTTACAAAACTCCTTAAAACCTGATTGCTTTAATTGAAATTTGTGGAAATAACATACATTTGGCAGGGAAAAAAGATTGTTTTGTTTACCACCTCTGTTGTGGCTAAAATAACCACAATTACACAATCTATTGGTGAATGAATGATTCTTTTGGTGAATACGAGAGAACAGAGGGCATGCAGTTAAAACAAAACCAAATGTAAAAACACTCTTTAATATGCAAAAAGGTTTCTAAAAACTAAAACTTATTTCTCCTATCCCCCCCCAAAAGCACACTGCTAGCAATTTCACTTTATAGCAAAGTACATCAGAGATAAAGTCATTACTCAAAGAAGCAAATCTCCAGCTCTAAAGACTTTAGATGATAGTGGTATCAAGACTAAACTATTTGCATAAGCTTGAATCTTGGCCAGCAGATGAAAAATCTAACTCCAAGGTCACAAACCTTTCCAATGTGCCCAAGGGGGAAAATGTAGCTTCAAGTCTTTCATCAATCAAGTAGTAAATCTCTTTAGAGGATTTTTCTTCTGGATTTTTGTACTTAGAAAGTTCATCCTTTGATTTCCTTTTTTCCCAATTTACCAAAACATACCTTTGTTCACTGTATTGTGAAAGTTTTCAAATATGGCTAAATAAATGATGCACCTTTATTTTATCCCAGTAAACTGACTTTATGCTGCATGTTCCAAACTTCTGTTTAAATCTTTTAAAATATCCAAGTTTGAGTAATTTTATCAAGATTTAAATTTTAATACAGGATATGAGAAGATGGAACTCTTATTCCCACAAATAACTGCAGGAAACTGTAGGTATGGGCAACCTACTGCATTAATGCAATGTAAGGTGGTAAACTCCACATGATGAAATTTCTTATTTATGTCAGTCAGTGCTCTGCATGACCTTCATGCTATTGAAGGCTTCTAGGCTTTACTGCAATTGCAATATTTAGATCATATACTTTGGAAAATATTTGGAAAATATACTGCTTTCAAAAATCCTGTTTTGTACATCTGCATATTCTCTCACTCCCAGCTAGCTCCTAACTGAGTGCTTGCATAAAAATTTAGGAGTCCAGAAAAAGATGAGAAGCACAGATATTAATTGCATCTGATCTGATGCTATTGATGTACTGTCTCAAATAGCAAACACAGAGATTTTGTGACATTTGAGGTGTCCTAGGATATTTCCTACAGCTGCTGCTCTAAAAGGTGTGGTCTTCCATGGATCCCTCTAACATTTTCAACAACTGTGAAAATATTTCAGATACCGTGATACCGTAAGGGGGTTTTGCAGAAGATACCTTAGGTAGATGGCTGATTTTGAAGTCTTACTTTAAAAAAGTCAAGAAGGTTATAAGAACTACTCCATTTTCTCTAAGCTAGATATATCTGGCCAGTTACATTTCTTAACAGGCTCCACTCATCGTATTAAGAGATCTTCTTTATCTGTAATGAGATCCTAAGCACTTAAATGGCACTTGTACAACTACAGAGAGACACTTAAATGTGTGTGACTTAATCTGGGTCTCACTCTGTCATATGCTGAGTTCAGCAAGCTTTTTGATTCTTTCTCCCAGTAGTCTCAAAAGCCAGCTATTAAACTTTGGTCAGTTTAAAAATACTGTATTTTAGTTTGGGACCAAAACCAACTGCATGGCTCAGTTTTAAGTGTGACGATCCCCTATGACTAAACATTGAGTTTATGATGTGTTCATTACTAAAGTGTTTTTAGGAACAGAATTGCTGGAAATGTAATAGAAATAGTGATGTAGCTGTGACACAGAACCAGATTTTCTAGGGATAGGTAACATTCTGCTTTAGACCTAAATGCCTTTCATGGTTAGAAAAATGGAAGCCCTGGGAAGACCTGCTTTTAGGTCTTCTTCTTCGTATGTGTTTCTAGACGAAAAGCATTGTGACAACAATGTGTAAGATGGTGTGGTTTGTGAGTTTTTGTTAAGTTTGGTTTCTTTACAAAGTTCTGGCTAAGGAACAACTTGTGGTGCCTCCAAGGGCCATTTTTTCAAGACTTGCATCATAAGTCTAGAGATCTTGGTGGCTAAGAAAAATGTTTTGTTTGTTTTATCATCAAACTGTGTTTTTATAGATTGCTTGAGGTAATTTAACAACACATACTTCAGGAACATAATTTCTGCCTAGGTTTCACTGAAAACATGTAAATACTGTTTTTGAATTTGCCTTTAGCTCATTATGCATTATAATGCAAATTTGCAATGGAGAAAGTTTTGTTTTTTCTTAATTAGGTTTATAGAACTTCAGTCTGATTTAAACCTATCCTAAAATAAACGACATAGCACCCAAGTGATTTAAACCAATTGTTTAGTTTGCTGTATAAATGCTGTACTTAGATGAGCTACCCACAGGAATTCCTCCATAAGAAGAGCAGCTCATGGAGTTGAAGAAATGGAAAAGCTGAGCTTGAGAGGCTTTAATGCATTCCTACTTATAATTGTTATTTACACTATTATGGATTCAGCTTTTGCAGTTTGTACAGTGTGATCCACTGCAGTCTGGGAAACTGCAAAGACAGGATCTGACCTCAAGCCCATATGTCCAAAGCTTTATCCTTTCTCTGCAGCATGACTAAAGGCACTTCAGCCAATTCCTCCCCAGTTTTTACCCTCTCAGTAGAGCAGAAGGTTTTCACTTCCTTTATCCTTCTCTCGTTAGACAGAACTGCCCTTATCCTCACCTACAGACATCTGCCAAGCAGTTAAATGAGGTGCCAGTTATTGAAACTTCCCCGCACTTTCACTCCCCCACATCAGCTGTCTGTCCTTCTCTTCTGCCTTTCTTGCAACCATCCTGTTCATGAATCTTCATTATTCCCTTATATCAGGAGCAATACCTTCCTTTGTGCCCTTAAATGCAAGGAAGGATGTGAAACCGCTTCAGCCAAGTATGGTTGTTCCAGGGAAGCAGATGAGGAGGAAGGGAACAGGGGATATGACAGATGCCAGCCTGCAGGAGTGACCACAGCAGCCACTGCTGATAACAAGGTCACTGCTCACCAGCAGAGGCTGTCATCTCCCATTCTCCTGAGATTATCTCAGCTGGTCAGAGCATGGCGCTAACAACATCAAGGTAGTGGGTTCAATCCATGGATGGGCCATTCCACCAAAAATTTGACTTGATAATCCTTGGGGGTTGCTTCCGACTCAGAATGTTCTGTGATTATCACACCAGCAACAGCAGTAGTTGGCTGTTTCTGGATAGATGAAAAAGACCCAGGAGATTAATTTCTGTCCTATTTGGACAGAAATTGTTGTTGCAATATTCACCACCTTATGCTTATGAAGGAAAAACCTTTGGGCTCTCCTGAAACATTTTGTAGGCCAAGTCTAACTGTAGAGTGGTATTTGGATTGGACTTTCTTTCTGTATTACCTGCCATGGACAGCTCTATGAGTTGCTTGTCTTCATTTTCTGTCTTGATTAATATCCAAATAAAACATATCTGTATAGACAGAAACAGCTGAGTTAATGACAACAACTCCCTGGCTCCATGGTCAGGTACTTCAGAAGGGATGACATTGTAGGAAGGCTGACAAAAGCACAAGAAGGAACTGGTACTTGGTAAAGAAGTGGTTAGATAGTGAATACCTTAGGGAAGGAGTAATTTCTTTGGTGTTCCCCTCAAGAAAGCATTCTGTTAGCTGATATCAGATGCTTTTGTCACACTTACACGGGTGTATGGCTAGCCTCAGGGTGTCAAAGAATGGGATACATTCACAGAAGGAGTGTGTCCTGCTCTTAGTCCTGCATTCTACCAGGTGTCCACTGAAGTCATTCTGCCTGCTTAACTATTTGTATTTTATGGAATTTTTACTGATTGGAATCCTTATGATGTTGGCTATTGTCTGTGGCAGAACTGGTAGAGAGATATGTATGTCCTGACTCTCAGCTGCAGCTGCCACAATCTCTTCCTTTTGTTAAGTGTTGAAGTGACCCAGGACTGTTTGCTGTGATGAACACTGTCCACTTGACACCATGAATTATCATTATCCATAGAAGCAAGAGACTGTATTGATCAAACATGGCTTCCGTGCCTCAAGTTGTAAAAACTGATTTATCATCTCACCCTTGACAATATCTTACTCAAAATCCCTTGCCAGTCTGACATTTAATATCCTTTAAATGAAAGAGTGTTTAACCTGGAAGAAGATGCATTGAACCACAAATTTCTGAAAGACACAAAACTGGGAATTGCAAGATGTGTGCTTGCTGACTGATTTCTTACCAGGGTCTGGAGAAGTCAGTACTAAATGGTCTCCACATGTAAATATTTCTGCCTACTTTTTTTCTTTTTAGGAAAACAGCTACATATTAGGTCACAGGGCATGCTAAAGGCCTGTTTAATTTCTCATCCATATTACTTTTTTGAAGGAATGATTTCAGGGCAACCCAGCCTCTGGGTGAGAAGTCAAGAGCATGTTTTCTTGCTTCAGTAATCTATGTTCTCAGCTTCCTGTTCTATCAATTATCACATCAGTTTGGGACATCAATCAGAAAAGGCTTTCCTGAGAGGGTTTGGTCCAATTCATCAGTGTTCATTCCAAGGATGTCAAGGATTTTATGATAACATTTATTCTGGTGTGTTTTCTGGGGCTACTATACCTGTGAGGCCTTTCAAAATATCAGAAGGGTTGATCTGGGAGGAGTGCAGTAGCCCAAACACTTTTGCTATGAAATACTCTCTACACTTATTATTTCATCAGGATTATGCCCCAAAACAGAAAAAAAGAGCCTCACTTTTAGAGAGTGAAAAGGTGACTTCTACTGAGGGCAAACACAATACAAGTTTCACATGCTTGTGCATCTCATGGCTCCTAAAATACATCTGTTTCTATTTTTGTGGGAGAGACATTTCTTTTTATATTGAACTAAATTCAAACTAACCAAAATAAGCTGCAAAGCTAAACAATTAGAGATCCTCTCCCCAAGTGATAATAAAATAATTTGAAGTTTGCTTAGCACTTTAGGCACATTCATTTCTTTGTCTCTTCAGCTGTGCCCAAGCAGGACAGCAGCCCTGTTAGCCTCAAAGGGCAAAAAGTGTTTACTGCAGTCATTATATCCACCCTGTGCTCTTTCAGGCAGCACAGGTGTAGCTGTCCCTTCCTAGCTTGTAATATCCAGTTTTTATACTGCAGTCAGCCATCCTGTTAGGAGTACTGCAAATGCTATTTGTAGTTGAGAGGGGTATTTTTTTTCAGTAAAAGTCAAATTTTTATAGATAAGTTTCCCCTGCCCTGAAGATGGATTTCTTATTTCCTATACAAATTAGTTATCATGCAGAGTCTATTCTTCAGAGGCCTTTGAGGGTCTTTGGTGTTTTGTTTTCCCCTACAGTCCATGCCCACTTCTTGGCCTCATTCCCACACCTGCGCTGTACTGTGTTGGGCTTATCTTCAGGAACTAGAAAGGGATGTTTGTCTCAGAGAAGTGCTACCCTATCTCCACATGGCCCTCCAGCCACACCTTGTTCTTTCCTATAGCGTGTTATTACCAGCAATCCTTGGTTATTATCAACAACCCTTGTTCATTATTACCTGCAATCCTTGGCTGGCTCCAAAGCCATCCAGACATCAGTGTTTGAGACATACATGTTAGCCCCTTATCTTTTGGGATTCCACATCCCTACAACTGAAACTCCTGCAAGAGTTCTGCTGGAACAGACAAACCTCATTCCAAACCAGGGCTCCCCTGATGAGGAGAGAGTTTTGAGCTAGTCTGCTCTTATTTCCCATGGAAATGCAGGACAGCCTGCAGAGAAGAGCCTGGCTTGAGAAGAGCAGAGAAGATTTTTAGCTTTTGAAGGCTATGTTAAAAGCAATCAACTCCTCAAAGGGAAAGGATTCAGTTATTCAGGTACTGCTGTTCTCCCGGGTAACAAGCTGAACCAGCTCCTTACCTGGTGGGCAGCACCAATTCACACACTGAGACAAGGCATTTCTACTTTTTATTCTAGATTGCACAAAGTAGGGAGCCAGGTTATCCACAAAAAGCCGGCTCTCCAATCATCAAAATTTTACACTATTTAAACATTTTAACAAACAAAGGCATTAGCATTCAGAGGTTACACGGTGCATAACTTTTTCATTACTTAATACCCACACCCTTGTCTCCTAGTTATACCTCTTGCTAGTCCACATGTGCAGTCCTTCCTTCTGCTTGAGTCTAGGGTCTGGGTTAAACCGGTGGCCAAAGAGTCTGTGGTCACAATTTCCCACTTTTTACCTTTCCTCCAGTTACTGTTCAGTTCTGCTGACTGCACTCCATGTGGCTATTGTCCAGACAACCCATTCATCTTGGGACTGTCTTCTTTTTTCCTTAAAACAAAAGATTAGCCAAGGTTACAATGTGCACAGTGCAATTGCTTAATCCTAACTATCCAGCTATAGCTACTGATTAACATCTAAAAAGAAATTGCAAAGTTTGATTGTGCTTGAGAGGCTCAAATCTTAAAGGGCTTGATATCAGTGTCACTCAGATGCAGAGAGCACGGCCACTTGAAATCCTTCACAATGATGTAAGTTGTCTCTTTTCCTCTAAGGTAGATCAAGGCCATAAAAAGCTTAAGCAACTTTTTCACCACTTTGGTTATACATTTTAATTAAGTACAAATTACTCCTCATTTCTAGAGTTTTGTTTTTAAAGCATACAAAGCAGGACCTATAAATACTTGAGTATGGACTATTTCACAGGCAATTCAGGCTGGCTAGAATGCACTTTTAGGTCATGGATATTTTGTGCTGAGTGCTCTTTTTGATGCATTTTTGTCATCAAAATGGTGGGTGTTCTCTCTGTGATCATTATCACAATTTAGGCAAAGCGGTCTCGAAGTTAATCTTTCTAAGATAACTCTTCAGATAAGAAAACAAATCAAATAAAGGGAGGGGCAGAAAAGATAAATAGCACACTAAGCCATAAGTTGATGCAAAAGTTTTATTACATTCCCAGGGACTCTCAGCCACAGCTTCCTGCAGAAGGCTTGTGCTGAGCCCCCCTTTAGCCATGGGGACACCAGGAACAGGTGGTGACACTAGGGGGGACCCAGATGGCTGTGCTGGGTGACCCCCACTTCAACCCCAGCTGCTTCTTCACACGCACCAATACAATGGACTGCAGCTGCAGGTGCTTACCCTAAATACTCATTTCCCCCCTTTTTTTTCCTCCAGAGGACACTGTTCTCTGCTGCTTTCACATGGAGACTGGGCTTTCCCAGCTTCCTCCAAAAAACTCCTGTCTGTCACCAGTTCTGCTCCTTCCACATGCTGCAGAATTGTGCCCCCTCAATTAGGACATCCATGGCTCCTGACTCATCTCTTCTTAGAGCAGCCTTCTTCCTGCTTTTCCTGACACCTGACATTATGGTACATCTGCCCTAATAAGACTTCTTAAATTACTGTATTCTTCATTTAGGGACCCTTTAGTTGCCTAGAGTAAGATAAATCTTCTTTATTCAACATTGAATGATTCTACGTCAAACATGCTTCAACACCATGGCTCTGGCAGACATATCTTTTGTTCAAACCCTTTCAGTTAGCAAAAACCCATCAAACAAATAAACAACTAAACCAAAACTCTTTCATGTTACTTAGTACAAATCAAAGCAATATATTATTATTACTATTATTATTATTATTATACCTGCATTACTCAGATTCATAAAGAATAAAGCACAAACAGAAAAACATTTATTTAATGAGGGAATGAAAGCCGACAGAGCTCTTTAAGTACCACAAATGTCAACAACCTTAAATTGCTGAACTGAAGGGAAAACACATTTGATGGATGATTCCAGCTAAGAATTTACTTTCACAGAATTCTGACAGCCCTAGAAAACAAGGCATAGTCCCATAGGAGACAGGTCATCCTTAAAACACACCCAATACAAGCCACATAGCTTCTGCTAAAGGAAACAAGCCCAGATGTACCTTCCTGGAAGGTCTAGGAAAGAGTAATTATAATGAGAAAAGGTGAAAGGCAGCTGAAGTATTTTATTGTGGAAGGAGGGATGGAATATGACAGTGACTATGGAATCATGAATGGGATGGGATGATGTATAGCAAATGCTGAGTGATTGTCGCTTTCTACATAGCTCATAAAATGAGACATCCATTAAAACAACCAGGTAGAAGATTTGTGGAATGCATTTGATCCAGAATAGGTGAGGTGCTACTTTTAAGTTTTTCAGACTTTACTGGTGGGTTTCACTGAGGTAAGACACCACAGCATTTGCAATAATTTTAGAATCACAGAATATCCTGAGTTGGAAGGAACCTACAAGGATCATCAAATCCATCTCATGGTCCTGCACAGGACAGCCTCAAAATTCATTCCATAAGACTGAGACCACTGTCCAAATGCTCCCCATACTCTGTCAGGTTTGATGCCATGATTGCTTTCTTGGGAATCCTCTTCCAATGTCCAAACACCTTCTGTGTGAAGAGCCTTTTCCTAAAATCCAAACTAAACCTCCCCTGACACAACTTCATGCTGCTCCCTCAGGTCCTGTCACTGCTCACCAGAGAGACCAGTTTTTCCTTGTGATATTGTTCAGTCCTGAGACAAATACTGTCCTTGTGAATTCCTGACTAGGAAAGCCTTTCATCTACTCTGCAAGAAGCAGAGCATAACACAAAAATGAAACACAGAAGATATGTGAGATGAACAGAGAAAATCCTTGAGTAGTTATTGCATCAGAATCAGGGAATTAACAGATAGCTAAAGGTAATGAAATAAACATGTGGATGTTTAAATATTAAGTCACAGAGAAATTTAAATACTTAGCAAAGGCCAGAAAATTAAAACCTTCAGAAGTTCCAGGAGGACCAAATCCTAGTTTGTTACTTTAAATGCAACTTTATTCCACCTCTAGTTTTATTAACTACTACTATTCAAGAAGCAGGAGATTTCAAATTACAGACAGTGGAAATCTAAATGTTCTAAGTATGTTTATACTTTTCTCACAGGGAACAACAAACCCATGAAAATCATTGTCCAAAATAGCAGAGTTCAAACAAGGAATGGACAATCATGGATAATGAGAACTAAATGACCTGAGATGCCCATGAGACAACCACTGATGGAAAATGTTATCAGGGAATTTTCCTCATGGGTCTTCTTTTATCTCTCTTTCAAACACATGAAAAGTGCTACTGGCTGAGAAAAAAAATTCCCCTGCCCCAGTATGACAATTCCTAAGTTCCTAGTAGTCATAAAGATAACACTTTATGAGAGTTTTATTGACCCAATGTGTGGCTTGTTTTTCAAGCCTTGCCTTGCTTTTATTGTCCCTGACGATGTAGCTTTTTTTTTTTATAAAATCCAAGTGAAAGATGAGAAATTCACACATCTGACGTGTTCTTCACACTCTTTCAACTTCATAGCTTTTTCTTTTCTGAAGAATGTCAGTATGAGCATCTTTAGGTGGAAGATTTCAATGTATGTTCTGATTTCAGTCACTCAGCAAGAATACAAAAACTTCTATATGAATATGACTATAATTAATAGAAGCATAATAAGATATTTAAACCTAGGACTCCATTTCTCATATATTCTTTCTTTTCTGTCAGCTCCAGAGCATTATTCTTTTCCTTTTCCTCCCTTATTTCTCTCAGTACAATATACATTTATGCTCATTCTGAGTATTTGATCCTTATTCTCAATTACTCAGGTTTACCTTTACCATTTGTAAACTTCACTTTTATGACAGCAGCAGTGATCAACTACTTATTCTGCACATGGGGCTTGCAGAGCTATAGTGCAGCTTTTTCCACTCTGTCCTTTCCACTCGCTTCTGCTTGTAGACCCAGTTTCTAAGAACTGGCTTTGTTAGTCATCTGTTTGGTCACTGAGGTTTGAACTCCTTTCATGAGCTAAACGTGTTCTACAGGGAATCATTAATTGTGCATCAAAGACATCCACAGTTTCTGGCTTCCTTAAACCTTTGTTCCTTACTGGATGTAATTAAATTCCTTGAAAAACAGCAAAGTCAAAGAGAATTAGAAATAGTTCAAAACAGGCAAGTCTTCTCTGATTTTACAGATGCAAACCACCCTGGTGGTTTGCTCAGATAGGAGAAGGAAAGGAGGGACTGCAGCTCACACAAACACAACAGATAAAATAAGCAAGGAACAAGAACAGTCTGAGTGCATCTATTAGTTGGCATATAGTTGGCATCTCTTATTTTTTCAACTCAGTACAAGGTTTTTAATTCTAGAAATCTTTATAGTTATAATTTACCATTACCATCAAATTTTTATATCATATACACATTAGAACAGCACAGCCTGAATTAGATTTCTGATGTGTGCCTGCCTCCCAGCAGAGAGATAAGCAGAGAGTGTTTCTGCTCCTTGACAAGTAGATTGGGAGGCAACACAAGGTGATGCAAATGCTGTTTGCAGTGGAAGATAGCCAGAGACCGAAAACCAAATTCAGAGGGGAGTATAAATATGTCTTCTTTGATGTGCTACACCTACCCAGCCCTCATTATGAAAAGATTCATTGCAATTTAAAGATTGATTCTTAGGAAAATGTAAATAAGCAGTAAAGGTCTTTTCCCCTAGCTTTCCAATCTCAATGATTTATGGCTAAAACCTCTTCCATTTTTCAGAGTGATTTAATTGTTCTCTTTTAGATGTGGACGTGGAAAGATACCTTTAAAAGAAACTTAAAACTTTCAAGAAACTTTCTCTTTCAAATAAAATCAGAAGTAGGAACTACAGTGAAAAAATAAAAGGAAGCAAAAAAAATTTTAAATGGTGTTTCTCAACACACCTGGTGATTTCCTAAAGATGGGAAAATAGATTTTTTTCTTGCAGGCACAAATTTTGAGTTATCTTTTTACAGTCAGTGTTTCTGTTGTGGGCTGGTTTGTGACTGGAGGAATTCATGTCTATGTGAGAAATAAGGAAAATGATTGCCTTAAATATGCATAGGTTCAGGTCCTGAAGAAAGCCCTTGAATCATCAGTCTGAAGGGTCTGCATGAAGGATGCAGTTTGTATCTGATGTTTTGGGCTTGTCTTGATCCAACCTGAGATGTCACAGCCCATGCTGTCAGGTGGTTTTGGTATTCATCAGTAAAGAACAGAAAAACCACATCATATTCTCAAGAAGAAAAAGAAACTGGTTAAATCAGATTTAAGAATTACATTAGGTTCTGGACTTTCCTTAGCTGGTAAAAACTTCATTTTACTGTATAGTGGGCTTTCATTCCCAGACCTTATTTGGCTCATATTAGCACAATCTCTGTAATGCAAAATAGTGTGGCTGGGCATTTCCTGGTTTTTTTTTGTGTTGGTTTTTTTTTTATTTGTTTGTTTGTTTGTTTGGGCTTTTTGTTTGTTTGTTTCACTGTACTGGGCATGAATCTGCAGCAACAACATTCTCCTCCATCACTCTTTTCTCCCAGTGATCAATTTTTTCCTGTTAATTGTGATAATTTTGTTAGCTAGTACTTCTTCTCTTACTATCTCCATATGCAGCTCTTTCCCAACTGCCTCTAAAGTTATTAATTTCATTTCTTATCTTGATAGGAAAAATTGATCTCATAAACAATGCAAGCTGTTCCTAAAAACCCAAAGTAATTACACTTGTGTCCATGGATAACAGTCTCATTTAACAAAATGTCTCGACAGTGGATGTTAGCAATTGAACAGTGAACTTCAAGGAGCATAGTCCAAGTAGTACTGGAAGTTATATTTTATAAAGAATTATTTTTAAAAATTCAAATGTCTTTTAAAGAACCATTGGGCTTTTTTTGTGATTATGATTTTTTTTTTATATGAACTCATAAATAACTGGAAAAGAAACATATTTCATTAAATTCTATACAGCAATATCCTTTACTGATGGCCTGCAAGAGTTGATTTTGCTTAGCAAGCACAGTGACAAACCCCATTTATGCATATTTCGTGCTGCCTAATTAATGTGGGTACAGCTTTAAAACAATAAACTCTTCACACCACCTGCTTCAGCAACACAGAGTGAAACATAAAAGAAATCCAGCTTTTAGCATCTCCCCAGGTAGAAGGCAACTACCACTTTACCTGTGCTTTGCAGTTGTTCATGCTAACACCTGACAGGTTTTCAGATTACTCAGTATTTTAGTGGTGGTTGTGGTGGTATTTCAAACACACAGAATCCTAAACTCAGTCGTGGTATAAATGGATGCAATTCAATTATTCACCTGCACAGTCTGTAAACTCTCTCTGGAAATGGGATTCTCTCCTTGCCCAAACTCACACACAAAAGGAAGCATGCAAGCATGCAAGCAGAATGAAGGCAGCAAAGTTAAAGCCCAAACCAAATTAATCTGGTCAGGGATATAGGACACAACAAAGGCTTCTAGAAGTGCAGAGACAATAAAAGGAAGGCTGATGAGAGGTGTAGAACATCTCACCCGTGAGGAAAGGCTGAGAGAGCTGGACTGTTTAGCTGGGAGAAGAGAAGCCTTGGGGGGGATTCTATAATGTATATAAATAACAATAGGAGGGAACAAGGAGGGTGGAGCCAGGCTTTTTTGATATTGCCCAGTGACAGGACCAGTCACTGAAAGGGTGACTGATGCAGAATTCTGACCTCACTGAAATCAGCAGAGCCTTGGTTTATGTTTGGTCGGATTAAAATCTAGCCCTTAAAAATTCTGATTTAAAGCCCCTTTAAGTCAATGGGCAGACTCTTATTGACTTCTATAGATCCATAACAAATCTGTAGACAAACAGCTGTGCTTAACCCTCAAATAATTTAATCAGAGAAAAATGGACACTCGACTAGGTGACCTGAAAGAAAAAACTCTCCCTCAAGTAAAAGCAGCTTTTATAATTTCTCTAGCTCCTTGTACTTGAGAATTTTATGGGGACAAAAATCTCTCTCCCTGACACACTACAGATGGGCATAAAGATGTGGATTAGAATGAAGTTACATTTGTGCAGTTCTGTAAAGCAGGCTCTGTGTGAGTAATGGTTTCAGTGTAGTGATTTAGGTGCAATCCCTTTTTAATTGTAGTGCCTTTTAATTACATCTGTGCTACACCTTGGGGAAATTCACTGGGGACTGATAAGGAATCTTGTTTCCAAAGTCAGAGGAGGATAAAAAAAAAAGTGGTTTGCATCAAGTGAAGAACTCTGCAGATGCAATTAATTGGTAGATAAGAAACCCATGGCTGCTTCCTTCTTAAGCTAAATAATATTAGAAGTTTTATTATTTTAGAAGTTTCTTTTCTGTATGAATAATCTGTATCCTTTATAAATCTCATGACCACCTCAATACCCCCAAATATTTACTCTCAGCTTTGATTTCTTGTTCTTGATGTCAGTGATGTTGAAATATTTTTTCTTATTATTACCTTAATAAAATATTTAGAGATACAGATAAAGGCCATTTTCTTGTGTGTTTGGAGGTCCTTACTAGTGCTTCCAGGAGCAGATTTAGCAGAATATACTGTTAGTTCCCATCTTTCAAGTTGTCTCAGTTTGTAATTAATGATTTTTACAAATTGTACCAGACTCCAAGGTGGAGTTTTTCTTCCTTCCCACATACAAGCTCACCTGTTTCTGCTGTGGATTTTTTGTTGTAGGTTTTAGGGGTCTTTCTTTCTCTTTGAATAGATTATCTTCAAACTATCCTTTCAGACTGATGCCAAGTTTCATTTATATTCTGTTTCATTGCAAGAGATAAATGGAGGTCTCTGTTCCTGTTTGGTTGCCTCTGATCCACCTCTTCTGTACCTGGTATGGATGCACACGGTGTTGGCTTTTATCTTTGAGTCTGTTTCTGCTTCTTGTGGACACCTTTCAGAAACATTCCTTTCAAAATTTAATGCTCTGGGGAAAGTGTTTTTTCTTTCTTCATATTTGCTTTTACAACATGTGAATATTTGGGGATGGACGGTGTACTTCCAGTTCTCTATCTGATCAGAAGCAATGGACCGTACTCTAATTTAGGGTAAATTTAACTGAAAATTGTTATTCCTTTGAAATACACCTGTATTTAATATTAGATGTGGAAAGAGATCTGTTATACACCTGAAAAAATACCCAGGAGAGACTGTGGAAGTAAAGCAGCTGAGAGAGATTTTGCAATGCCTGTTATCTGAAGTTCATCTCACAGACTGAAGCTGTTTCTCTGACTTTTAAATGACTGTAGAAATTGAGAACGACCAGAGGAGCCACAAGCAAGATTTACAGATCATTTACAAAATCTCCCCAGTACTTGTTTCAGTTTTCTTCTCTTTAAGAAGCTCTACTTTTAAATACTATCTCACAAAGGAGGTTGGAAACTTGAGGTCAGACAGGAATCATAAAACTATTTTCAACAGACCACATTGTTATGTCCCTGGAGCAACACAAAATCTTCCTGTGGCTCTGCCAGCACCTCAGTAGCTATTAGAGTGGTTGGGAAAAGTCAAGTGGCCTTAATCTGCCTCATGAGTTTTCTGGTTTAAGTATTTTGTCACATTCCATTAGCATTTCACCAATGACATTTCCTTGGAAGAGATGAATGGAAGATTGGGTGAAAGTTTCAGCTTAATATTTGCGTACAATTTCAGTGAGCATCAAATGACATTTCAGAGACTGTTATTAATATTGTCAGGAGATACAGTTTAACTCAGAATATTCCTCCCAAGGGTCTGTGCTTTTGTCCTCAGATGAACAAAAGGAAAGCATCATTGAAAAGTTGACCTTGCGCATTGGTGCCCAAGCACACCAAATCAAAGGAGCCCGGGTTTGAAGGAGAATGACAGAACTTCCTAATTCTTTGTACTTAGTTCTTATCAATTCCCATTATGGGACTGCAATGACTCGCTGTGCCTGTTTTGAGCATCCTTCCCAGCCTTCAGCAGTGCTTGTGGTGGGAGGGAGTCTTAGATCCCAGCTGCTCATATTAACAAACTTTCCCTTAGGGAAATATGGAACATGCACATGCCAAAGTCATTCTGTAATGTCTAATGGATAATGATTTTCCCTTGTTTGATTTTTGTTTATTCATCTATCTCTCACATTCACTATTGGCATATATGATGACATTTCTTCCATAAGGAATTAAATTTCTTTTCCTCAATATGAATTTGAAGATCAGAGATTCATAGAATATCCTTAGTTGGAAGGGACCTACAAAGATCATCAAGTCCAACTCCTATCTCTGTACAGGACAACCTCAAGCATCACATCACGTGCCCAACAGCATTGTCCAAACACGTCTGGAATTCTGTCAGCTGGTGCTGTGAGCACATCCCTGGGGCTCTATTCCAGCGCCCAACCACTCTCTGGGTGAAGAAGTTTTACCTGATATCCAGCCGAAACATCCCCTGACACAGCTTCAGGCCATTTCCTTGAGTCCTGCCACAAGTCACCAGAGAGAAGAGATCAGTCCCTCCCCTCCCTCCAGGAGGAGCAGACTACTATGAGGTCTCCCCTCAGTCTCCTCCAGGCCAAACAAACCAAGTGAGCTCAGCCACTCCTCATATGGCTTCTGTTTTAGACCATCATCTTTGTTTGTCTCTTTTGGATGGGCTCTCTAATGGCTTTATATCCTTCTTATACTGAGATGTTCAAAACTGCACTCAGGGCTTGAGGAGAGGCTGCACCAGTGCAGAGCAGAAAGGGTCGATCGGGTCCTTTGACCAGCTGGCATCCCTGGTGCCTGAGGCACCCCAGGACACGCCTGGATTTTAATTTAAAAAACATCCAAACAGAATATTTCGATATTACGGCTTTTTGGTTTCATTTCTATTGATTTTATTTATTTAAACTAAACTCCCTTAGAGGCTTTCTAGGGAAATTTTCACACCTTGTCCTGGCGTGAGGGGAGAGTGCAACTGGCAGCGGGCTTTGCCCGGAGCGCCCCGGCACACGACAGGGTGCAGAGTGCGGCGGGGCAGGGGCGGTGTCCGGGGTGTCCCCCGGGGTCCCCGTGTGTCCAGGGTGTCCCCAGGGTCCCCGTGTGCCCGGGGTGTCCCCGACGTGTCCCCAGGGTGCCCCTCGGGCCCATGGCGGGCAGGCCGGGCGCGCCCGGCGGTACCGAGGGGCGCTGGCGCCCCCTGGCGGCGGCGGGCGCGGCGGCAGGCCGCGCTGCTCCACTCGGGAATGCCGATGGAAAACGGCGCTCCCGCGCTCCCTCCCTGCCTGCTGCCAGCCCTCTGGTGCCAGCGCCGGCTCTGCCGATGGAAGACGGCGCTCCCTCCCTCCCTGCCTCTCTCACTGCCAGCCCTCCTATCCCAGCGCCTGCTCCGCCCCGCTGCGCCCTCTGCTCTCTGTGCACGTAGATGATGCCCCATCCTGGAAGTATTCAGGTTGGATGCAGCTCTGAGCTCTACTGGAAGGTATTTCTGCCCATGGCAGGCAGGTTGGATTAGGTGCTTCCAAACGTCCTTCCAAAACCAAACCATTCTATAATTCTCTGATCTGAAGCTCTCAGCCGTATTTATTTTTATTCCCTGGATTGCTGCTGTTAGTCCTGTTAAGGAACCTAGAGGGTCAATCAAGCAGCATCCCACTTCTGGATGCTGTACATAAGGGCACAAAGCCAGCCAGCTTTGTCTGTCCCAGCCGGAAAGCACCTGCCAGCCAGGCTGAAAGTGACCGCGTGGCTTTAGAAAAAGCAGCTTTAGGGTCCTTAGTGGTGAGATATGGAGCTGTTGAAGACAGTGTGGGCTGTCCACCCTGCAGTTACTCAACAGTTTTGAGAGACCACTAGGCTTCCTCCTGCTCTCTGCTTAAAGAAAGAAAGAAGAACAAAAACAAAAGAAAAGGAGTGAAGGACTATTATTGTGTAGAGGAGAGACTGTAAAGACTTATTAGAGTTTGCCCAGACTCATGAGGGAGATCTGTTCTAACAGCAGGAATTGAACAGCTGTGTATCAATTGAATTTAGTGCAGTAAATACAGCAGTGTTTGTCCTTCACTGACGTAAGTTCTTAGGACTTGAGTCTGCTCTGGGTTAGAAAAGTGGAGTTAAGAACAGTACTTGCTCAACAGCCACTTATTACAGCCATTTTTCACTTCCCTGAGAATTATCACCATTCAGCCTTTCAAGGATATTCCTTAAGAGGGAACCGAAGAGCAAACATATCATCACCTGTGTTGTTGTATGACTAACCCTTAGCACAAGAGAGGTGAACAAGTGTTTGATCTGCCATCCATGATAAAATACTTCAGGGTCGCTGACTGACATCTTTTCTTTGGGAAGTGGAGGACTGTAGGAATAAATGTCTCAAGAGAGAAATTCTGTTCTTGCTGGATCCGTCTGAAAAGTCTTTTGTATGTGATTAACCATTTCCAAGCAGTATAATGCATGGACACTCTTAGTTTGCAACAAGACTGCTGCACAGTTTTGGTAAAATTCACTTCAGAGCTCGTAATTTTGACTTTAAACTTTTTGTTAACACCAAATTCACGTATAGATGGATTCAAGCCTTGACACTGCTGATAATCCAGAGTCGATGAAAAATGCTACTGTTCCATTAATCAAGAAATTTGCACACAAAACTTTAAATCCAGACTGTGTTTTTTTAGGATAACAAAACTATAGAAAATAAATTACTGTGTGGACTGTTTTACTGAAGAGTATGTGGGAAGTAATCTGTTAGTGTCAAGACAAAATTAGGCAAGATTTTTTAACACTGAGTAAATTGGTGTATATTAAGCACTTTGAATAAAGTTAAGATGACAGCAAAAGCCATAATAATTTCACTGTCAGTTAAAGGTGCAATTGCCAGAAAATTGAAAAAATAGAGGGAAATTCTCAGCAGTGCTTGAAGAATCAATGTTGGCCATATGTGGCTGTACAAAGCTGCTGCGGAGAAGATAGAACTGACTGATCTTTTCAGTGCAGTCTCTGATGCATGAAAGTAATTCTTTACTTTAATTGAAGTTGGAAGTAGCCAGTTTTTGATAGAAGATATTTGTTTTAAGTGCTTTGTGAGAAATGAATGAAATCTTTAATTTTCAGCATGCAAAACACTCAGGAATTCATAGATAAAGGTAGTCTATTAAACTTATCACCTTCTTAAATTTTGGGCTCAGCAATTATTCAACCAAGGTAATATTTCAAGCTGTAAATATTATTTCATTTTTTTACTCAGGAAGAAAGCAATGAGTTCTCTTATAAATATAATTGAAGAAGGAAATTCTGACATTACCTCTGTCATCATGCCTTTCAAAAAAGATGCTTAAAATTGACTTGAATATGAGTGCACTCTGGTTAGTGTTCAAATCAGTTACTGCAAGCTAAATAATGCTTTGCTACTGCCTCATTCTGTGCACTCAGAGTACAAGATCTTCTGGTCAGGGGTCTCCCTTTCGTGATGCATGTGGATAATCTTCCTGGATGGACACACAGACAGAGTTTGTAGCTGCTGCAGCAGCACTAGGAGTAAAGCATTTCTGTTGAGACCTCCTAACATCCCTTTGCAATGTCACTTGTGCCATTCATTAATTTTCATGCATAATCTTGGTGCCACCAAACTTCCATGGAACTGGACAATGGGAAGCTATGTTTTCCAGAAACTGGAATCCTGACTGGGATTCAGTGACTGAATTTTGTTTGTGTGGCAGGAAGCCGTAGTCAAGGACCCCAGTGTTCTCCCTCATAAACAGGGACAATGCTATTGATCCCGAGTGGTATCTGCTCTAAGATCTGCAGTTGCAAAGTGTTGAGCATATACCATCACGTTATCATTTTTAAGGGATCAGACCTTACCTGGGCTGTTTTCATACTCTCATTCATCATTCTCAAGACAACTGATTTGCACTCCCAGTCTAGGCACCAACACAGATTTGTTTTGTTCTGCTCTATAATTGACATATACTGCTGAACTTGAAGGTAGGGACGGATACATAAAGTTAATAATAAGCTTATGAAAGGAATATAACTTTAGGACACACAATTGTGTAGAGATCCTTTATAAATTCTTCAGTGTAGGGATCAATTTTTGTTTTAAAGGCATATCTTTGGCTTTGCAAATCTTTCTTTTGTACAGTATTATAGAGAAAAAATTTAAGCTAACCATTTCAGAGTAAACAAGTGACTGATTTACAAGGATAAATTGCTATTTTATTATAAATTAAACTTTTCCCTAATATTAAAGTTTAGTAATTCTGTGATCATATGATACTATGATATCTTTAAGAGCATTAAGAGCTGAAAACACATAAATTTGAGACGGGTTTAAAGAATATAAACATTTAAGAACCATAGTGTTACAATGCACAATCTGAGCTCCACTGAAACATGCCTTTTACCAAGAAATACAACTGTTAACAAAATGTCACCTTATCTATTCAGTGATTGTAGAAACGGGAGAAAATGCATTAATTTTAAAGGGTTATCTGAGGATTTAAATAAAATAATCAGTGAGCAAAAATTAGTGACAAGATAGTAATCACAGTCTTATCCTGTTTTGAACTGCTGAATGACACTGAACAGGCTCTTAATAGCACTTATGTGCTTGGAGCTATATGGTGCATTCAAGGAAGAAGTCTAGAACAAATTGAAATTCAAAAAAAAATAGTACATGTGTGCTTGTTTAGCTAGATATTGTTTGCTAAAGAGATTTTTATTTAAATAAACATGTTTTTACTTTTCACAATATAGATGCATTTATAGCAATACATATACAGATCATCATCAGAATGCCCAAAATAACTTTCATGCCATTAAGGGCAGGTAATGCTGCTTTCAGTTCTTACACCTTGGATTTCACTGAAGAGTTTTGTTATCTACAATGTGCAGGTCAGGCTTGCTTACTGGTATTTTAGAATCTGGTGGCTTCTCATGATTTGAGGGCCTGCAGGCCCAGTTATTCTTATATTTCCTCCTGCTGCCAGTAATTGCTATTTCAAATACAGCTCTGGATTCCTGCAGTAATTAACTCATAGCAGCAACTACATGAGAAGCCATTGAATCCACGTTTTACTGTAACAAATATCCTTTACTTTTTTGGCTGCAAAGGCTTTCACAAATACTATTCTCTATCATGGTACATTTTCAGTTTCATTAAATCTCCTTGCAGGCATTTGTTGTGAGCTTTGGGTTGATACCAGCTAGGCTGCTTCTAAGCTTTGTATTGAACAATATGTTAGAAGTTAAACAGTTTAAAGGTAGCAGTTTCAAAGTTTCTGCTCTAGTTTTGTTTGTTCCATGATATCCTGACATTTTTCTCAGAGAAGCCAAGAGCAGTTTGTGACACAGCATGGAAGTGCCTGCTCAGATTGACGGTGCCTGCTTTTCATAGCTCACTTCTGCTGCTAATCCATAAATTTGCCCTGTTGATCATGTTTTATCTGTCAACTCCACAGAAATATCAAGGAACACCTAGGTACACATAAGTGGTCTTCAGGGCTAATCATTTGGAAAATGGAGTCCGTGCTGAGACACCTGGCTCCCACATCCTCACGTGTCAGCAGAGAACTGTTGAGGTGTCTTTACCACAGGCTTCTGCGTTGTCATAAAAGGTGGCATAAGATCACATTGTCAGCAGTAGAAAATAGCAGAACACACTGTCCTCTGACTGTCACTCAAAAGACCCTGTTGGTGTCCCATAGATGTCCCATAGCTCCTGTGCCAAATCTGCCAGCCAGGTAGGCATAATAAGGTGTTTTATCTTTTTAGATATTTATCTTTTTGTCTCCCAGTTTGGTGTTAGATCCCTTTGCTTGGGTAACTGAATCAAGTTACTAATGTCAGACAGATCTTGCATTTCCTTACACTTGCAAATTTACCTTTCCAAGACATATTGATTTTTGCACCTAGCTCTGAGTATTCACAGTAGAAATAGTCTTTCCATGACGTAATGTGACCTTTACCTGTGTTCCACATGACCAAATTTTCTTCTCACATACTTAACTATATCTTCACCTATCACAGTGATTTGTGCAAGTTTTAAACTTATCATTAGAAGGAAACACTCCTGATTTTTAAAGTAAGAGTTCAGTCACAGCATGTAGCTACTCTTGAGCAAATCCCACCAGGCAATGTTCTCTGAAGTAGCTGTTAGTGTTGCAAACACATCTGTGTTGAATAAGGAGGCGTAGTGTTCTATAAAACACACGTACTATACTTCTTCATGGATAATTTCTGTCCTCTGAAGCCCTTTGGAAAATGGGTTTGCATCTTGCAGATCTGACAGTCCTATGAGAGGTTGGGACATTTCCAATGTCTGCCGATGTGCTCCACCCCACCTCTCGCCTATCTTCAGACTCTTTGGGTTTTACTTTTGTTTTGCCTCTGACACTTCTGTGGACCCATGTTCTCAAAAATTCAGCCACAACTTTTCTCTTTTAAACACGTAATCTTCTCCAACTGCATTCTGGAAAATAACAGGATCGCTTTTCTTTTAGGATTGAGTTGGGATGTTCTGTCTCAGGTCTCTGAGCATCGTCATCATCTGTTCTCAAATTAGGGATTCCACAAAACCTTCAAAATTGCATGTCTGGCTTAGTAGTCTCAGAGGTGGTATAAATGCTTCAAAAATGTCTCCCAGTTTTTGATCTGTTATGAAACTGATACAGTTCTTTATTTTCTCTGAAAGTACAATATTATTTCAAATCTCTTTAGAACAGTTAGATAACAGTTCATTCTTCTTTCTGTAAGTGCAGGCTGCTAAACAAATGAAGCACTTCACACACAGCAAAATGGGGAAAACAGAAAACTTTTGGTCATGTTATTTAGCAGTAGTTCTGCATCCTATCTTGAAAAAGAACACATTTTCTCTTTGTGTATGTATTGCTTTCCTGGACAATTTGAGATGCAAAGGAATAACACTATAGACTCATCGAATGGCAAGAGGATGCTCCCATATTTTGCCATCTTTTTCTTCAAGCACATGTTTTCATATCTTACATCTACTTGTAATCCCACTGAATGCTCAGGATATATATATGGACTTTATAGGCTTGAATATAACAACAAAGAAGTAAATGAAAAACTGTATGCAAAAGCTTGAGAGGAAGAGGAAGACAGAGAGAAGTGCTTATCATAAAGCTGACTTTTCAGTTTAAAAGCTGTCAAAGCAGAATGTTCCAGAGTGTAGCATTTCAGCTTTAGCAGCAAAATTCCAAATAATTTTAAAAACAACTATTCACAGAACTAGCATATGTTTGAAGATATACACTGGGTAATTGCTTTGGGGAAAGAGCTCAAGGGAATGGGGAGATTATAGGATGTCTTTCTATGATGCTTTTATTTTCCTTTTATATATATATATATATATATGTCCTTTTATATATTATATATATATCCTTATTTGTGTTTGTGTGCATGAATGTGGATGATTAAATGAGTAATCTTATAGATATATTTTCTTACAAATGCTGACACACATATACATGTATCTGCATGTTTATGAAGAAAATGGAGAAGAAAGTTTATTTATCTGTGCATCTCTTACTGACCAGAGTAGATTTCTCTGGGAAACCTTAACCTACACATAATGATATACAGAATTAAGTAACATGAGCGGAACACACTCTGATTTATTGCACAGCAGCTAAATGCATATGCATGTTTGCTAATGTAGTAAGAAAATTAACTATATGAAATAGTGCCAGAAATTAAGGAAAAAAAAAAAAGCACAAAATATTTCTTTGGTCCAAGCATCTTTATCTGGAACATTTTAGAAAAAAAAAAATTCTTCCACAATCATCTTCTCTACCTCAGTTTTTCCAGTTGCATAAGAACAGTTGACAGCTCTTTGTTCCTGAATTCTGCAGGAAATGTATGAATTTTTAAAACAAACTTACACCCCTTTCTTTTCATTACATCTTTCCCACTGTGTCTTTTTCTGTTTAAAAATATCACATCTCAGTGTTTTCTGTCTACATAAGCACAGAGATATACAGGAAATATATTGTCTCTCACAGAAAGTATGGTGCTTTTTTCCCCCCTAGCAAGGATTGTCTGCATGCTGTATGTGGTGACACTCACAAGAGGAATAAATATGGGGACATTTGCCCTTTTAGAGTCTCCTTAGGATCTTTTTCATAAAAATGGATTATCTGTTTTCCATTTTCTTTTCTCATTATAACCTTTGTCATGTGCATTGGCTTCCTGGGCTTTAATGTATCTTTCTTCATGAATTAAAGGGGGAATTCTCCTTTTCTTTGACCTTTTCAGTATTCCGCACTTCAGTGGGGTGGCATTTCCACTCCTTAAAGAGTACAACCTGTGCTGACTAATCAGCCAATCAAATGCCAATTACGAATGTAAAATCAATTACAGTTGCTGTTAAAGCCAAACCTCATCTGACATATTCTGGCCTTCTCTGCCATCATCCACTGGGAGGTTAAAGCTCTAATGACAGGGCTATGTATGCAAACAGGCCAGATCCTTTGATACATACTGCAAAACCTTTTACTTGACTAACACAAAGAGGAATTGAACTTCTGTAGTGGGGAGTTCAGGGGTTAAATTCAGTATTGCCTTAAGTCTTGCAATTTGTGTGACTGTCAGCAAGACATTGCATGCAATTCTACGCCCTAGCCAAAGAAAATGTTTAAAACCATCATTGTTGAATTGATGTCTTCCTGTCTCCTGGAAGAGGATGCTGGAGCTGAACACTTGATCTGCACAGATCTTGCCTCTGAACCCTTTCAGATGATTTCCCATCAGAGATCTTTGTTTACCACAGTGTTGGCTACTTTCAGAAGTGGGCACAGTGTCTGGAATTTTAAATATACTCTTGAGCCTCATATTTCCTATTAATCAACTGTTGGCAGCTTCCTTTAGAGCAGGCAAGAAAATTAAATCATCTTAGAGGCTTATAGGCCTTACCTACAGTAAACAAGGTGATAAGGGTGTCTCACCTGGGCAGCTGTTATAAATTCCTGTTATCTTTGTGGATCTGAGAGAAATTAAAGTATGTGAAGAAGACTCTTTGAATTAGTCTTCCAGATATCCCTCTAGGCTTCACAATGCGAGGTAACTTCTGTTTCTTTGGTTGTTGGACTGTTAGAAGTGTAGTCCAATTTTCCAGCTTTCCTCTTTGGGCATCCAGGAAAGAACATATGAGAGGAAGAGTGAATTTCACTGATAATGGACTGGTTCTGAAGGAATTATTGTGCTGCTTTAAAATCTTGCTGGAATGGAGGTGATGACAGTGAAGACATTTCAGGGGAGGATGAGGATTTTGTTAACTAAATATTCCTGTCAGTTGTTTTAGAGTTGCTATTCTGTTGCCCTGTTACAATCTTTATTTTTTACATGTGATCCTCCCTTATGTCTACAATGGTTCTGTAAAGTCTTTACAGGAAGATGAAGTGTTACTTCACTGTGCTGATTTCCAGATCCTTGTGTTATAACCCCCAACAGCATTTAGAAAAATTTTCTTTAAGTCACAGATAATAACAGTTTAAAAGACATGAGTTGAACTGTTTCCTGGAAGTCCCAAGCAGTTGCCATCAGAATTCCTTGTCATCATAAAAGGGATCTCGTGGTCAAAAGACTGAGTTTTTCTTTGTATTGTTTCCCTTTTCCTCACTTCTAAATGAAGAGGTAATCAATTATTCCAGCATGTTATCATTATTCCTCATGTGTAGCAAATACTCATAAATTGGATAGTATTTTCAGACAAAAGGCAAGCTTCATCTCAACTATCTTGAAATAGCTAGAAGTTACTTCTAGGGTGAAATTCAGATTATTAAATTTAGTTGTCTGAAACCATCACCTGAATCTCAATCTGAACCACATGTCTGTCTTAGATCAGAGGAATCCCACCACAAGTTTGTGGACTAAAACTTTTATATCATTTCCCTGTAAATAAATTGCTAAAATGAGACACCTAGTTTTAGATGAGACACCTCAGTTTTACAGATCATGTATGTCTCACCCCAAAAGCCAAGATGATTTTGGGATGATTTCAAATATTGCTTATGGCAATCATCCTGCAAAACTTACACACAATGAAAATTCCTTCTGGAAGTCCAAGTGTGATCCAAAGCCCTTTATAATCAGTTGGAGAATTGTTGCTCCGTTCTGGAAAGGAAGCTGTTTAAGAAGAAACAAACTTTGCTGACAGAATCCCCCTCTGCAGTAAAAAGAGAAGTCTCAAGGGAATGATCATGCAACAAAATCTATTTTGTCTGTCTCTGTAATGGAAGAATGCATGTCACCTACACACTGATTTGTCTTAGCAACCAGAGCATGTATTTTAGCTGGTGAAGCAGGACAAGCAACCATGAAGTTCAGACAACTCTCCTTTAGGGCTGTTATGGACAGCTCATCTATGTATTGAAAATCTATTTTCCCTCCACAGCAGAATTTAATAACCTGAAGTCTGCATTGCACAGGGGATGAGAACCCAACGTTCGCATCATGCAGGGTCATTGAGGTTTCCAGTGCATCTAAGTTACTCATAAAATTCCTTGAGAAAGGGCAATGTTATACTTCAACATGCAAGATTGTTAACGTGTCATGTTTTGTTTGCGTAATTTGAGTGGTCTGTAACAGCACAGAGTTTTGAAACCTCATTTCTCTGTTTAAAATAAACAGATGATCTCTCCTCTCTGGTGAGCAGTGACAGGACCTGAGGGAATGGCATCAAGTTGTGTCAGAGGCGATTTAGGTTGGATATTAGAAAGAGGTTCTTTCACTCAGAGGCTGTTTGAGCCCTGGAACAGCTCCCCAGGGCCGTGGTCACAGCACCCAGCCTGACAGAGTTCAAGAAGTGTTTGGACAATGCTCTCAGCCCCAGGGTGTGGTTCTTGGGAATGGTGCTGTGCAGGGCCAGGAGTTGGACTCGATGGTCCCATCAGACATGCCAACATGTAGATGAAGCAGTTGCTGTCTCTTTGCTCCCTCTCTCCAGACAGTTGTCACACAGCCCTAGCTCTCAGATATAATTTTTGGAGCCCAGGAAAGCACCAACCCCCCTGCCATGGGCAGGGACACCTTTCACTAGACCAGGTTGCTCAGAGCTCCATCCAGCCTGGCCTTGAACACTTCCAAGGATGGGACATCCCCTTCTCCAGACAACCTGTTCCAGGGCCCCCCCAACTTCACAGTAAAAAATTTTTTCATAGCATGCCAACTAAACGTACTTGCTTTTAGTTTGTGTCCAATCCCTCTTGTTGTGTCACTACAGGCTCTGGTAAGTAGTCTCTCTCCATCTTTCTTGTAAGCTCCCTTCAGGTGCTGGGAGGCTGCAATTCAAGGTCACCCCGAAGCCTTTTCTTCTCCAGGCTGAAAAAATCCAATTCTTTTAGCCCTTTCTCATTGGATAGGTCGTTCATCCCTCTAATCATCTTGNAGGTTCTTTCACTCAGAGGCTGTTTGAGCCCTGGAACAGCTCCCCAGGGCCGTGGTCACAGCACCCAGCCTGACAGAGTTCAAGAAGTGTTTGGACAATGCTCTCAGCCCCAGGGTGTGGTTCTTGGGAATGGTGCTGTGCAGGGCCAGGAGTTGGACTCGATGGTCCCATCAGACATGCCAACATGTAGATGAAGCAGTTGCTGTCTCTTTGCTCCCTCTCTCCAGACAGTTGTCACACAGCCCTAGCTCTCAGATATAATTTTTGGAGCCCAGGAAAGCACCAACCCCCCCGCCATGGGCAGGGACACCTTTCACTAGACCAGGTTGCTCAGAGCTCCATCCAGCCTGGCCTTGAACACTTCCAAGGATGGGACATACCCTTCTCCAGACAACCTGTTCCAGGGCCCCCCCAACTTCACAGTAAAAAATTTTTTCATAGCATGCCAACTAAACGTACTTGCTTTTAGTTTGTGTCCAATCCCTCTTGTTGTGTCACTACAGGCTCTGGTAAGTAGTCTCTCTCCATCTTTCTTGTAAGCTCCCTTCAGGTGCTGGGAGGCTGCAATTCAAGGTCACCCCGAAGCCTTTTCTTCTCCAGGCTGAAAAAATCCAATTCTTTTAGCCCTTTCTCATTGGATAGGTCGTTCATCCCTCTAATCATCTTGTTGGCTTCCTCTGGACTTGCTACAACAGGTTGATGTCATTTGGGCTTAAGATGGAAGATATGCAAGCTAAAAATACAGCTATGCCTAGAAATAAGATATTTTGGAATCTAGAGTCCCTTCCTAGCCACTGGAATGAAATAAGTAACTTCAGAAGGCAAATCTTCCCACTTTCCTTCAGTAATTTTATTAGGATGAGATTGATCACTGGAAGAGGGTGCATGTTTTATCACAAGGTACACAGACAGTGCTAAAATTTGATGCAGCTTGGACTTTGATAAATAGCTAAAAGTGGCTTAGATCCAAAATATGAATCGTGTGCAAAAATGGGTTGATTAAATATTAATTATTAATATTAATAATATATATTTTTCTCAAATGAAAACCTCCAGAAATATACTAAAGAATGAATCTATTTTAAGATCTATTCAGGCTGGTTTTATGATGAGAGGCAAATATTTCCTCAACTAATACATTTTGTTCATTATTGATGTAAGATAAGTGAGAGAGAAGGAGCAAGGGAATAAATGACTGGATTATAAGGCTGCACAGACTATGTATAGATCTAATTTGGATATTTCAGATTATTCTTTAAACTAAAACAGATAATAGATCTCAGTCACTCTCTTATACCTTCCAGGCAGATGTATCTTTACGCCCATTTAGAACTTCTATGGGATATGGAAATCTTGTGAATGCAGAAGCAGGGAGAATTGGAGAAGCAGCTTTCTGGTCAGATACTTGGCCTATATGAAAGCAGAAGACATGGTGGATGAGGTGATGAACCTCCTCATTTTGGAATAAATTCTGAAAATCGATTGATTTTTCAAGTATACAAGTTATACCGCAAATGGACACAAAGAACTTCCTCCCTATCATGCAGAAGAAGTTGCAGAGTGATTTTCCCTATAATTTGTTGACTGTTCTTTGTTTTGGGGCTCACTACACTAGAGATTAAAGCAAAGTAACATACAGCCATTATCTTTCACGTCACAGGAATGGTTAATATGCTTCCAACATGGTGAGTATAAAATATAGAAATCTTTTGGGGGGAGAGCAAATAACAGAGCTCCCACATCACAGTCCTTGCCATCATTTTTGCCTAGGAAATAAAGCGTGGGATTGTTCCTACAGAGAAGTTAGAAGAAATATTTCTGGCATCAAACAATTTGCCTCTTATTAAACAGTATATTTTGTCAGTTATAAAATTCCATAAGTAACAGTAGACCAGCCAAGTGAAAAGGCAGATAAAACCCAATAAAAAGTGCATGGAAAAGATAAATTTCCAAGAGTAGGTTGACCAACCTTCCAACTTCCATTTATGGTTTTCAAATAAATAAAGATAGTTAAAATTAATTATTTTTTCATTCAGATTTCTTCAGCACTTGAGAAATTACAGGATATGGAAAAGCTAAATTTTATACAAACTCCACTTAGTCTAAGATTACTTAATTTTATCTGAGATAACTCCATTACTCTTTAGAACCAGAAAGAAGTATCACAATCAACACAATTGACTTCATGTTAAGAATTTCTGCAGATATTTTCCCCAGAATTGTTAAAAGATAAAGAAAGATATTTTACCAAAGCACTTCTGAGCAAGGGACAAAAAATGTATTTTGATCTCTGGTCCAATTCATACAGAATAGTCCTTTGCTTCTACTCCCATGTGATTTCTTGGACCTTTATACCTGAATTTTTCTCATCTGCTCACTTTACATCTGGAGACTTCAGAGGATTAAGGTTATTTGATTTATATATCAGCATTTCTGATCTTTAACTTCTCTTTGCAGCATCAGATAATGTGTTTATACATTTCTTCTGGCTTGAAGCTCATTCTGTTCTTCACGGTTATCTTGCCTTGTGCACTTTCCTCTCTGCAGATCCACACTGCAGAGCTCTGCCCTTAGCAACTGCTCTTTCAGGAAGTAGGTACCATCCATTCTAATCTCTTGAATTCTGGGGAATTTTTGAAAACCCATGTAGCATTCTGCCAGGGAAGATAGGCCAAAGTTTGAGAGCGGATCTGTTACATCCATCTACCAAATTCATATCAGACAGTTACTAAATGCTTTTGGAATATGTACATCATGGTTAACCATCTTAGGCTGGTACAAAATATAGATGTCATATTAAAAGAATGAAATAAAGCATAGAATTTTCCACAGTAATTTTTGCAGCCTTGCTGGCACACATACACACAAGAAGCAAAACAAAAAACAACCCCAGGCTTTATAACTAGTTAGAAATATTTCTCTTTATTATTTTTAAAAATTCATTCTTCCTCTAAAGGTGTAATACCATTAGAATGCATTTCACAACCCAGCAGGTTTATGGCCGCAAAACAGTAGCTACAATTTGTGTGGAAATAGCAGTGTGTTAATGTGCTGGATAATATTCAGCATGAATAAGATTCTTCAGGCTTCTGGGAGATGAAAAACTTGATAGGCTGTGAGATATTAATAACACTGCACTGGTTTTGGTGACTGTGCCAGATTGCAACAAACTAATTTCAAACCATCTCAGGACATAAAACAGTCTATAAATAAAGATTTAATTACATAGTACCTGAACTGTGCATTGCCTATAAACTGTAGACTGACCAGTCTTAAAATAAAATACTTTAAAAAAAATGCTTATTTTACAAGTTTTTAAAACTTTTTCTTTAGGACAAAAACAGTGCAAAATATCAGTTCATCTTCCTTGTTGCTATTTTTGAGGAGAGATTCCAGGCAATGAACAACCTGATCTGTCCCGAAATATGTTTTCCTGATTCTGTGTTCTCTAACAAAATTTAAGAGTTCCGAGTTAGACTGGAATTTGTCTGAAGATCTGGACAGATAATATTCTTGAAGAACACATGGCAACAATATTTCATCAACAATTTTGACAAACTCAGTGTTGAGTTTTAAATATGGTTGAACAGTGCTGTGGGCTTAGATTCAGTTTTAATCTATTGCTCTGGATTTCTTTCCAGAGTTTGTGTTGCCTGATGTTTAGTTCAATGAATGACCATGTGTGGACCAGCTGAGAGCAGCTCCTTCCGAGGGCCCTCCAGCTACCAGTGAATTACCAATGAGTTATCAATGCATGTCAGTGTGTGTGAGGTTTTCACACCAGGTTCTGACTGTGGACCTTGGCAGGGGAGAGCAGTAAACTTATCTAATTCAATTAGTATTTTTTTTCTCCCTTGCCATCTTACACAGTGGATGCTGTCCCCATGGGGAATAATATCCTGCAGCCAGGAAATTTTCTGTAGAAAGAGTGCTAGTGAAGACAGCTGTAGCTATGTTGATCTCTGTCTTCTTTCTTTCATCTTTCTTTCTTTCACATGATTTATGTGTATAAGAATAATAGATCAAATGCTTGAATCTATATTTATAAAATATCTTGGGGATCTTCATCCATTATGTTTCTTCTTGGAAGCTGATCTTGCAAAAAAAGTTTCTTCAGGGATAAATATTTCAAAAACTGTTTCTCAGATTATCAATTTCTCTTCATTCTCTCTGACAACGGTTGTTTTGCTTCTGCTAAGTATAATGTGTTTACCTTAGAGGTTACATCTGCAGCTTCCTATTATCTAGACCTGAATTTCCAGACTCTGATGCTCCTGTGTAGTTTCACCTAAGTGGGTTATTCTTATCATCACACATAAAAACAGTATTTGAAGGGGACTCCAGGTGTATTAGGATTGTGTAATTTGAGTACTGCTATGGGTTTTTTTTCAGAAACATGGGTAAGCCACAGGACATACCAACCTCTTCTAACCCACTTTGGCCTCTGCCTATCTACTGACATATGCAACTTTAAGACTCAGTGCTGAGGACTGACAAATACCATTTCAAGGATTTTCTAACAAAAATCGTGGATCTAGGCTCCATGATTTCTATTTGTAAGGATTTTAGGAAAGAGGAGTCTAAGATCTAGAGGGGTGTCTGAAACCGTCCTATCCATTCCTGGGTTCTAGTGGCCTTTATATCAGGCTCCTTCTTTTGAAGTGCCTTGTATAAAGTGGAAATCAATTTCTTATTTTATATGTAGTCACCTCATTGCACTAAAGAAGTAATAATCCAGGATATTAGAAAACAATCTGTTATATTAGATCACATGCTGGCTATGCCGAAATCAGTCCTTCTGTAGCCCCTTATTATCTAGTACAATTTTTGTCTCCAAATAAATTACCTTTGCAAGAAAAGTCACTGAATGTCTCTTTCTGTCTCCATTGCACAGTATTTGTAATAGAAAAGTCTTTCCTGTTCTTATCAATAGCTTCCTCCTGAGTGCCTTTGTTCCAGGGTTATAAGGTTTAATGAAAGCTAATGCTTCAGGCAACCATTTACATCTCTCTTGAACACTAGAGATTTTAGAGGCAGCCTTTTGAAAGAAGATGCTTTGTGCTGTAGTGGCTAAATGAACAAAAGGAATTTCCTTTACAGATTAACAACTACTGCAGCATAAGGAAGATTACATCAGGTCTGAGCAGTTTAACAGTAGCATGCTATGCTATGGGCTTGATAGGACAACATGATTAAATAGGGAAATAATCCAATTTAGAATTAACTCAAGTCTTCAATATTCAGTTCCAGATAGCCTATTGGGAAAAAAATCAAAACAAAAAAACCTAAACAAACAAAAAACCTATGCCAAATAGAAAGCAACCCAACACAAAAAAACCTCCAAACTCAAACAGTGATATACTGGCTTCCTCATAACATGTACAGAATACCCTTTAAGTGGCCAACTAATGTGGAATTTTTCTCTTCAGTCTAGCATCAGTCAGTTTTGGTTAGCTTTTTCAATCCTTATATCACAACATAAAGCCGTGTTATATCCCCCACTTTTAGCAAGCTCATTTAAATTTTTTAAGATGACAATGAATCTGCCAAGTTCCTTGCAGATTTTAGGAACCAGTTTTGTTGTACAGGGAGAAGTGTATTTCAGAAACCCACTTTTTGATCTAATCTTATGTAGCCTAGTAGGGAGGAACAGGAAGAGGCAGGACATAAGGAGGTTGAGGATCCCTAATTCATCTTTTAGTAGGCATTAACCCAGAATGTCATAATGAGGAAGGTCTTATTAATTAAACATCAGATGAATATCTGCAGAGTTATTTTCACTGGAGGAGAAAAATCCAATTTCTTACAACAGCATGGGAAAAGCAATTGACTGTGGTGCTAATATCTGTTGATCTCTTTGTCTCATCAAGAAGATGCATTCGTCAGTGAAGGATGGTGAAAATGATGTCAAGATAATAAAGGTTGCCCAGCCAGACGCTGAGATGTGATTATCGGTGTTAAATTGCAGAGCTATTACAAAATGGAACAGCACAAATGAGGAAGGAGTAACCATCTGTTGATATTGTTCCTGACAGAAAACTGAGAAGGAGGAATTCATAGGAATTTTTGGGAAAAAAAAAACCAGAGAGGAGATAAATATGAATAAATAAATATGAAACAGTTCTATGATTTGGGATCCATCGATTCACATCTTCATGAGAAAAGCCTTGAACGTGGCTGTGGTATGGAGAGTGGGGACAAATGGCTGGAGTGCCCCAAGGAATGGCTTTCTGGGTGAGTGTAGTTATCCCCTCAAGCAGAGAGAGAAATTTTGAATTTTGTGATTTAATTATTAAGATGCTCTGGTATCAGTGTTGTTCTGCTTGACAGTTCCTGTGTGTGGTTCAGGGAACTCTATGAGTCAGGGCCTTTTTTAGCAGAGACAAGATTGCACAAAGTTTGGCTCCCTTCACTTCAAACTGTTCTTCCAAATATCTCAGTAAGATTTGCACCACCCACAGCACATGTAAAACATGCCCCCAGTTTCCAGTTCCTGAAGCAACAACACTCTCTCCCCTTATTTCAGACACTTTACAATATATTTAATTTTTTTAAAAAAATCATGCAACAAATATTAATTCTCTATTGTAACAATGGGAATGTGATGTGAAGTCTACAGCAGACTGAACATTTATGGACAAAACTGACTGTTTCTCTTTTCTCTTTCACCTAAAGATGCATTTTTTTTCCTGATTTTTCATAAATAGTAGAGTCTTAGCTGGTTGCTGGTACTGTCACTACATTGTTTAAATGTAGCTGATAACCTGCATTAAAGTTAGCAATTTTAGTGTTTTAAATGTTTGACTGGGAAAGGTCATTGTGGAAAAATGCATTTTAAAAAGGTTTTTCTGTGATGTACAGGAGTCCATGCTGGAGCCGTTCTCTTAAAATTCAGATCTTAAAAAATTACTTGTCTATCCCAAATCTGCTCAGAGAACTTTGTAAACAACAACTTGAACTCAGATATTCACTTATAGTGTTGATAGAAACACCAAGGTCAAAACTCAATAGAAGAACAAGTGAAAAAACAAAAAAGCTCAACAAGGAGCATTCAGTTAAAATCTCTATTGCAGTTATCTCAGTGTTGTTAGGTCCAAGCATGACAGAGTGACTTGATTCCCTCAACACGTGATATGGTGAAAAGCCAGCTCTATAAACAACAGTAGTATGAAGGTCAGTATTTATATCCAATGTTCATTCACATTTACGTCTAAGAAATAAATAATTTTTTGAAAGAGCAGTTAGACATAAATTCCTAATCTCTGACATATTGCTATTATTCCCTCTTCAAAGAAAAAAGTATAAAACTTCATGACTCCTGCTCTTGGTAAAAGACATCTGGAAAGCCAAAAGTCAGGAGCCTAATTAAGAAACCCCCTTTGCCATCATAATTGATTGAGATTTTTCTTTTTAATGTGATCTCTTGCCAACTCCATCACAGAAGTGCATCTGTCTAATAAACCTGGGTATTATTAGACCAGGTTTTATTGGACCAAATTTTATTGGAAAGAAATTTTTTGTCTTTCCCAAGGTCCTTGAAAGCTTTACCATGTAGTTCAGAAATGTGTCAAAATTACTTTTTCGGGGTTGGTGATTTCGGAATTTTATTCCTTCCTTCCCTTCTTCCAGTCTTCATCTTTCTGTCTTATTAGAAATAAATGAATCCAGAGATTTCAAAATCCCTCTCAATGCAAACTACACTACCAAAAATCATATGAAATGTTTTGGCATCGACAAAGCAACTTAGTTCACAAACTTTAAATCAAAATACTCTATTCACTTCTAAGTATTGTTTTGAATTGAATGCCAAACATGCAGGATTTGCCAATGTCTTGAATGAAAACAGAATGAGGGAAGGATGTGACAATGTTTCTCCCCCTTTTCACCCATGGTAACTGAAAATTCTTAATAGTTTGGGAAGAAACAACAGTTTTAGTAGCTCAAATATCTTTTGCCAGTTTACTCATGATGTCATGTCAGGGGACTTCTGTCTCTCTCCTCTTCCACAGAAATTGCTAAAAAGCCTCTATACAGAGAATCCTTTTAGTTTCTCAATATCTTGAAAATAACAAGATTGGCAGACAATTGACCCCTCATAGATGAACCCAAATTTAAGGTTAAAAATCAATTCCCTGTACTCTGAAAAATGCAGTTTATCAAATCTAAGACATACAACGGGCATTTCAGCTGCCAACCTGATAGCTCTTTTCAAGATTATCTTTGTGAAATATAATGGAAAAATCCTTTAGGATGGTGCAAGGTAGATCTGCCATGGTTTACTCTCATTGCCTCAAACTAATTGACTTGGAACAGAAAATAAAATCCATTTTTCTGTCATTCTGTCTTGTATCTTGAAAAGCTAAACCACAGCACGATAGATGGAGGCTGTTTGACATTCCTTACAGCACAGTTTGTATTCCATTCAGTCAGCCTCTTAATAATGCCATAAAAAAAACTTTAGGCCACCTAAGCTCTAGCCATAGGAGGGTCTAATAGACAGTTTTTTCTTCAGCAGCTAAATCAACACTTTACAGGCCACAAGAACTGCAGCCTTACAGCAGCCTATCATGCTGTGGTAGTCTTATCAAAGTTGCTGTAGCTTAATTCCATTTTCTGATCATCATCTTCAAAGGAACCCCTCCTGATCATCTGGATTATGAGCACTCTTTCACATGACAGCCTGAAAATCAAATGAAAGAACAATGTCTGTTGAAAGAAGACATTCTAGTAGACTATGCCATTAAATCTGTGAGCATTTCTTTAAATAAGAGACATTGGTGTATTAAAAGCCCCTGAACAATTTAAGCTTTCCTTTTTCTATCAGTTTTATATAGTTTTTTTTCAGCTTGACAATTAGGCTCATTGTGAGTAAAAAGGATGCAAAAACCAAGTTAGAAAGACATTTAGGTATAAATTGTCAATGGTCCTGCATTTTGAAGTCTGGTTTTTGATTTTTTTTTTTTTCCCTCCAACAGATCTGTGAAGCCAACACATTTAGAAACATAAGCAGAGATATGAGACCATTAAGGTATCGTGATCAAATTCCTAAGATTACCTGAGCAAGCAGTTTTTAACTCTGCACATCCTGGAGAGGAATCATGAAATGTATTACCTACCTGCAGTTGTATACAATATCCATATTCTTTATGTACTAAAAGCGTAATCAAGACCACATATAGTTCCTTTTGTGCCACAACTGCACCTACATCTTCAAGAGCCCTTTAAAGTTTCTTTTACTTAACATTTATTTAAAAGAATTAATGTAAATGTATTAATGAAAAGCTTGGGTTTCTCTGCTCTTTGGTATGTCAGAAGAGTGGTGATCGCTCTGCAGCAATGTGCAGAGTCCAGCAAGGAGAATAAAGACTGGAGCCTCTTCAAGTTTTTCTAAAAAAGGCAATATTAATCTAAGAAAAATGCCAGCTGCAACACAGTTTGAAATGTAGCCCTGCAAAGTCTGTTCATTCTGTGAGCTTTGCTGTTTTGCTGGTCTTTTCTGGACTGCAGGGCTCAAGCTTTTCCTTCCTTTTAAAAGTCACCAGATTTTTCAAGCTTGGAGAATGCCACTTTTATTGTCTGCATTCTGCCAGTGTTTAGAGAAGGAAAACTCCTCTTCAATGTGGTTGTGAAATGAAGAAATAATTTCCTGTGTTCATCCACCCTAATTATTGTGTGGTGTGGACAGAAAATATTCTAAAAAGGGCAAAGAGAGAGACACCTTCCTGAAACTGGGATGAGAGTTATACATCTCTGGGACTACTTTTGGTTTGCCCTGGATCCAGCTGCAAACACTTTGCAGCAAAACCTTCTTCTCCTCATCATTTGAATGAGATGTGGGGCTGGGAATAGGTCCTAGAGCAAGTGATGCACAACTCAGGGATGAAAGACGGGAAGAAGTTGAGTTCAGTCTTGTAGAAACATCCTTAACCCCACTGAGATTGTCTGACCAAATCTGCTGCATGACCATGGCTTCTGCTTGGCCACAGACCCTGCACACAGAAAGGATGTGCAAGGGCTGAGACCCAAACCCATAAACAATACTGCTATAGGGCCACTGTCGAGGACATAAAGTGAAGGAGAAGGAAACCCATTTCAAAAAGGGTGAGAGAACCTTTTCTAAGCAGACAGACCTCTATGATAAAACTGTATTTTAATTTTTTTTTTTTCTGATGAGCTGCAGCGCAGTCCTGGGCTCTGATGTGCCAGGGTTGTGAAAGTCTCAGTATTACATGAGAGTCCCAGGGTGCAGCCCATGGTGTAACAAATTAGCATGGCTTCCACCAAAGCGTCAGTGATAGACAGCTGATGGGTTAGTGCTGACAGCACAGGGCAGCTCCACTGCCTGAACAGCTGAGCTCAGTTTTTCCCTAGCTTAAAGAAAAGTGAATGCAGTCCACATTTCCCTTTCTGTTGGGTTATTGATCACTCTCAGCACAGGGTGTGCCGTGGAGGGATCCTCTCCATTTTAAGCAGAATATGGGTGGACTATTGAAACAAATGTGAGAGCTTTTCTTTGGAAACATCAGAGTTTGGTTAATGGTCATTGAAGACACACACGGCTCCAATTAAGAGTAGGAGAGACATGAGATCTCAGCATGTTATGATGTGGATGGGTAAGAAAAAGCTCTCTCAAGTGTGAGGCAGAAGAGCATCAGAGCAGCATCCCTACTGCAAGGGGAGGCAGGGGACCCTCCTGGGATCCCCCACAAGGTTTGAATGGATCCTCACTTGTCTCTGCTGTGCTGTGCTACATTCAGCCAGGCATTTAGCTATTCCTGGTACTCTGTACAGTAATGAAGGGGTGTTTGTAGAAAGGGAAGAAGGAGAAAAAAGGGTGAGGAAATGTGCTGGTTTGAGACTGATTGACATTTAAGTGGGCAGGAAATAACCACCCCTGGAAGTGAGGTTGGTTTGTGAATTTCCACTGGGCCTGGTGTAAGACCAATGGTGGGCCAGTTTTGGGGACAGATAGAGAAATGAACCAACTGGAGGTGAAATTTGCCTCCGTCTGATGTACATTTTAGCACAGATTTCCCGGGAATCGCTCTCTCCCAGCGCTGAACAGGAACTGACGTGCTGCGGCTCCGGCCCGGTTCCCCCTCATGGCCTACAGTGGCCTGTGGGGGGAGGGCCGGGGCGGGGAGCTGTCCTTCCGAGGGAGCTGTCCTGGCAGAAGGGGAAGATGAGAGGGATTGGAGCCGGCGCGGCAGAGCGGGGAGGAAGGAAGGGACAGGCTCGCCCCGGCCCGGGTTTCCCCCATGTTCTATGGGGGGCTGGGTAGGACCAGGCCGGGGTCCCCTTCCTGGCAGCCTGTCCCGGCAGAAGGGGAGGAGGATGAGAAGAAGCACCCCCCACTCCCGGCGTGGAGCTGAGAGAGCTCCTTCCCCCACCCAGTTCGTCCAGCGGCTGCTTTAAGGACATTTCTATGTTATCAGTTCCAGCTGCTGGCAGAGGTCGTGGAGGGTGAGGTTTTAAACTTTTCTTGTCCAGATGGACTTTTCAAAGCATGAACCCTGCTCAAGGGAGAAGGAGCAGACTGCAGAAGATGTGAGACACAGCCTGGGACCAGATGTCAGGGAAAAGACAGGAGAGAGTCCAAGATGGGAAGGAAGAACGAAGGAGTGGGCCGGTTGGCATGGACTTCTCTTGTAAAGCTGTAGAGAATGGACTGAATGCTTTTATAACATGTAGAATGCTTTTAGGGGGATGTGATGCCTAGTCAAGTGGAGAGTGCTGAAGTAGCACTGATTTCATGAGGTCTCCGGCCCCAGGGACAAGAGTAATCTGTTTCTTGAGATGAAGATGGAACAGATGAAGGGAATTTTTTGTTTTGGACTAGGAAAAGGCATTTGTAAACTGTACCCTAAAAGCTGATGCAGCCCATGAGGAGGTTGTGAGAGGACTGTCTCATGGGGAGATGCTTCACAACGGCAAATCCCCGGGCGGGCCATTTTGTGAAGTGTGTGGCCCCGAGAGGACTGGTATTCTTGTGGAATCTATGGTAAGCAGGAGAGACTCTGCTCTTCCTTGATGGATTGTGGAATGATTGTTCAAGGGGTGGATTGACTGAAAATCCTAGGTTTCATCTTTTCATGTTGACAGTGGGAAAGTGAACTGTTGCTGGGAGGAGCAGAAATGCCTTGAAAGTTTCATTCTGGTTCTTGTTTTTTCTTCCTTCTTTCTTAGTGTTAGTTAATAAAGTTTATTCTATTCTTTAAGTTTGGGCGGTTGTGCTCCTTCTTTGGTCCTATCTCACAGCAGAAATTGAGGAAAATATATTTTCATGGGTGCACTGGCCCCTGGCTAGTGCCAAACCCATGACAGGAAAACTGCCAGAATTTTCTGCAGAGACTCAGGATGCCATCTGCCCAGGAGAAAATGTTCAATCCTGATATTAAAGATTTATGTTAAAAATCCCCTACCTTGCTGCCTTTCATCTCTGTCCATTATCTGGACATGATGGGAATCACTTCTTTCTGCCACTGCCTTTGGTGTCAGTCTGCAGTACCTTGGTGCTGCTGTTGGAGTATGGAGCCACCAGCTGGTGCCACGTTCCTCCTGCTCTGATGGAAAATTTAATTATCCCTCTCTCCTGCTCACAACTTTGCTATAGGTGACATGGCAAAGAAAAACTCTAGTGTGGCCTTGAGCCCAACCTTTAACAGCCCCCCAAGATACCAGACAGAAAAGCAGAGAAAGTGTTTCCCTGTTATGAGTTTTTGAATAAAGCTGTTTTGAGACAAAACATCTATGATGCAACATGGTCTTTGAATCATTAAGGCTTTGTGGGGAGGGTTTCAGCAAGATACTGTTTAGAGTATGCCTGGTACAGTGGCATACCAGTGAGGCATCAGAGGAGAGTATGGCAATAGCTAACCGAGTGGCTGATGCTGGTTAAGTTATAAACTTTTATATTGTAGCTGAAGTGAAGTATGGATGTTGGCTACAGTTTCCTCATCTGCGAATTTAATACTTATCAGCTTCCTGATGAACGGAGCGGTATCATGAGTACATTTTTATCTCCATGTAGGATTCATGTACATGTTCTTCTGTGAAGTAAAGAAAGCTGTGATTGGTCTATTTAGTGCTAGAAGAGCAAACATTTTTTTTTCCCTTTACTGTACTCTTGAATTCAATAAATAAATGGGAGGAGAAAAAAAGAAGAAAACATAAAGAGAAAAAGTTGTTTTAGTTACTTTACAACAATCAGTTCAAAAGCAGAATTCAGAAACCCATCGAATTACACCTCCTATCACACAGAGTATTCATTATGAAATCCATCACCTTTTCCTCCTCAAGAGTCATTAGGCAGGTAGCTTGGGGGTTGCTGGCACCACCTGCAAGGGTGAATGGTCCCTGGTGGAAGTCAAATGCCAACAGGCCCGGAGCAGAGCAGAGGTGGTGCAGGTGCACCTTGGGGTGTGAGAGGTGGCTGGGAAAGCCTTACTGCTAACAGAGGGAGGAGATGGCCTCAGTCCCTGACCGATAAATCTGGAACCATAACTCATTTTACATCCACAGTGTAAGGTCTAGATCAAGACAGTGCTTCCCAGTTCCCACAGCCCAGTAAATGGCCTGTGCCCTGTGCCTGTGGTTTCAACTCCAGTATGGGATCCTCTGCCAGCAGTTTGTGATGGGCTTAAATATGCCAGGCTGGGCAGAGGCAGGAGTGAGGCTTGTATAAGCTCCCAACTACTTTTATGCTGCGCTTGTTCACCCAAGACAAACGGTATTTTTTCCCTCTGTGAAAATAAATCCTGGTGAAAACTAATAACGAAGGGAAATGTTCAGCTTGTCCTGATTTCTCTTGCATTCATTCCGTTTCTTGGAAGTTGATGGAACTATCCAAACCTGATGCTCCACTCAATTTACTCATTTCAGTTCTCTCTGTGGGCAGTGGAAGAAGGTAATTGCACAGATATAATCAAATGTTCTCAGTCGTCACCAAATGTTAATGGTGGAAGATGTACAGTACAGTCAACTACAAGCAAGTCTTTTCTTCAATGGCTATTTACACATACACATACAAAATCACTTCAAAATAGTCTCTTTCTTAAATGATACAGAGATAATTGCATCAAATTTCTTACGTGAATGAAACCATGTTATTGATAATAGCTTCTATGATAGCATGGAATACCTGGGTTCAGTTTGGATTTATGCAGAGTGTGTGGATGGGTACAAAAAGTACTCTAAACATCAAAGTTAAAGTGCATAATGATCCCACTTGATCACTATCACTCTTTCTCAGTACTGAGGAACTGACTTAGAGGTTTACTCTCTCTTTTCCTGTATCCAAATTATTATTTTCCTCTCTGTGCTCAAACCATTGACAATATAGAGAACAGAAATCCTCTTTTCTTCTATTTCTTTGTCTTTTTTTTTGCCTCTGGAGTTTCCCACTCTCTCTATTCTCTTCTGCTGTTGTTTTGAGAAATGGATAGGTGTGGGAGGGGGAAGACTTACCCATCTGGTTACACATGCCACCATCATCAGTGAATGTGCAGCACTGTCTTTGGACTGGGCAGACATTTCTAACCTCTCATTGTCTTGTCAGAGTTTGCAGGTGTCTTGGGGCAAAGTCCTTTGAGTTGTCATGTCACCTGATGCACAATTCATTCTTGGCATTAAATTTACTTGCAAAGGGAGAATGTAGGTTTTTTTCTGCATGTAGTAATAGAGACAGCAGTTATATTTGTCTGCTGTGTGCAAAGAAGATGCATGTTTACTGCTACACCTCCAAACCTCTTGTTCCTTGTTGTGGACTGTTGAGACTAAGAACAACACGGTAAAAAAGTGTTTGTGAAAGGCAGGCGTTGGATGCCAGGAGAAAGCTTGTCCTGGAGAGTACAGATACAATAAAGAAGGTTTTGAATTTTGTCTAAGTTCTTTCAGTATAAAGAAAAGAATTCCAATGAGGTGATCTGTCTAGAATTTAAGAAAAACAACAGACTATTAAAAATTAAATAATAAGTTCTGAAAACAAGTGTACAAAGAGGAGGGAGAAAAGAGTGTCTACCAGGTATTGAGCCTGTCCTGGCTGTCAGAAAGCTCTTCTGAATGCTCACGCTGCCCTGAGCCCTGTGTCAGGATGTCCCTCCCTGCCATGCAAGCCAATAGCACCTCCTGAAGGAGTAGGGCTGTCCTCAGCACAGCCCTGACAGCAAATTGAAATGAAGAGCAAAATCCAGCCTGCTGCAAGCCAAAATCCTGACTGATGCAATGATTACTGTGAGAGTTACCCTTCCCTGTAAGTGGAAACTTACTGCACAGCTGTAGTGTGCGTGTATGTTTGTATATTTGTGATCTATAGTAAATACTATAATGTATGCAATTTATAGCATCATCTGTAAATACATACACTCCCAGATTGTCACACATATGGGTGACATTCAGTGACCCCAGCTTACAGAGTGTTCTCTCTTTAACCCTTTTTGCATTTGCACTGTAGCTACACAGTGAGACCCCTGAAGTCTCAGTATTTTTATAGAAGGATGCATGAGATGGATGTTTCAAATGTACACTTTATTTCCCATGAGCAACACTTCATTATGGACAAAAATATCATTCTCTTTGTACGGGTTCTTAGAGGAAAGATCTTGTAAGCAGCAAAACCATCTGTTCTCTGCCTCTGTATGTGTAACCAGAAACACACCTGAGAAGGAAGTGAATACCTGGGATTAAAGCTAATGTACCTGAATAAAAATTTTAAAAGACTGGAGAGGAATGGAATGGAATGGAATGGAATGGAATGGAATGGAATGGAATAGAATAGAATAGAATAGAATAGAATACAATACAATACAATACAATACAATACAATACAATACAATACAATACAGTAGAAGGTTGTGGATGCTTTATATCTGTTCCAGGACAGGTGAAATAAACTAGTAAATAAAAAAGTTTCCACTAAGAAAACACACAGCTGTGTGAAAAAAATCAATGACTTTTTTTTTTTTATGTTTCCTACAACGGAGAACCAGTGTGTTGGTCCCTGATAGTTTGGTATAGAGGCAAACCAGATAGTGTGATCAATAATCAAAAGCTACTCTAGAGATCCTTACCATTGATCTGACCTGAACTGATTTTGTTATTGAAACTTTGAGTGAAAGCAATATTTACATCAACAAAACAAACAAAAAATTGCTGTTTATTTGTTCCACTGTGGGAGAGGAGAGGTGGAGGAACTCAAACAGACATTTTATTATCTTCTCAGCCATGCTGTGAGATGCCAAGTCACCCTACTTACACATTAAATATCAGTTTGTAAAAGTAGTTGCCAAAAATCCTGGCAGTACACAATTGCACTTAAATGTTTTAGACAGATTAGAATTCTATATGCTCATTATTCACCATTTCCTAATTTAAAAACAAAAAAAATCTATTCACTGTCCCATCTCAAGCACAAGGCTTTACAGCTGCATGCTCTTGTCACTTCCAGCTTTCCCATCTGTTGCTGTAGAGCAATGATAAATGAAGTTTCAATGTGATCATAAAAGCAGGCTTATCATTTTGACACAAAACAACACTTAGATAACAAAAAATAATTATAATGTGCTCTTGTTTTTGGAATGAAGAATTTTCATGACTTCAGAGGGAGGTTTAAAGCATGAAAAAAATAATTTGTCAGAAATTAGAAAAATAGCAATGAAAACTGAATTCCTTAGAACACATAAAGGAACATATTTTTGGAGGCAAAAAACTTCTATAAATTGTTGGATACAAAATGTAGATTTGGGACCTATGCTTGATGTTTGACATTGAAATAGGATGTCAGGTATCATCATGTATCTCAGGGGTTGCATTTCTCACTTGATATAACAGATTTCAGATTCATTCTGTTTGATAAAGAAGCTGTGAATATGTAATAATAACCATAAAGCAGTGTTTTCCATGATGGAGAGAACTGAGAGGATAATAAGCATGTGAAATACCTTGAATGATATTCATTAAAGGATGACATTTCTGCTCAGTGCCATGCCATGCTTGGTTTGACAGAGGAGTAACAAAAACTCCTCTGTAGGAGGAAATGTAGGATGAAATGTAGGAAATCCTACATTTTTATGCCAGACTTGACCAACTTTTATAAGTTACTGCAACATCCTTCCAAAGATACCCACAGCTTTCACTGCATTCACTTCATAATTTGTACTTGTACTAAGGCACAAAATTTGAAAAGATAAACAAAATCTGATGTAAAATCTTCTTGTGATGGAAGTGTACTACATTAGCCAGCACATAGATGGCCTCTTTTTTTTCTTGAGAGGGGGAAGATAAACTCAAATGAAAAGAAAATAGTCAGTATCATTTTAACTGCTATGCGGACTCTATAAACAAAGTCAATTTATTTCTAGTAGTAAGTTAGAGGTCCTGCTTCAGATTTAGATTTTTTTAAAGCTATTTTTAAGTATAGATTTGATTGTTTTGAAAAAAATATATTCATTCGGTGTTTCAGTTTCTGTGCAATCTCACCTTTCCTCCTTCCCAAGACAGTTTATGCCAACAATTCATTACTCTTTTTTCAAAGCATGATTTGTTTCTGGTCCCCATCCAGCCTCATCTGTTAGATCAGACAGTTCCACCAAGAGAAACATTCCCCTTCTGTGAACATCTGCAGAATACCATCAGATCTCTTCTTTCCACTTTCGCCTTACTGAAACAGATTGTCTCTCTCGCTCCATCAGGCTTCCCGGATTTGAGCACCTTGCCCTGCAGCCCGTTCCAGGCGTGAGTCATTTACAAGAGCAGAGATGTGCAGAAGCAATCCTCCTGGCCACAGCCAGTGACTGTACCTGTGCAGCAGAACTGCATCTGTTCCACCACATTTAAGCCCACACAGGACTCATAAAGTTTAGCAAGCATTTGTCCTGAGATGTGAGTACGGAAATAGGGGGGCACGCACCGGAACAGGAGTTGTGTGAGCCAAGGGAGATACAAGCCTGAGGACCACATGTGTTAAATGCTGGGTTTAGAGAACACTCATCCCTCGTGATGAGAGGCTACAATGCTGAAATTGGCTGTGTGATATCACAGCCTGTCAGGTGCCATTTTCAGTAAATTATGCTAATTTTTTTTTTTTATTATGGCAATTGAGAAGAAATCAGGTTTAAACAGAGATGTAGGCAAATAAAGGGAATAACTGGACTCAAGAGGCCAGATATTTTAAATTAATAAAAGAGACTATCACTTATGTGTATTGCTTTTCATCTTCAAGAAATCACAATCATTTTGCCAGACTGATAAGCTGCTATGAGCTGCACACAAACAAAATTTCATGCACTACTAACAAGCAGCAATCTCTGAATGACATTTGGCACATGGAAGACTATAGCCAGCGAATGCACAGAACAATAAACCAAAAAGTTAACAGACCTAACAAAATCCTTCCCAGGAATCTGCTCAGTGTTTGGAATGAATATGTTCATTATTCAACAGAGCTGGCAAACGCCATCCAACAGGGAGCTGCATTTAAAGGCAAGAACTGTTTAGTGATGTGTCCCAAAAAAGTATTTCAATTTCTTAGGCACATGTAAATGACCATCTCAATATTAAAAAAAAAAAATACTGATTATATTCATTTTGACTACACTTTTTGGCTAAAACACAGATTGTATTCTTCTTCCTGCTCCCCACCATGCGCCCCATCTCATCCCAGCCCTTTTACGATTTTCTCTCTGAGATTTATTTTCTTTTCACAGAAGAAGAAAAACTCCTTAGTAGGAACAACTGAGCAGAGGGAACTATATTCAAGCTTCAGTTCTCTGAAGAACTTCTGATGGTTTGTGTGGAGTTTCTACATGGTTGTGAAATACGCTTGTGCTCCAAATTTAAAACAGACTGATGTGCTAGTCATGATCTTAGTTATCCAAGGTTATAATGCAAATTCTGGACATTAGACCAAACTGTGCCAAAAACATTAAATTTCTTTTTCTGCATTACTAAATTAGGTAATCTAAGTTGGTTAGAAAAAGAATATGAGAAACGTCAATTTATCCATAACAGTCTTAAACTTTCAAGCTGTGTTTTATAATTGAAAATAGCTGTATGATGCCAGTGTATTAAGCTAGAATATAATGACAAGATGTTTCTTGTCAGTCATCTAATTCAGATACTCTTTGATCTTTAAAAATAATGGCATTTATACTTTTTCCAGAAGTTTTGAGTTGATTCTGTTGTTCATTCATTGCTCTGCGGTTGCCAGAAACAAACAGCTTTCACTTCCATTTTGTTGGGTCCTATACAAATGCTGTAGCTATTGCCTAATTGAACTAAGAGGCTTTTGGTGGAATCTACAGCCTTATTTTCTTATATCATAAATGCTATTCAGTTGTGAAATCCAGCATTGACTGGCTTCTTAAGTTCTGAGCAAACCAATATTTATAATCAGTGGATTAATACAAGTATAGACTTGAGAAGAATGACTTGAGGAAAAAACGAGTGTGGAGAAAACTTGTAACTACTTTCCATTCCCTAACAATAGCTTTCATTTAATTTCCCTCTTTTCCATGTGTGTTTTTATAAGCTATGGTTATGTTTCAAGTTTCCTGCCTCCTCTGGCAGCATCCAACCCTCGAGGGTCTCAGTCCCCTGCCACCTCCCCTCATCCTCGTCTCAGCTGCTGGTGACAAAACACTGCTGGAACTGTGGCTCACACCTTAGAGGACATTGCTAAAGAGTTCAAAGAGCCTTGAGAAACTTCACAGGCCAGAGCCAGCTAAAGGAGAAGCAACACTGTGAGACAGAGAAAATTAGCACCTACAGGTTTTCAGGTTTAAAAATCACACCAAGAGAAGGCATTAAAAAAAAAAAAAAATACAGAGTTGCAACATGGCAACTCAGCACTGGCAGGATGTGGCCAGAGAGTGGTGTAGCTCAGATATCCCTTCTGCATTCTCCATATTTCTTATCAGTTATAACTGAGAGATGATCAGCTGAACAAGAGGCAATAGCATTTTATTTCTGCTTTCACTTTTTGAACATTTGAAATTCAGCAAGTCATGGGTTTGTCTCCAAGGCTCAGGAGAAATTCATTCAGGAGAAATTCAGGGTTTTCTGCAGCTGCAATATAGAAATAGCAATTTGTTAATGATTCTGCAATAGAACAACTTACAGGTTGTCAGAATTTAAAATGCATTTTAAAAAAGCAAAAGGTTGAAATAAGTCTGGTGATCTTTGAGAAGCTTTCAAAGGAGTGCCAACATGAAAATATTCTTTGGTCAACCTTCTCCACAGACTTGGCTGTAGCTAATGAATCAAAGCTAAGGGGTAGTTGATTTAAGAAGCTGGGGCTTCTCCAGAGATTTCTCTGATTCTAATTTACCCAGGAGCTGTTTCAGTACAGTTTTTTCACAGAGTCATGATCCAAAGCTCTTTCAGGGCTTTTCACATCCAGTAAGATGTAGACTGGGCACTCACAGCTTCTGCTGACAGCTTAGAATGTGTTAAATACAAAGTAACACGTAAATGTGCAGTGAATGCAAGACAGGAAAATGGCAATGGGGAAGAGGAGGTGGAATTAGGAAAATGAAAGGAGCATTAAGAGGAGTAAGGAAGGATAAATAAATAGCAGATGAGGAGGGAAGCTGAAAGAAATACAGTATCGAAGTTCTGGTTCTGCTTTCAGCCAGAATTTGTATCTTGAGACTTGCTGTCTTTGTAGTGGTACAACAACCCAAAAGTTTTACTGAGAACATAAGACTTAGACTGCTGGAAGGTTAATGCTGCAGTTGTGGAAATATTTTGCTTCAGTGACGACAATTCTGTCAATTCAAAATAAGCAGAATAAGAGTCTGATTCGAGGTTAAAACCAAGGTTACTTTAAAATTATTTTTAAAATTTATAACCTTTCACTTAGAAAATATGAATGAAAGACCTTTTTATTTGATTTTAAAGTGAAATGTATGCATGTTGGAAAGATCCATTTCCTATACAATATATATGTTTCAGTATTGCTGAATACATTCCTCTTCTGAAAGAAAAAAAGATGAAACACTGCATCCATATCTAAAATTGTTTCAGGAAAAGGTTCCTAGATCTAACCCTAAAGTAGCAAGATCTGCTTTGTACCAAGCTGAGAGAAAATAAGCTGAATATAGCTTGTCTTAGAAAAAAAATTTATTAGTACTATTTGAATTATACAGACACTTCCCTTTCCTCTCCAGTTTTTCACTGCCTCTCTAGAGCTACATATTCATACGGTTAAACCTTTATTGGTCTTATTTTCCCTTTGGTTTCTTCAAAGCAAATTATTTCTCCTAGCAGATCAAGAGGCACCTCTATCCCTGTAAAATTGCATCCAAAGGAATTTACAAAGTAGAGTAACCACTCAGTAAAATATTCCACCCACCTTTTAAATAGCTATATTAGGTGAACCTTTTCAGTGTAGATAAGAATAAAGAATGCAATGAAAGTATCCCTATTCAGGTAGTGTTTCACTTGCAGACAACTTTCAAGAGAAAGTTACATTTTTAGTTATTATTTAGAGCCTTAAACTTCAAGTATTGTATTAACATAACAGTGGGACAGCAGTTTTGTATAAACACTCTTAAAAGTACATTCCAGAGGCATATTTAGGTCATGCTACATATTCAAACAGTAGGTTTAGTAATAATGATAACTACTTAAATATAGAGCATCACATTTACAGCTATCCTTCTGTTTAAATTTCCTTCTCTTACTGTATGCTATTCCATGCAAAAAACTGAAAAAGTACTGCACAGCTGGTTTTTATCTCTTCAGTGTCACTCTGAATAACATTAGTTGAAATCCCAGTCTAAGAAAACCAGTAGGTATTTCTTCAACGGATTAAATTTTCAAATCTTCAAAATCTACATTAGAAGAATTACATAAAGTAATTCCTGGCCTCATTAGTTTATAATCTAAACAGACATAGAAAAGCACTCCTGCGTAGTGGATAACATGACGTCTAACAAGCACTTTTACAGAAGATTATTGAAAGGAAACATATTTACTTTTCAAAATTTTCACTAAAAAAATATTCAGCAGGTAAGTCGATGCCTTAATACCTTCAACACTTGTGTAGGCATTGAAATAACAGGTGGGAAAAGAGTCCCAGAAATCAAATCATGAGCACCTGAAAATAGAAATAACAGTCTGAGCAGCTTGCAAGCCAAACACGTGCCTTACACTGCTGGTGAACATTGTGCTTACAATATTGTAGCTTGCCTCTGCCACAAAATTGCATTTTCATCGCATGTTTCTTGGATAATTGTTTTGTGTAGCAAAAAAATCCATTGACATGTTACAGGATATCAGCTATTAGAGGCTATTCTCAAGTGATGTCTTCTTCAGAATCATTATATTTATATTTTAGCACTCATAGAAATGAAGTGTTGTAATATTTAATAATTACTTAGTCATTATCATAATGGGCACAAAACATGGGATGGCTGATAACATACAGAGAACTGTGAGGCACTATTGCACACATGATGGTTTGGAAACAGTGACTTGCTGAGATAATATATCTCATTGGTACTTTTTTCTTTAAATAGACAGAATTCTCACAAAACAGAGGCTGTATTTTATGGAAATTAAAGTCCAGGTGATCAGCTTTGTCCAAAGAAGAGGGTAGGAACAAGATACACAAGGAAAAGAATTAAAAAATTATAAAAGTCTAAAAATTTAGACTATCTAGAGGAGGCAGATTTTAGTTTCTTAATTAAATGTTGTGGCCAAAGTACAACCAAATTCAGTCAAGGATGCCACCTATAGGGTCTCTGGTTGCTGCCCCTCACATGAATTCCAGACATGATTGGTCTATGAATAAGCTTGGTCAATGGTTTAATTAGTATTCAGATTGGTTTTTAAAATGGACTGTTAATTTCAATTGGTTTCATCAAAGGTTTTCTCCGTCTTTGCTTTTGGTAGTGACAATTCAGAACAAACTGGGTTGAAAGGAAAGCTTCTGGGAGAAATCACAGGCACAAAGAAGCCCTAAAACATGGATAAGAGCTCTCTGAGATAGCTCCTGTAAAGAAGAAAACAGCTAATTTTGCATCAGTATTAAAATGCAAAAGCTGACATAGGGCAATCACCTAAAGAAAAATACTGTAGGTTTTTGCCTGTCTAATAGTTACACAAAGCAGACTATACGAAACAGATGAAGATTAATATGGTGAGTAGATTCGGTATGAACTAGTACCAGGATTTTAACAATAGTTTTTAGAGTTCTCTGGGGATAACATGCTATGAAATGTTAGTATAGAAAAGAAATCCTCAAAGACTTAGGTAATTAGCATTTTAATTGGTAAACCAGTAGAAAATCTGTGGTCTGAACTGTTAAAAATAACTTTTCATTCAAGTGCAACAGTCACAGACTAAACTTTTCCGGTAACACTTATTGGCTGGATAAAAAAATTGCTTTAGTGCTGGTGGCATGGCAACAGATCTGCAAATACTGCAGTACAACTTTATTTATAAGTTAGTTTTTTCTCCATATATTCCTGTTCAGATTATGCTGGATAAATTACTGATGTACTTTCTCCAGAGTAAACAACACTTAAGGCCAATAGGTCAAATGTCAGAGCTTAATCCAGTTGAAAGGAGGGGCCATTAAGCTGATATATACAAATGTTTCTTCAAGCTTCTTATGCACTTGTCACACCCATTCAGATACAGCCATTGCTCTATCTGTAACCTGTCCAGAACTCCTTAATTTGCCACATTAGAGCAGGCACTAAATCTGAGACAACATGCCTTCGTGATGTGGGAAATCATTAAATGGGAGAGCATGAAGAATGTAAAGTAAACGTTAATGCTTGATATACCAGACCCCACAATGTACACTCAATTAATGTTTAGCCTTTTGGTTTAAAAATTGATACAATTCTAGGCTATTTTTGATTGCTTGTAGATGGGCAAAGCTAAGGCAGTGCAGAACCTTGACTTACACAGGTAGCCCTGAACTGGATGCAAAAGAAAGGATGAGCTGCATTATCTTTACTCACTAGGCTCTGAGGGCAGGATTGTTCTAGTGAAAGATAATCTTGTGTCTATGGGAATCTATTTCCAAATCATTATAAAGTATTCTTTATATTGTAATTTATTATATATTATATCCAAAGTAATATAGAAAAAATATTAAACCCAAGATGATTGACTTTCTGTAGTCTCAGTAGGAAGACTCATTATATTGAGGAATTTTGTCACTATCCATTTGCATGATGACTAAATATTGAAAACAGCATTAGCCTGGGATAGATTATGTGGATCAGATAGTGACATTATACTGTCATGTCAAAATGCCTCTATTGCAGTCACAGGAAAACTTACTGAAGCTCTTTTTGTTAGCCACAGCTGTAGAATTTCACAGAAGTAACTACAATGTTGTTTTATCCAAACAAGTTTTGATTAGCCAGTGCTTCTGCAAAGAGCTGGTACTGCAGCAGTGGGGAGCTCAGTGTATTTCAGGTGACAATCCCTGTTTGAAAAGTTTGATATTTACTTACCTGGCTCCTAAGCAGCTCCAGAGAGCTGAGGCTGGAACAAAACCCACATGATGCCAGGTTTAGTTGTGCTGTGCTGTAGACACAAGAGAAATTGCAACTGAGAAATTGTGACTCTTTGGTAAAATTATCTTGAAGACACTTATGTAAGTTTAATTACATAATTAAACTTACAGAGTGTCTCAGAGTGGTTGGAAGCAGACACTGTGGATGCTGATCTCCAGAGTGAAGCAGGCAAGTCTAGCCTGTGCTCTACCATGTATGAAGACAAGAACAGGATGGAGGAGGTGGTACAAATATCTCTCATAAAGAATTCATGTCAGTGGATTTTGGGGTAGGCGTGGGAAGTTCATCATTTCAGCGGACAGCATGCTAGGAGTTGGGGAAGCACTACACCACACTTCTGTGAAATGTCAAACTGTCTTTAACTGTCTTTGCTGGTGAGAACCTGGGACAAGATGCAGCAAGAGCTGAGGAGATCTTTATTGTGAGCACCAAGTGTGCTGCAAAGGTCTTTGCACGAGTAGAAAAGTAAATCACAATTCTTTGTGAGGACCCTGAAATGCTACAGAGGGGTTCTGGTCTCACTAACACACACATTTTCCAAAAGCAGCTAGGAAGGCTGCTTCAGTTCTCCAGGACTTCAGTTCTCATCATGGTGTTTTCTAACACAGCAGTTGGACTTTGCAAAGTAGTAATTTTGGGGCGGTCTCTCTCTGTGTGTGTGTGTGTGTGTGTGTGAACATTCTCAAATGTCTTGTGACTTTGGGTTGATATACCTCAAAAGAATGTGAAGCTCTTATTCACTTCTCATTCTCAGAGTCTTTCTCTCTTTTCTTGAGGTTAAACATATAACAGCTAAGTTGTATAATATGCCCACAATAGTAATTCTTGACACATTTTGATCTTGTCTGGATACAAGATATGTTAAACCATATGGAAAGAAGAGATTTTTCAAATTTTTAGGTTTTTGGTTATTTTTTTTTTTTACTAAACTGAATTTTTTTTCTCTCAGAACTTTGCTTTAATGTCTCCATTTTTCTAGGGCCTAGGCACTTCAGTATCTTATTTATAAACTATTTCTGAACTCTGCTACAACATTTTCCTTTCAAGGTATGAAAAGACTTTTTCAACAAAGCCTGTCAACAAGCAGAAATGTAATGAAAATGAGGTGATTTAGGTGAGAACATTTTAACTTTAAGCAGTATACCTGGCAATTTCAGTATGTTTGTAATGACGTTAACTGTGGAGGGAATACTCTCTATTAATGCACCATTCTTCATGATATGCATCATCTGTGAAACACATCTCTAGGTTGATCTCCATACTCCAGAGACCATGGTTCTTTCTGGAACAGAGACACAGTACAAGTCCTGAAGTGCTGGGATTTGTTCAGACACTGCCCTTGGAAAATGACCCTACATTAAACAAAAATTTTTTCACCTTTAAAACCAAGAATGAATATCTAAACATTCAGAATGGGTAGCTAGAAATTTTGCTTACAGATGTTGCCTCTGATCAGAGGTCCATGGGACTGAGCTCCTGTCCCATTCTTCATATCCATGTGGGAACTAAAGTCTGGTTTTCACTGCCGAGGCAGCAGAAATAGAAGGAGTTGAGATGCTCTCATACACTATTTTTCTTTTTCACATAAGCTCTATAACTCATCAGTTTTTAATAAGCAGCTGAATCTTTACAGCTCATCTCACATTTCTCAGTTTTTACAAATTTATACAATTAAAAACACACAAAAATCTTCAGTTAGGACATCTCCTCAGCTTTCCTGTATTTGAACCTGTTGTCTCTCACAGGCTTCCTAGTAAGAAGTAGAAGTGGCTGTTTCTAAAATCCTGCAGTACAGCAGAGGTGTCTGAATTTGTGTGTCAAAAGTGAATATTTTCTTGGTTTTTGCCAACAAGGATAATGCAGAACAGGGAATAACTGTAGAGTAGGTGGTCCCATAGTAACATGCTTCCTGAGGGAAATGACATTAATCCATGTGACCAATGGTGGCAGAACTTTGTCAGACATGATTAACTTACTTATTTAAATTGTTGTTATTAATTGCTTTAGTTTCAGCTGATAAAAATTGTTACTGACCTTATGTGATATATCTCTTTAAATTAATTGTTATTCTTGTGACTGCATAGCCTATAAAATCAATTAAGGAATAAACATTTAAGATTTCCCTCTCCATTATTTACTATAAAACTTAAAGAAAATCAGAATTAAAAGGTATCTCCTGTTCTTATTAACTTATGACAGCAAACAGTTGTATGTTTGCAGCTTGTTTTTGAAAGGACAGAGAAGAGACAGAAGAGCTTTGTAATAAAAAAGCTGTTTTCAAAGTATTGATTACAGGTAACAGGAGTATCTCACCATTCAAACCACAATGGAAATGTTACTTGTAATTTAGGGATCCCTTTTGAAAGGTGTACCTCAGAATCCTCCTCTCTCAGACTGAAAAGGGATGGGAAACTTTTCGAAGGTTGATGAACTTTCTTCTATGGAACTCCTCAAACCTAGTCCTGAAACCTGCCCTCATGCTGAGTTTTTAATTTAGTCAATACAAGTCATGTATATGTGTCGTTTTTAGATGTTCACAGGGTAAGTGTGTGCAGATCACTAAATCCTCAGATGCATAAAATCCACCAGAACAGTTATGGGATGGTGAAGCCTTCACACAAATAACACGGGTTTTTAGTGGGCAGAATAGGGATTTTTGTTTGGTTTTCTTTCAAATGGCATGGAATTAAGGCAGGAAGTACTGAATCATGTTGGATCATATTTGAACCTTTATTTCTTGATCTACTGCTCTCACCAGAAAACAGTCAGGAGTATCTGTCAGAGATCCAGATGAATGCATTGCTTTATTTTCGTGAAATAAACTGTAACTGCAAAAGATCTGCATTATCTTAGGGGAAAACTTATCTCAAATATTTCAAAAGTGTGAGGTAAACACATGCTACAGAAGAATTAAACCCTATGGAGTTAGGAATTGTATCACTAGAGATCACAGCTTCCCTGAAGAGCTTGTCTCTTTACTGGCCTGGCCTGTCACAGGCGAAAACAGAGGGGAAAAGAGTAGAAGAAGTAAAGCTGAAACACAGCCTAAGATCTCTTTTTTCCCACTTTTGTGATCTATCTCAATTGCTTTCAGAATGTCTAAGCCAGAATGAGCATACTTTTCTGAAACGGAAGACCAGAAAAACATATCCTGGCTCTAAGGCTGCTGCTTTTCTCTAATAAAAGCCAATGTCCCTTGGCATTCTCATCACTAAAATGTCACATTGTAGAGCAGTGTATTAAAAGTACCTTTCTCAATTTAAATGTAAAGGGTCAGTTCTAAAAGGAAAAAACAGCCATGCTGTAAAATTGCACAGGACTGGAGATAAAGGTTTAAAAGGGCTCTTGGAAAGTTTAACTCAGTATTCATGTGGAAGTGAAGGACCAAATCTGAAGTTTTGTTTAGGTACTGATACTTGAACTGAAATTGCTTTTGTAATTTAAAATTACTGATGTATTTTTCAATAAAGTTAAATTGTGCAATATATTAAGTGCTCCTTCTTCTGCAGGCAAACATGATTAGTACTTTGCTCTTCTGGATTAGAATATTAAATTTCTTTTTTTTTTTTGCCTGCATCACCATGTCTGGCAGCTTTGGCTTTAGCCTCCTGAGCTGGGGATGACTTCTGGCTGTAAAACTCTCCCTGCTTATGTATTAACCTCTCCTCAGAAAGCTCATTCTGTAGAAGGGACACCTCCAGCCCTTGGCATTTGTACAGCCAGGAAAAAACCTTCCCTCTAGCTATACAGTCAGTCTCAGGATCCCCAGGCACATTTAATAGTGATTTTTGAAGGAAAGATATTGCTGTCAGCCATAATAACTTGAATGAGTGAATTGCCAATGTTCATCAACCTATGAAATCTACTGATATTTTTCAATTAAAAGAGAGATAGAAGGCTCAATGAATTTAAATTATTTGATCTAAATGACACAGTGTTCTTTTAAATAAAGCAACTACATTCCTGAGATTGGTATTTTCTCACTCCTCTGCCAAACTGAACAAAGACAACTAGTTTTAAAAGGTACTCTACATCCCTCTGTATTTCTATTCCCTCTTATGTAGAATTTACCTACAGTATGGATTTATCTTTAAACTTCTAAGTGTTACTGCTGAAACAATTTATTGATGAAATGAAGATCCCTGGAAGGTCAGTAGCTAACTATTTCAAAAAACACAAAAAAAGCTTGCTTTTTACTATTCCTATTTATTCCAAAATAGCCATGATTTAACACATTAATTACTTCGTAAATTATGCATAAATAGAAGTTGTCAGTTTGAGAAGATGGAGGAGACACCGATAAACAAATAAAACTTATTAAACCCCACTGTTGAATTAATTAAGTAAACTAAGGTTAGAACAAAAGGTGCTTTATATCACCTGTGAAACTGTGTGCATATTCATGAGTTACATGGTTTTTACTGCAAATTGTAATATATCCCCAAGGTGCCAAGCCCAACTTTGGGAGGTTTGCTGAGAGCCCACATGAGAGTGCAGTCCTTCCTTCTGTCCATGTGCAGGAGCACCAGCGGAGCCCAGCCTTGTGTCTGCCAGAAGCTGGGAGCCAGGGCTGTACCTGGCAGGGCCCCAGCTCGGGCTCTGCTGTGCAGAGCGTTGCCTTCAGCACTTGGCCATGTGTCAGCTGAGCCCCAGGGCAGCCCTGTGTCCATCCTCTCCGCGGCACCCAGGAGAACTCAGTGGAGCAGAGAGAAGATCCCTGGAAGTGTTCAAGGCCAGGCTGGATAGGGCCCTGGCCAAACTGATCTAGTGGATGCCATCCCTGCTCACGGCAAGGAGGTTGGAGTGAGATGATCAAGGTCACTTCCCACCCAAACCTTTCCATGATTCTATGATTCTCTGACAGTGGGCTTGGTGAGATACTGCATTAGACAGCAACAATGTTGTTTTCCTGCAAGTGTCCCAAATGTGTTGGTTTTCCTTTAATATAGAGAAGTGCGCTCTATTTTGTCAGTTTGAACACCATAGCTGTTGGAGTCATGTCCTTGAAGAGACGACTCTCCTTACAGGAAACTGTGTGGTGAATATACAATTTCTTCTAAAGAATTTTACAGCATGATTTAGATTAACTGTTATACATCATTAATATTTGTCCAAACATAGAGTTCTTGCCCTTCAGCAGAAGGACAGATAGGCACCATGTAAAAGATCTGCCCAAGGCAGAAGATCAAGTTCTGGACTGCAAACTATAAATTAAGAATAAACAGTGTACTAGAAATGTGCTCAGCAGGGACAAGGAAAAGTCAGGAGCTGCAAATACTAGCCTCTCCTATCTCCTCCAAATTTTTGAGTTTAAATTGGGAAAGAAAATTATATTCTCACATGCCACCCTTGCAAGATAACCACAGTAGTTCTATTCTCTCTCTTTATACAGCATCCTCTCAAAAAAAGGATATAGCATTTAAGTAATTTATTTGTGCTTATTCTCAATGATCTTTCAATCATTGCTCTGCTTAGGAGAATACTTTCTCAGGGAAACAAGTGCTTTAAAAATACAGAAATCTTTATAACCTGCAAAATATATAATATTTGTCTCTGCTCATTGAACTGTTACAGTTAGACTGATTTCTTTCTGCAGAAAGATGAACCTGCATATCAATTGAAATTCCATTTGAAAGTGGAGGGAAGGAAATACCTGTCATCTGAATCACTCCATTTGAGACATGAAATTATTTCCATCATCTGGAAAATAATTCCAAAATTCTCAGACTGTTGGTAGAGTTTACTATTGGAGCAGCAAATTGCTTTTGTCCTAAGAAGCCATTAAGCTCCTGGGTATTTACAGTATTGTCCCTTTCCTTGCTGCTGTGACAGTGCAGGACAATCAACAGAACAGTGTGACAAAGAGACAGGTGAACACAACACTCAGTTCATGACGGGCTGGGAGTTTACGGTCAGTTTAAAAGTTCAAAGATTTAGGAGCAAATTCAGGATATTTTTATATGTGACATTCCCGCAGACCCCTCAGGTATGTGTCCGGTGAAGCTGACTGTCATTTTCATTATTAGTGAGATTTGCTGGCTGACGTTGTGGAAAGAGAGTCCATATGAATACAAAGGACTAGGTCTTACACAAAAGAACAGGTAGAGTCATAATTAGGGTAAATTTTTGGATGTGAGTCTGCTTGATACAAGCTCCATTTCACAATCAGTAGATGCAGTGAAAGCTGCAGACATTATGAGCAGCTCATGGACTGTGGAAAAACCTTTCTATTGAAGGGAGAGAAAAATGGATGGAAAGAAAGGAATCTAAAAGAAATACTGAAACAAGAAAACATTCATTGTTTTTACTTCCCTCCTGCCTTCAGTTATATAATAATGAAAACTCCAAGACCAATTTTAAAGCACTCCCCTATACCCCTATGGTCTTAATTTGATTTGCCCATTGCACATTTTTCTGTAACCAAGGTTTCTAGTTTTCTTACATAATGCTAGCCAGAAATAGATTTTGGATTTTAACTATTTAATAATTCCTGAAACAATGCTTTTGCCAGAATCTGTAAACAATGGAAGATGTTTTCCCCAGTTTTCATTGATCTTAGGATCGTCTGTAGATGTTAAAACTTTCTTATATACAGGTTGTGTTATGGGTTGTCCCCACATCATGTACAGGGATAAAAAGGAGCTTTGACTCTCTTTGGGGTACACACAGGTTCATAAAGACAGTATATTTTTAAAGTCTGTGCTAAATAATGAGGGAGTGACAATACTTACGATTTTAAAAATTTGTCTCTTATGGGGGTGACAGAGAAATGAACTTACCGAGGATGTCATATACACCTTTTGAAAATTTTTCTGTGCAGATGGAGATGGATAGCTTGGGTTTTGTTGTTTTTCTTTTTCTTGTTGTTGTTGTTTATGGGTCGTCTTTGTCATGCATCATAAACTTGCTGTAAGCTTTTGTATAACTTTCTGAAAAACCAATGGGCATTATATATATTTAGCAAAATGTAATTAATATGTTTGAATGTCAAAAATAATACTTGTTCTTCATACAGAGCAATATTTGCTCTTAATACAGAACACATCAACACATCAAAATCTCACAAAATCCATGAAAATCTGTCTCTTTCTGTAACAGCTGCTCTGACTACACAGGAGAAAACCTGTCAGTGTGTTCAGCAGACTGGGATTGTATGCCTCTATATTTTCATGCTGGCACACTTCTTCTGCTTGTTTAAATGCTTAAATCTATGGTATATTCTTATTAATATGAAGAGTTTGGAAAATGTAGAAAATCCCATATGTACAGTCCAACCTTTGGAACTGCAGATATGAGCATACAGCTGCCACAATAAAACTAAAAAGAAAGGATGTTGGTAGGTAAAAAAAAAAAAAGTCTAGTGGTTTGGACACGTTTTCAGATACTTAAAGCAAGAGATAGATCATGCTCTGAAGAAAGATATTTAATTTCTGTTCAGTAATGGGAAAACTATTTTTCAGGTTTCTGTAGAGGTGGTTCTCATCTGATCTGTAGCCCTGAGATCACCATCAGATCAGCAAGGTGTGGGTTGCAGTGAATTTTATGGGCAGGTGCAGTGCAGCAGCCAGGGTGCTGACAATAGCACAGGGGAGCTTCTCCTGGGCTTTTTTGACTACAGTAGAAGATATTAGGAGGTGTGCAGATTACAGTGTGAATATTCAGATCCACTGTCCCATAAACTTAAATGCTAAAACTGACAATTCTTCATGTTGTTTTATATCACAAAAAAATAGTTTCTAAATATCTCTTTGGAAATTTTTCCTGAATGAACTCGAGAAATCCTCACAGCAGTTTAGTCATCTGGCCTGCAACTGCGCCTTGCTTTAAGAGATGCTAACAGACAGATAACTATTCTAATTGTCAGAATTTGCTTTTGGGAATGTGCTTATGAACCCTATTGAATTCATCAGGAACTCCATTTGAGACAAAAAAATGGCTTTTGTTATAGTGTGAAATTTGGCTAAAATTATTCCATGAAATTCCAGGTCTTCTTTAAAAACCCTTTCCTGTATTGTAGGCATTTTAAAAATATTTTCTTCCAATTAAACAGCACAGATTAAAAGGTAGATTTCTTATGGGCAAGATTTTATCCTGAATAAGTATAAAATGCCATTATAGTTTTTCATGTATTTATATTTTACAAATCTCCTCTATATTTTCCAAAGTCACGCAATCTAATCAGGTCTAATCTACCTTGTTCATGTCTTTCTATTCTTCCTGGAATGAGAAAATACTTAGAAATTGCCTTTGTCTTTCAACCATGACACACTTCTTTGGTGAGTCGGTTCAGTTTATTTTTTAATACTGTCACTATCTACCACTTCCATTCTTCTCTGGTAGGGATTAATCAATCTCAGCTTAATAAAAATGTATCTTTCCAGATGGTTTCCCTAAAGCATTCATATAAAGTACAGTCACTATTGAAACAACTTTTTGAAAGTTTGTGTCTTTTCACAGGTTTATGATATAAAGCTTTTTCTTTTGCAGAGTAGAGATTAAGCGTTCTGATAGAAACTTGGCCGAAGTCAGAAGATATTCCTTTCTGAGGCAAAATGCACTTGATTACCTCACGATAATATCACACCTCACTGTGGGAAGGTGCAGGTGCTGTGTTAGCTCTAGTTCAGTATTTAGCCGAGTTGGAAGCTCAAAGCAGCACTTGACCATACCTGCCTGTTTTCAGCACTTCCAGCTTTTGACCTGGTCTGGGCCCTGTGTACCATTTATCATCTGCTCACACACATCTTTGGCATCTGCACTGTGGCTTTTTGATTTGTGACTATATTTTGTCTATTCATCTTGACTATTTTCACAGTATTTGTGCAAAGCACTCTCCAGAAATGCCTCAAGCAAGTCAAAGACAATATCAGGATTTTCTTTTCTCCCATGAATAAAATCTTGCTATGGACAATGATTGATCATGCACCTCTTATTGAAAGATAAGTTATTTGCAGCATAACTTGAGGAGTAACTTCGAAACCATTAGAATGACTAGCAAAATTAACTTTACTACAAATGCCTGAACAACCCCCAGTGTACAAGGAAGGTTCTGGCCTCTGTAAAATTGTTCGCATGAGGGATCACTTGCCAAATAATGTCAAAGCTTAATAATGTAACGCGCTATTTAACACATGAATTGTCCTGCTTTTATTATTCCTTTGAAGGTTAATTTTGTTTGTTATTTTATTCTGGCAGTTCATCAATCTATCAGGGTTGATTTTTACTTCTTGTTACATATTTATCCATTCCACCTAATTTTTTTTTTTGTGAGATTAGCTTGTATGATTGCAATTTAATTATTTTTTTCAGGACAACAATGTTATATTTCGCTAATACCAACAGTGCTAGAGTAAGCTGAGGTGATAAATACAACGTCCACAAGAAAGAGAAAAAGGTCTCTTTATCTTTTACGGTCTGCCACATTACTGACAAAATATTTTAAAATGTTTAAGATTTGAGAATTTTTACTACATTTGCATTAAATACATCTTCGCCATCTAATCCTAAATAAATATGGTGTCTGGGTTGGGGAGAGGGTGGTGTCATGTACATTATGTCTCTATGACATACTTCATTAAGATAATGGGCAAGACAAAATCCTCTTTTCCTTATTCATCCTCATCAAATCTATGTGGCAAATTGCTAACAGATTTCAGAGACCTCACAAAAGTCGGGAATAAAATTTCACAAATAATGGAGCAATAGAAATAGGAAGTGCATAAAAGTTCTCTAGAAATGATCTAGAAAAAAATGTCTGATGTTTGGGTCATTTTGATGACTGGATGGTTACTGAAAGAGGAGACTCCTTTGGACAAATAGTTATCTGATCTAATTTTGGCTTCTGGGGCTTGCAGCCCTAGCAAGTATACAGAAACTCCTGTATACTGTGCAGTGCTAAAATGCCTCTTCTGAGGCACCATTGTTGGAGCCCAGTATCCCAAAGGGCCAGAACATGAGCTCCTGGGTGAATGCTAACATTTTTTTATCTGAAAATATATCACTTTGTATATAAAACTTTTTAAAAATCTACATGAAGAATACATTGAAAATTAAAAGAACAGAATACAACTTATTTTGTATTCTGGTACAGTATGTTCCCCTCCAGTAGAAACTGAGAGTGGTTTTGCAAGCTGAGAACTTTTTTTGGGTTTCTGGCCATTGCAGAACAGCACAGGATAGGGCTGAGTTCCATCTTCCCCCTTTCTGTGCTGTCACAGAGCACAATGTCTTCAACAGGCCATCTAGATAAGTAACCTTAAGCATTTGCATTTGGGGGGAAGGTTTTGAAGCTCCCACAGCTCTAGTCAGTCACAGCTCATTGCTCCTAACCTTGTTTTCTCTTTCAGGATGGATTTTATCAAGCCTCCCGCTTATTTCACAGCCCACATGCTTTGCCAGCTGTCCTTGCATAATGCAAAACTCAAGGCTGTTACCTATTAAAAAATCAAAGCACCCTCTGAATACAGACTTTATAGAAGCCCCTTCTGCAAACTTTTAAGATGAGCATTAACCATAAAGAGTAGAGAGAAGCTAAGATACTTCTATTTTTCCATTTTCTATTTTAGTGCTCAAGTCAACCAAAGTATATGTATACAGCTTTGATGGCAAATCACCTTCTGTCAATGGCCTGTTTCAGTTGGAAGGACTCTTGAGACTTGTCATGCTTGGGGTCCCTAATAGTCTCTTCTGTCAGAAGAAAATTGGGTTCCTAGTAAAATGTTTGCTCTAAAACTGCATAAAAACTAATGACTGTATCAAGCTATGTACATTGCCGGAAGCCACAGTCTGCTAGGAGAATTGCTTTTATTTGGAGGTTTGATATCATCATGCTGTCAAGGGCCTCGCACTGGCGTTTGGCAGCCAGGACAATGAGTTCATTGAGCTTTTTATTGCAGGAAACCTTAAAGCCAGCCTGCGGCTCCATCCCCAGTGGAAGCTGATAATTTTGACAATGGTGCTCATCCTGAAATTTTCTAATCAAAAAATTTAGCTTCATCAAGTTGCTGAATGCCCTTCAAACTTGTGTAATGCTGTTCAGGACAGACAGAGCAGGTGGCTGTTGCTTGTGTTGCTCCTGAGATATGGGCATGTAGGGCAAGTTGGGACTAAAATGTAACAAAGCTATTTTATAAGTCAAACATTAGAAGGGAGCTGGAGAAAATTCCTGTAAAAAATAGAAATATAAGCCAAAATATAAATCAAATCCTCAGGAACAAGTAATGGTTATACTGAGCCTTCGACTTCTTTTGTCCTAAAGAAAGAATCTTTGAGAAAAATGCTTTTCTGAAAGGAGTGAGACCAAGGGAAGGCAAGATTTTAAGTAGGGATCTGGTCTCTCTTATATTCAAAATAAACTGAATGATTATACTTTTCGCCAATCATTAATAGCTGCCTGTGTTCTGACACCTGTAAAGCAGAAACATTTGATTCTAGCTATCACACCTCTATTTCTACATCAATTCTACGCCTTTTCATGGGCACTTGGTGCCAGGGCACTGCAGGGCTGGTAGGTCCCTGGGCTGGGGTGTGGCGGGGGTTTTTGGGGACAGCACTGTCAGGAGTAGGGCAGACCAGGGGGAGCCAGGACAGCTCAGGTTGCCCTGGGGATGGGGACAGGACATTGGCCTGGCTCATGGCTGGGCAGAGCAGGGCTGTGCCAAGGCTGGAGATGGTGCCCTACGATCCTTCCACCAGACCAGGTTGCTCCAAAGCCCGTCCAGCCTGGCCTTGAACACTTCCAGGGATGGGGCATCCACAGGTTCTCTGGGAAACCTGTGCCAGGGCCTCATCCTCTCACAATAAAGCATTTCTTCCTAACATCCAATCTAAATTTACGTTCTTTCAGTTTAAAGCCATTCCTCCTGTCTTGTAATTTCATGACCTTGTAAAAAGTCTTTGTCCAGCTCTCTTTAAGGCCTTCTAATGTATTTCTATTCTGATCAATACCTGATTGGACTTCAAACTGTACAGCTGTGAATTGGAATGGTGGACATCTCTGATATTTGACACTAACACAAAAATCTGAATTTTGGTCTAAGTCTGTTTAAATAAGCATTACATTTATGCATTACTATTATACTATAAAGCTGTCCACACTAAAGAAATATCTGGATTAACTTAAATGCACAAAGAATTTAAGTGCTGTATAAAGTTATCATCAAATCTTTTATTTAGATGTGAAAAATATTTGACATGTAAGAATAGTTGCATTAAAAAATAAAGTAGCCGAAATAATTTTAAAGGTAAAATCTGTTTTTCAAAGTTTATTGTGAAGGCATGTGAAATCCCTCTATGTCAAAGTGTGAGGCATTAGCATGGGATGCAGAAAATGAAAATATAAAATTTTTTTTTGGTCTGAATTACTATTTTAGAAATAAAAATTTGCCTTTCTGTCCCCTGAGTTGGTCTAGGGAGGCTCTTAAACTTGTTTGTCTTGTAGGCTAGGGCTACGCTGTCAATATCGATTGCAGAAGCTCTAATTCTGCGTCTTCTCCCTCAAGGTTCAAGCCTTTGGAAATGTTTCTTCTTTACCACTGGACTAATTCTGAAGCAGAAAAATAATCCTCCTGAAATGGAAATTCAACAGACTATTATAGTGCATGTCTGTAAAGAAAGAATAAACAAATTTTCTAGCCAGTCCTGATTTAGTGAATAAAAGTTGTGCATGCTGATGCTGCTTCAGGAACATGGTGTTCTAAGACATAGAGTAACAACAAAGCCTGATATTGCCTTCAGAGCCATCATTCTCTTAATAGAGGATTTCCCTGAGGTTTACAGCCATGGAGCAATATTACTTCACTTCTCTGCATTGAATTAGGCCCAAGGACAAGCCTATAAATGAAGCTGATGAAACAGAGAAAACACATGCCTTCACCTTTTCTAGTTTTTGTCCCATTTCTTGCTTTGCCCATTCAACAGATTACTGTCTTTGGTAGACGGCATAAAAATGGAGATCAGTGTTTGTGATGTATTAGGAAGAGGAAGAATCTATCCTGCTTTTTTAAGGCATCTTTGAAAATGTACCACACAAACAAAAGTCTAATTTATGCCCATCAGTCTTGAACCACAGCATTACAATTGTTATAGCAACAATTCAAAGCCCAAGCTGATGGATTCTTGTCTATTACTCCCTGGTGTTGCATGGGTAATTTTAATCTTATTGATTTAATGGAAGTTTTGTTGTTAATTACAAGGGGACTAAGATTACGCTTTAGAGTTGACGCCAAACCTGAACGCCCCTGCACCGAGGTGGGATCCTTTGCTCACCACAGCCACCTCAAGAGCTTTGTGGCCCTATCCCAGCTGGCCGTGAGCCAGTAACCAGTGGCATGTGAAGGTGCCTTCAGCACGGTTTGTGTTCCTGGCTCAGAGTCAGGCTGAAATGGCTGCCAAACCGCAGAGCACGCATGTGTCATTCGTGTGCTTGGAACGGGAGAGGAGAGGGGTCTGGCAGAGAACTCAAGGCAACGCAGGCTCAAGCTAATAACATTATATCCTCAGGTCAGGGATGAGATCCAGACAGGCACTTGCAACCCTAATATGTAGCTTGAGGGGGAATAGAGGCTCTTAAGTCCAATTGGTTAGGACATGTCCCAGGGAAGAGAATTCAATGCTCAGTACAACCATTTCTACACTTTGTCTGGTGGTGTTTTAACACAGTTTATGAATAGCATCTTAATGTTCACATCTCTCCTCAGAGAGTGAATTCTGAATTCAGCCTCTCTGTTATGACTTCTTGTATTTGAACTTAGTAAGATTCTCAACAGAGTTGTCTCACTTCAAGAAATAATCTTTATGCTTTGGCTCTTATCTGATGTTAGTAAAGTTTCTTGGGATGGAAAAGATTTAAGCTGGAAATTTTCCACATCAAACTTTTAGCATAGAGCTAAAAATCTTAGAAATATAAGACTATTATGTAAGTTTGTAGAGGTCACTGATTTGTTTGAAAAGTCTAACACACACGTCTTGTACAACTATAAAAAGCAATGCACACACAGAAGTGTTGACTGGTTTTTCTACAGCATGTCCTGGGGGGTGGCTCAGGTGTTTCTTGCTCAGAATATTGACTGTACCAACACAGCACTCTCTCTGTTCAGTGTATAAGATCTACAAATGCTTAAGTGAATAGCAAAAATGCTGCACAGTAAGCCAGGAATCGACAGTTCCATAGTGATGCTTAATCCTTTATCAGTATGAGCCCAAATCCCTGTGAGTTCTCCATTCAAACTCTTATATTGTAGTTGAATTTCCCAAACAGTTTTCTCTTTTTTGAATATATATTTTTTGCATAAATGTCCACTTATTTGACACTCCTTTAACCAATGACCATGATCACTTTGAAGCACATATTGTTTCTTAGAGTGTGGTCATATCCTGTCTAATTGCACTCAAGCATCCAAGAAGAACTGAAGAAGAAATAGAACAGAAAAATCACTGTGTATTCAGGTGAGTTATTGAGATTCAGTATTAATAATTTTAATATGAATGTCAATAATTAGAACATCATAATCTGCCCATGGTTTAATGTTAAATGCCAGAAACAAGCAACTGGGTTTTCTCAAATTCAAATAAGGTACCTGCCATATTCTAAGCACTACCATAACACTGTAGTTTTCTTGTTCACAAAAAATTATATGTTCAGTATGTGATCCAAACATGTAAAACATGGATGAATTCTTTGCTTTAACAAACATAAGAAGGTATGAAAAAAAAAGAGCAAATGGTCTTTTTTATTATAGTATCAGATTTAGAAAAACAAGAAAGCCATATCTGGAGAACAAGATCAAAAGTGAAGCTTTCAGACTCTAGATATCCTTGTTTAATTAATTAATATTTCATAACCTGAAAGTTTATCCTTTATTAAGAATCCTAATGGGGAAGTAAGTTTAAAAATCTAAAATGTAAACATTATTTAATTTTGCTGTATAAAAGGGACATTGGCTTTCTGCCTTGAAAACAGGATCTAAACTTTTCATAATCCGGCAGTGTCTGTCCTACAGTTTGACTTTCTATCCCTGTAGCTTTTCTGCTTCACTCGAATTTGTTTCTACTACTGAAAAATTTGATAAATTACATATTGTGTATTCAAAGAACCTAGGAAAAGAAAAGAAAAGAAAAGAAAAGAAAAGAAAAGAAAAGAAAAGAAAAGAAAAGAAAAGAAAAGAAAAGAAAAGAAAAGAAAAGAGTAAAAATAAGTGTAAAGCCAGATCTTTGGTGTTCAAATAAGATTATTAATTAATTAATTGTTTAATAATTTAAAAGTCTTCTGTCCACACATGTTTAAGGATGACGATCCAAGGATGTGTTAGCATTCAAATCATCAGCCTGTCTTTAACAAAATAGGTTAATCCATCTGCAACTATTGCACCTGCACTTGGGACTCTCTTCTGGAAGCACACACAGGGTTGAGAGGTTTGGACTTTGGATCCATCCTGCTGTGACTCAAGGAAACAGGTGAGACAGGATTTGCAATAAGAGCTCCTCTAGTTCTGTGGGTAAAGAAATGCTTCATTTCAAGTTGTGAAACAGTTTCACTGATTTTTGCCAAGTGTCACTATGGAGTAAAGCATTCATCATTTGCAGAGAAATCAGAGTAAGTTTCCAACACTATGGATTTCTGTGTTCTGTCATTTTAAGTTATCACTAATTTTAGTCATGAATCCTCACATTTTCTTTCCAAGGAAGACATTCTCGATTAAATTCTGCATTTTTCACAACAATATATATATTCCTATGTCTAGGAAGACATAGATTTAACTTCAGAATATGGTGATTCATTTGTAAGCTTAATGTAGCATAATCTACAAAAACCACTTATGCTTTTGTGTTTCATTATTCTTTGGATCATGGCATTGTGCAACCTCTTCTAGGGGCAATCATTATCCCATTGCTCTTAGATAAATTAGAATAATGTAGCTGATGCTTATTAGCAAGGTATCTGGTTTTCCAGGTATACCAGGTTTCCAATGGTTTAATTGAGACTTGTTTGAATTGTCTAGTGGAATTATTTCCCACTAAAATGCATTTTGAGGAAAAGCTGGACTACTGACTTTCATGCTGTCATCTTTCACAAGCCTGTCCCCTGAGATTTCAGCTATGAAGATCAGTCACTACTTGAAGGTTAAATATGACACATAACTTTCTTGTGAGGCCCAATAGGCTCCAGATGCAAAACGAGCTCAGTGCATGCCTGCTAATGAAAATTTTCTCCTTTACTGACAAATTTGGATGCTTTTGTGCTTGTAACAACTGCTTGCACAGCAAATCCTCTGCAGCAAAATATGGTGCGGATCTGCATTTGGCAGAGTGTTTCTCCCCTCCCTCTTCTCTCCCACCAGACTTGGCAACCACTTCCTCCATGATTTACTATCCAAGTGCTGCGTTTCTCACCTAGGACCAGGTCTGCTGAGGTTTCACTGACAGCACTGTGAGATCTGCCACCAATTGGCCTGTGCCTTCACTTTTACACTCTCAGCCTACGGCTCACACTGGATGCTTACAAACCTCTTACTGGGAATCAGTCCTGATCTGTGTTAAATTCCAGTTCCTGCTCGCTCAGACCTGTACTGGGCTAGGGAACATTTTAATATTTTAGATCTGTAGGCAGGGATGTCCCCTTGCCCTAAATAGTACAAATCCAGCAATAATTCCTGTCTGCAGAACCACACTTTAAATAAAAATTACCTGTGAAGCTAGGGCAACAGGATAAGAGCAAGCACAGATGCATTCAAATAAAGGCAAAGTTAATGAAGCTGTGATTTTTTAAAAGTATAAATAAGTAACAAATATTTCACAAATAATAGTTTGTCTGTTTGTTGGAAACAAATGTTTCTTAATAGAAATTGGGTTGCATTTGGACAGGATGTAATTAAGCTTTGAATTTTCTATGGCACAGAAATATGATTGCTTCTATGTTTTTTGTAAGACTTAAAAATAATCCTTTTACTGCCTTCATCCTTCTTGTAAGGCATCAAAACCAGATCTATTTACACTGCATTCATAACAAAGAATAAATCCTCCTACAAGGTCTGATCCTGTAACACTCACTCAGATGAGCTGGCCCATTAACTCATGTTGATGTTGGATCAGGATTCAAGTTGAGTCAGAAGAAGCTTTTCTGTTAATTTCCACAGGCTTTGAACGAGATTCTTGAGTGACAACAATTCTTTTTTGATTGAGTCCAAAGGCACATTATTGACTTAGGTATATTTCAGTGTTTGGAGTACTTCTCATCATGAAGTGAGAAAAGCCTTCTCATTGTCAGTGAAAAGCAGCAAAGACTTTCTGTTCTTTGCCAAAATCAGTATCTGTTTCATGAGAGTTCAACAAACTCAAACTCCTCTGGAACAATCAGACCAAGTACATCCAAATCTACATCTATCTGGGAGACAGATTTTGGATTCTAACTCTTACAACAAACTCCAGTATACTGCAGACATAAAAATGTATTTAGTCCATGAGGGAGTTCAAAAGAATGGGAAAAAAAAAGAAAAAAAAAAAAAAAAAACAAGGGGGAGAGTCATTGCAATTACCTTTAGAACAGAAGATAAATTTTCTAGAGTATAACTCTTGGAATTCTCCAGCTTTACATGGCGATTTAGTTGGGGTTTGGGTTTTTTTCTTGACTTCCATTCCAATCAGTCAAAGCCTTACCTTCCTACTGTAATCGTTATTCAAGCTTCTCAGCACATATTGGGCCCTTTTAAAGAAAACAAGTTTTAGCCCCTAAACACACAGTTTAGAAATCATATATAATCAAGTTTAAAAAAAAAAAGAAAATGAGAAATTTTCATCATTTGACCACCTTTCTTGAAAGCAAAGAACCGGCACAGTTAATATTTTAATACATATGAGATGACATGAACTCTATCTGTCCCATGGCATAACTCTTGCCATGCACTTTCCAATATATAATTTCTCAAACTTCTGCAGCATTGACAACAGCTTCACATTTACAGCTCTTTGTCTTCATTCATAATCCTTCAAGGCAGTTCAGCATCTGACAGTGAAATGTCTTGCATGGAAATAAGTATTAGTGGGGAAAAGTGTAATGTGTTTTCTGTGCAAGGCAGCATCCAGATATTCAAAATGTTAACATTCTGGAACTATTGATGTGTCAGCAAAACACCAAAAATTGTTCAGATTTGCCAGTGAATGACAGTCAGACAGTAGTGATCCAGCTCTTTGGCCTGTTCTATTTGATTTGATGATCAAAAATTAATGCTGAGATCAGCCATTTGAAAGCACAGATTTTACCAACCATGCAAACATAAAGACCTCTGTTACACACTTTTGAATTCCTGACATTTAACTATTTGCAGATTACAGTTAGTGCCAGTGGCACAGTTTAACCATTTGCCTTATGTTTTTCTACTTTAAGATTCTGTCTTCACTCATGTTACCTGTCCAAACTGTAACTGGATACTTACAATTTGAACACTAGGTGTCTGCCTCAGGCTGAATTTTTCTAGAAAGTTTCAGCAAATCTGTTTGCTGACAGAGGACATTGTCAGAGGACAATGAAGTTTCCATGGAAAAGTGCTGAATTAAATAAAACTGTTTTTCTTCAAACTTTCAGTTAAGAGCTTTTGCTTTCTCTTGGACACCACATACTGCCAGACTGGGAGAACAATTTTCCAAGTATTTCTTCTGTCACAGTTGAAAAATGATTTTTAGCAATCATTTTGATTGAAAGATGTGACTATTTTTCTATATAAAAGAAGGTAATGTTTTGGGGTTTTTAATGTGGTTGAATGAATAGAAACATTTGCTTGGTGACTGTATGCTTGAGATTGCTCCTCACACACAAAAGTGCAAATGCTAATGTAAATCACTTAAGTGATATTAACGACATAACATAGTATTATTTTCCTTATTTTTAAACATATTTTGCACATATTAAAACCAGAATTATTTACAGTCTACCTTTTTGGGGAACATAAGTAGGCATATACCTCCACAGCAAAATTCTGATTTCTCCAGAACAATTTTTATTTAAGTCAGTGGCTGGTCTGCTCTTTCAAGACCACAGGAATTGTGCTTTTCTGGCTAAATCTTGGAATTTAGAATTCTACTACATGTTGCTTAAAAGTTATATGAACTGGATGTTCACTTTGCTTTGCCAAATGGATGCTTTTAAGCTATTAAGAATTACGTGAGGTTGAATGTTGTACTAAACACAGATGATGCAGAGATGTTTTCCTACTGAAAATCTGGTCTGTAGCTTGCACTCAAGCTCCTCCCAGAGGAGCTGAGAATTATTACAGCATAAGTAAAGCACCTTATTTTAAATCTGCCTGGTATTTACCAAATTTTGCCCATGCCAATAGACTGCTCACAATTCTCTCATCTTAACTACTTCTACTATCCCTGAAGCTTTGGTATTGGCCTAAAATGCCAAAATGTTTGGTGTGATTTTGCAGTAATAGCATCATGAATAATCATCAGTAATAGCATCATTTGTGGAATCATAGAAACATTAAGGTTGGAAAAGACCTCCAGCATGATCAGGTCCAACCTTTGGCCAAATACCACCATGTCCACTGAAGCATATGGCAAATTGCCACCTCTACTTGTTTTTTTGAACACTTCCAGTGATGGTGACTCCACCACTCCCCTGCGTAGCCTGTTCCAAAGCTTAGCCACTCTTTCAGTGAATAAATTTTTCTTAATAGCCAATCTGAACCTCCTCTGGTGAAACTTGAGGCCATTTCCTCTTGTCCTGTTGCTCGTTGGTTGGGAGAAACCACAGCCTCCTCTCAGGAGATGTTTGGATGAGAAACTGTCATACAAAATGCTTTGGGGTGAGCTGTGTGCACACAGATCCCAACTCTATTCTCAAATAGCTTCTAGGTCACCCCTAAGTGCAAGGTGAAGAAAGCTGAGAAAGTGAAGGATTAGTGTATCTGTACCTTCTTTATCATCCAGCTTCATCTGAAATATTTGGCTTGGGCAAAAGGAGACAAAGGAATTAAAGAAGAACAAGAAGTGCAGAGAATTGCACTTCACTGGCGCGGGTCTATATTCCTGCTGTCCATCTGAAGAGACACACTACAAAGAATCTAGCTTTTTGTTGCTTAAATAACTATTTTGTTATTTTAAAATTATTCCCAATTTATAAGAACAAAAAACTGGAAAATCAGACAGAGTTCTGTCCCTTACAAAAAGACAAACTTTCTTTACACTTCCCTTCATATTGGTTCAGTGCACTTTTACCAGGCTGTGAAGATGCTGCCAATCACATAAAATTAGCAGAACAAAAGGAGGGTAACTGTTTTCTGGAAGACATCCAGAGCCACACCCTTCTACCCAACAGAAACTGAATTTCATGGTACAAAGGGGAGGCTCTTCTTTAGCAGCTTGAGGTATTGATGTCTGAGGGCAGTAGATCTGAAGCATGTCTGACAGCCAGATAAAAATGGATTTTTCTCAGCCTTGGGAATCTTATGGAAAAAAAAAGCCATTCAGCTGCAACCCCCTTTATGATATCAAGGGGAGTCTAAAATCAATGCTTCTGCTAATTTATCCCCACAGCATAATGCCACGTATGAAAAACAAAACAGATAAAACTGATAGTTTGAGAGAGAATCTGGCATGGGGATGAGTGGGATGAGAGGCATGACAAGTCCCCAGACACAGGGAGGAGACAAGACAGTGCTGGACGGGCTTTATAAAACTAAGTTGAAACCAGGATGTGTGTGTGTGTGTGTGTGTGTGTGCGGTGAGAGTTGGGGCACAAGGGAAATTCTGTCCAGCTTTGTAAAATTTAAAAAAAAAAATCATGTGTATGAGTGCACAAAAGAAAGGTCAGAGTGTGAGGGGAGGATTTTTAATCCATCTGGAATTTTAAATACTGTCACTGTAAGATACATGTTTATTTAAAAAGAACCTAAGATATGAAAATCATTCTCTATCAAATTTAAATTGAATTTTCTGAATTCTTTCAAGTGGTTTATGTCAATCTGTGTTTCCATAGCCATCTAAAGAAAGAGAAATTACGATTAATTTTTACGTATTTTTTTAATTTTTCAATTTTATAATCTGAAATATTTCATAATTGGTCAAGGTGGATGACACTGTAAAGTAAATTCAGGTAGAACTGATATTTTTAAACAATTTTTCATTGCTTATTTTCTCCTGTTATTGTTGATTAGTCTGAAAACTTTTTCTGGCAGAAATATGGAATATGCACATATTAAGAAGATCTTAAAGAAAGAAATTAAATAGTGATTTTACGTTTGTAATACTTCTAAAAAGACTCAACTACTTACCTGTTCAGAACAAACAGTGCCAAATGGTCCGTGCTCAGTCACAACATACATGATATCTAATAATTATAAATTTTTTTTAGATAAAGAAAACACTAGATAAGGATTCACTGTCAATACTGCTAACATTGATTAGCTTGTAATATAGCCCCTTACACTGCTTTATGTAAGAGGATAAAAGGATGGAAATGCAGCATCCAAGGGAGAAAATAATAAGCAGAAGAAAATCCCCTAGAGCAATTATAATGGCACAACGCAGAACTCTGAGTGAAAGTTGCCATGACAGCTGCAACCCAATTTCACTGCAGCTGGCACTGACTTCTCTAACCAGGCATACAAAGGGTGGGTCTCAGAGTAACCACTATGCCACAGTATTCAGACAAGGCAGGATGTATTGCACAATTTCACAATATCAGTATTCTCCATTTCTCACTTTCCAAAGCTTTCCCTGCCCTTTACTCAAGAAGGCCTGAAAAAGGGAGTTTGTACCTCAAATGTCAGCCTACCATTATCTGCAAGAGAACTTAATGCTAAATGTTTTCCTTTAAGTGCAAGGCAGCAGTGGCAGCACTTGGCCATTCTTCTCCTCAGCTTTGAATTTGCAAGTGCCCACACAGGCAAACCTTCAAGGGAGCAGCACCATGGCTGAATTTATATCTGTGCCACAATGAGCAGATTACACTGGCAAATACCAAGTCTAGTACAGTTGCATAGTAACAGATCCCTTGTCATTTCAGGTCTTACCAGCAGACTGGTGGGATTTCAGAACTGCCTTCCAGAGGACCAAAAATACAACTTGCTATAAACTAGTTTTACAGATCTATCAACAGGATCACATGGCAGGACTAATTCATATTAAAACCCAAGAAGCCAAATTTTACCCCATGGTCTATCTCAGCACACACAGGATTGAAGGTTTGATAGCTGTCAACTGGCTTTTGCCCGACTGCTTGATTCCAAAGTCACTTTGGAAACTATTATTCCCAAAGTGAGGCAAACAGAGAGCACCATTAAGGGCTGAAGATAAAGGCATGGCTTCAGTCTCCATGGAAAAATAAAGCCATCAAAGGGAAATGGACTTAAGCTCCATACCTGCAAATTCTTGGTCTTAATAAAGAAAGAAGAGTATAACCATCAGTGCAGTGGACAAACAAATCCATCTCAAACAAAACGACTGCGAAAAGTTTCAGCTCCGTAATCCATACTGAAGACAAATTACTCTCTTCCACCATAGTTATTTTCTATCCTGAAGATAATTTGAGAATGGGAAAACTGCCAAAGTGTGACAACTGACATAATAAATGGAACAAATCTGTCACTGCTGTTGTCAGGTTCCTATCTTTTCTGAAAATGCATATAACTCCCAGATCAGGGGCAAAGCGAGGCTTGCAGAACATCAATTCCATTTAAATGAGCACAGGAAATAGCATCTGCGGAAATTCCTCTTGCTGCCAGGGCTGTAGCTATGGTATTTTCAAGTTGTCTCCATTTGTCAGGAATTCAGCCTTATCAACGCCTTAAATGGCCTTTCTTTAGAGTCCCATCCTAACAACCTCTCTACCAGCAAACATCTTGCAATGCTGGATACTATCAAAAGCAAGAGAGTTTCTCTCTCTGCATTAATTTTGATTAAACAATTACTGACTCTGCAAGCCAGTAGAACAGTGTTGCCTCTTGCTCTGGGTTTAGAAGGGTGCAATAAAGGACTGAAGGACTGAGTTCAGAACAATTGCATACCAACTGGCTTAAAATGTTTGGGAGGACAATGAGTTATACTTGCTATGGAGCTGGGGAAGAACTTTTCAATCACTGCCAGTACAAGGCCCAAACAGCTCCTGTTTTTTTAAGTAAAAATGAAAAAAGACCCAAAAAAACCAAACCAAAACAAACAGCTGAAAGGGATTGTAGTGGTTGAAGAAGCATGAAAAACCATCAAAAATGCAAAAATGCCCAGTGTTATTAGTGGGCAATGCTTGCACAAGAGTAAATATGTCAAGTGTAAATTTTTTGTGAAAATTAGAAGAGCTCTAGATATTAGATTTGGGGTTTTTTTAATTGTGATCTGATCAATTTTTTGAACTAAGTTACATTACATATTACAGGAGAAAAAGAATATTTAATTTTTAAGGTAAGAAAGGTCAATTCGTGAGATCTTCAGTACATGGGTATTTGAAATAACAGTGGATTTTCTGACACAGCCTAGAGCCCTCAAGCCCTTTTCTCTTTTTTTTTTTTTTAACACAAAAGAGTGAATGTTATTTTCTTCAAGATTGTTTCTTTATTTTCTCTTTTTTATATGGCTTTGACCTTCCAAGCTACGATATGCTTGGTGTCATAAATTACCCACATATTTTTCAACTTGTCTGAATCCTGACATATTACTTGTGAAAGCCACCTGGAACAGAACAATAAATAATTCCTTTGAGGGGAAATTTTCCCTTCTGATACTTACTCTACAGACATGCATTTGTTATGGGCTTCCACAATTGCTTGGCTTCACAGTGTTTGCTGCAGAGCATACCATCTCCTCAGACATGTTGAGAAATTGTGAGCTACAGCAGCAGTGTCAGCAAATATAGCTTCTTTCCCTCGAGATTGATATGCATACTGTATCTCTCCTTCCAAAAATGCAATATCCTTAAATTAAAGAATCAGTGTGAATCACATTAGAGCCCACTTTTGGCCACTTATTTATAAGTAGCAACATATGATATTTTATATGGAGCTAAGACCATTACTATTGTTTTGATATATTCATATCAAGAACAAGGACACATTTGTAGGCTGCCACATGAAAAATACTGCATTATTTCTGGATATTCCAAACTCAAGTTAATTGAAATACTGCCAATATTGCTTCAAACTTTTTTTTTTTTAAACTATATAGGACCAATATTAAAAGCTAGGCTAAACACCTCTGCTTTCAAAAAATAAACTGACAGCTTTCTCCTTTAAAGTGCGAAAAACTGTGATAGAAAAATATATTTTAGTGGGTAAATTATCACAGTTCTGTTGATCTCAGTTGACAGTGTCATATTCTCTCTCTGAAGGATTGTCCCACCTTCCTCCCCAACAAAATACATGTTTCTTGTTTGAGGCGGTTGAAAGCCTGATGGATGTGAGGCTGCTGTGGCTGTGTCCCAAGGCAGCAAGGCTGGGTGTGTGATCACTGGCACACACATGCACGGACACACAGACATGTGCACAGCTGCCACCCAGGCCAGCACCCTCAGAAATACAAACACCACTCACACAAACAGGAGCAGTGTGGATGGCCTGCTCCTATTCCTGATTTCTGGCTCTTGGGATGGAAATCCATCAGTGGAAAAAAGAAAATACAAAATATTAATCGCTCTAAGTGTGAGCCTTCGATGCTCAGCCTACGCAGTGTCTGCTTCCCAGCTGTCCTGGTCCCCCCAGTTGCTGGGGAGACACAGACATACAAACCCCAGAGATCTGCAGTTGTGCTCCAGTAGCTGTTCTCTTTTATCCTGTAACTGGTATTTTTATCCTACTTGCTGTCTAATTCAGTTTGAATTTCACCAGTTTTCACACATACTCAGAATAGAGAGCACACCCATACAGAACCAGAAAGAGGATTTAATGAGAACACAATTATGGAAGGCAGTTTGACAAGTGTAGCAACAACAGACAATTAAGACAATTATACCTGATCAGCTTGTTTTATTGCCTTTTCTCTCTATTCTTTCCTGCTTGTTTCTGCATAATCCACCTTGACATCTCCCTTTCCCACTTCCATTCACTCCCTAAGCATCCAGTAATGTCTCACACATTGCCACAATTCCTTTAGAATACCCCATAACAAATTTTATGCAACCCTCAAATACTGCTTCTCCTGATATCCCACAGCGAGACCTCTGCCTGTGCAGGGAGGAGCTCCATCAGTCTCAAGGTGCTCTAAGAGGGAAAGAGCTCTGCAAGGTGTTCCGAGGTCCTTGGTTCTTGCTGAGCTTCTCTCAGGGGACAACATTCCTACCACTGTTCTTGGATAATCCCAAACTTGTTAAGGGTTTCTCAGTCGGGAAATTGTTCTGCTGATCTTCACTGGGCCTTTGTGTTCTTGCTGATTAGTTTTTAATCACATTATGGTAATGTGAAGTTAATGATTACAATGAGATCTCCACAGTGCCAGGTAGGTGGCTTTGTACCCCGGTGTCTCTGTCTTCATCCAGTCGTTTTTTCCTTACTCTTATTATGAATGTGCACAAATCAGACATGGATGTATGAATTAGCACCAGCCAGGTGCTCAGTGTGGCCTTTCCTGAAGGTCCTGAGGAAATGTCTGCCACAGTTCCTTTCCCTCTCTTTTTCCTCTTTCCCATATCCTCAGCTACTGGTAGTATTTTTTTCTGTTTCTTTTCCCAGTCACTTTTCCACAGCTCATATACGTCTTCTTCACTATTTTATCTCTAGAAAATAGATGTAACAACATAATGCTATTTATTAAACATGGCTGTAGCAACTTAATTCCCTCCATTTTCTGGATTTGGGCACTAAGCTATACAATGAAAATTGTGGAAAGTGTGAGTTACTCATTTCAAATGCTTCTTTCCATTTCTACATCTGCCATATTTTTAGTCACTCCATTTAAAAAAAATAAAAAGAAAGTGACTTTACTTAATGAATTATGAAGTGTTATTTTAGATTTTCATAAAAATCATATGTGACATATGATGACAAACTTGTCATTTACCAATGATTGACTTGTTATTTTGTGTGGGACTCATTTCAAGATGAAGGCACCTACATTTAGCTGTCTATATAAGCTAGATGTCTAAGATCTCTTAGATCATGGCATTCTAGACAATACAATCAGCAGAACCTGCCACAGCAAGTATATTTGGGATATAAGTACATGGCTGGTAAACACAACTCTTGACCTATGAGGGTCAGTTCAGTTGCAAAACCCTAATAACGTTTCAGCTACTTTTGGATTTCCAAAACTTTCTTATGGGCCAACAAATATGATGAAGGACCAAGAATAGGTCACATTTTCTAAATATCAAACAAAACAAACAAGCAAACAAAAAGAATCACTGTATTGCTAACAAAACCAACATAAAATGGTACACCAAGAAGAAACTCCTTGAGCACTACAATTCTGCTGCCCTGGAGGTAATATGTAACCCTTAGACAACAAAGTAGGATGTTTAGTCAACTGTATTGAAATCCCAGACCCACAGTGATTTTCATGGGACTTTGGCTTTAGATGGAGTCTTAAATTCAGGTACAACTACTTTGAGGTTTGATATTTTTCTTAAGTAAGAACTTCTATCAATATAACCCATAAAAAGTAGTAAGATCATAACAATAATGGTTTGTCCCCAAAACTAGCACAACTGAATTAATTCAAAGGATTATTCACTTATTGAATGACCCATGATCAAATACATATTTTCAAAATAAGTATCATTGAACTTAAAGTGAAGTGTTTTTTTAACTTCAAGTGGATGTGGAGATCTGAGGATAAGACAGACACAATGCGATCTGATTCCTAACTTAAAACATTAGAAACATTTTTTAAAAGTTCCCAAAGCTTTCAGAAAAAAGTCAGAACTGTTTTCTCAGTCTACAGTCTTGCTTCCAATCAGGTGATGGAAATTGAAACTGTTCAGGTACATTAAAGAGTTCTAGGAGTGAAATGTTTCTTACTGATTGCTTATTGTTAGCAACCCTTTGATTTTGGTGTTAAAGTGACTCCATACTTTCTTTCTCTTTTCCTCTTTGTGAAAGAAAATAATCTTTCTTTTTTTTTTTTAAGAAGATTTTATTTTTTTTTTTTTTTTTAATACAAAGTTAAAAATGGAGATGGAAAAGAATCATTTCATCAACTTGAAGAAATGGCTTGAAATCAGTTCAATTCAACACAATCACTATAAAGACAAGTGTATCACTCTGATGTACATCTCAAAAAACCACAGCTTAACTAAGGCTGTTAGGTCTTTCTTACTCCAGCATCTAGATGTAGCTGTTCCAGATTTATAAAATTAATACCAATGTTTGGAACTTAGTTTCCCTTTGGACAAGTTAGTTGCTTTGTCTGATTTCTGTAGCAGCAAGCAAACTGTACTTTTTTTAGCATGGCAGCTGTGAAATTAGTATTGAAAATAGGAAAGAAAAAAAAAAAAAGAGGAATGGATAGTTATTCTAGGAAAAAAATATTTATTTTACTACATCTGTAATCTTTGTTGGAAGAATCCTGCTGTAACTTGCAAAAATTTTCTCTAAGACAGAGAAGTCATGCTGTAGATACTCACATGGGATTTAACCTCCAAGCCTAATAGGAGCAAAAATCCTTTAATATTGACTTTGGGATCTGGTATTACTGCAGGTCTCTTCTAAAAGTCATAAGAGAAATACTCTTTTTCTCTTGAGTATAAAATCACAAACTTTTTAAATATAGGTACCTAAGTGAGAAAGCAGATTCACATACATTTTTTTTTCAGGTTTTATTCTGCTATCATTTGTGTAATCTCAGATGAGAAACTAACTAAATATGTTCAATGCAAACAAAAAAAAGAAATCCAGAAAATAAACTAAGTGTTAGTGGGTGAGCAGTGAGCAAAGAAGAACCACACACACATGAGTAAAGCAATGCAAATGCACAGAGTTTGATATTTTCCTTTTACCTGACGTCTATTTGGTACAGTGTGATTTTTGACAGTGAAAGAGCAGCTGCTCACCTAATGTAGAATAAAGCAACTCCAGTAGCTTTAATGGCTCTGGCCTTCTTCTGCCTCAGGTCGCAGCTGTCCGTCTCAGACAGCTGCCAATGCAAAAGTTACATTGTGTTTTGTTTCTCAATTTATTTATTTTCTATTTCCCAATGCTTATCTCCTGTCTGGACTACAATAAAATTAAGCATCCACTTTTCACAGAGGCAATGTGAATGCAATGATACGGGGCTCAAACCAACGTGAGAGACAGAATTGTTAAGGGATAATGACTCAAAGCATTCCCTATGTGTGGAGATGCCAGGATGCTTTGCTGAGATGGAGGAGGTGAGCTTTTCTCTGAGGTGATCTCACAGGACAGAGGGTGAATGGTGGGCTGTGAGTGAGACAGGAGGTGAATCCTGTGGAGATGGTGCCTCCTGCCACCATAAATTGTCTCGCCTTGCACAAACCACTGGTCCTCATCCTCCCCTGGGACATTGGTGTGCATCCTGAGGGTGTTCATCTCTGATAGGCCATGACAGGCCATAACTGATCCAGCTGTGGGGTGCAATGGGCAGCTTTTTGGGCAGCTGTGTTGTATTAGAAGGTGCGAAGGGGTCCCAAAGAGTCCCATGATCCATCTCACCCAGTGTGAAGCTCCCTGCCCCGAGGAGTACCTATGCTCCTGCCTGAACATGAGTGACTATAAACCCAATGGAAGTTGTGTTCTGGGGATTTCCTGAGGATTTTTCTTAACCATTTCTTCAGGGCTTCCCTCACCTCTTGACAGATCTGGTCTGTGACCACCAATGCGACCAAGACTGCCCAGTGACCGAGTCTCGTCACAGGGCCTAGGGGTGGTGAAAGTCTCATGCTGTTGTCCTTTCTCTCTCTCTCTTTCCTTTGTGCTTCATGCTTTTGTCCTTTTCCTTTCCGTCTTTTCCCTCGTGCATATCCTTGTGTGATATTTTTGCACTTTCACATTGCAGTGCTTTCATGTTGCTATTTTACTGCAGATAATAATAACCAAAATGCCTACATATCTGATGTCTATTGCAACCAAATAGTTCTACAATAAACCCTGCACATGTATATTTACAAACCCTGATTCCTCAGTTTGTTTCACTCTAATCGACCCCAAGGATCTGTTAATGAAAGCCTGGGTTATCCTCATCTTCTGTGGCTGGTCACAAGAACCAGTGCCATGGAAAGCTGCCCTGGGAGCAGAGGGGCCTTGCAGCTCCATGGCAGCACATCCCACCCTGCTCCTGTGTTTCCTCCAGGGATCTGTTTGCTTTTTGGGGGGCTAGTTGTTATCTAGGCAATAAAATTAGGCAAACACTACACTAAGCTTCTCCGATAACGCAATTTGAAATTTTGCCAGACTGCTGTTCCAGTTGTTTACTTTATTAATTCTTCTAAATTTTGTTCATCTGTCCAGGGATTTGTTGATCTCCATTACCTAAACAGATAATCTCCATGAATTAATTAAGGCTGTTAGGATTCCAGATGCCTCACTGGAAAAGATACTGCCAGCTTTCAAGGTGCTGTTCTTTGGTGCAAATTATTTTAATGTCATTATCACATACTACTTTTTATTTCAGCATGAGATGTTCTTTATTTGCTTGCTTTCAATCTACCTGTCTTTATATAATGTATAACCCTTCATGATTAAAATCCCTTTGAACACAGAAAGGCTGTTTTATTCTAATTACTGAAAATACATAGAAGCCAAATATTATACGTAATTTTGTCTCAATCTAAATTCTTCCTTCATCTCTATCCCACCTGCTAATCGTCTTTCATCTCTCTCCTACCTGCTAATCAAAGATAGACAAACTGTCTAGTACCTTCCCTTTTACACTTTGCTGTCTCTTGCTATAATCTCATTTTAAATTGCAGAGATGCATGGCAGGGGAATATATTATAGCAGGAAAAATCTTTGCTAAAGTGCACTGTGTTCTCCTTGAATAAATGTTAACTTGAAACCATGAGAGTTTAAACCTGTTGCTTTTGCCAGCTTGATTCCATCAGTTGTTTCTCTGAAAGCTTAATTACCATAGTAATTACAAAGTAAATAAAACTAAATATTTGCCTACTCTAAAGGATCCTGGAACTTAATGAATTTTAAGAGAAAACTTATGAGGAGAAATAATCTTTCTGGATAGATCTGATGCTATTTTTTTAACTGACTATGCATGCATAAAAAATATTTAAGGGATCAGACCTCATCAATTTTTGTTTCAGTTTTATGCCTAAACATCCTTCACATTTTCCCCTTAATCTTCCTGCTTTATGCTCTTGACAACAGAAAAACACCATTACTCCTTAGAAATGCTTGAGGTTAAATACAGTAAAGACAAATAGGTGCTGAAGAATTTTGCCCTAGTCTCTGACTATGTGCTTGGAGATGGTAAACCTATGCATCTTACAATCCTTATTGGACAAAATTTGAAGGGTCCATCAGAGATCTGTGGATATTTTATATCTGTGAAAAATATTAACAAGAACTGAAAAACTCAAATTCTGTTTAACCTATAATAATCATATTACTCTAGTGACATTTCTTCATATCATTTAGAGGAAGAAAGCCTGTTTTGTTTTCTTCTCCATCCTTATAATTTAGATAAGAGTCTTAAAAAAAAAATCTCTGGCAACATAGGAGACAAGCTGTCAGTGAAAGGTGCAGACACTTTTACTGCTTTGGTAAGAGTCTTGCTGCCTGCAAGTTCAAATGGTGGCTGAGGTTCCTGCCATAAGAGCTGAGCTCAGAGATGAGTTCAAGCTTTTACTCTACAATTTAGGTTTGTGTAGCAGTTCAGGACTTCTGTAGTGCAGCACTCAGACCAGACCAACATGAGAAAAGAATGGATCTGGCTACAGGGTATTTTAGGAGGAGTTTTGTATTTGAACATGGAAATCACACCTGGAACTCACTGCACAGCCAGATCAAAACTGTATCATGTCTAACATAGGACTTCCAAACTCCTACAATCTGGGCACAAAAAATAATTATCATGGAAGTCCAAATTAAACATAGGAAATTGCAAACTGGGATAAATGCAGACTCAGTGAAATTACAGGCATGACGTAAAGTAATTCAGTTTTTACAAGCTGAGGTGTAAACTCCTAAAAATAGGGGGGTTTGCTACAGAAAGGAAAAAGAATATTTACATGTTCACACAAGTTTATATCAGGGCTTATAAATTTCTCATATATAGATAAATCTATATCTACATCTATTTATCTTTATATCTTTGTAATAATAAAGTGACCATGTTTTGGGTTCATAGAATAATTTGGGTAAAGAACATCTAGTTCCAATCCCCCTGCCATGGGCAAAGACACCTCTCACTAGACCAGGCTGCTCAAAGCATGCAATAGTGCACACTTCAAACATTAGTGTGAAACCTGAAACTCTCCATGTTTGAGATAGTCCTGTGATTTTTTCAGCTTCCACATGAAGCTGATGTTTCTGTTCCTTGAATGGCTAAAGACTGGTTGTCCTCAATACATAGAAGCATGTGATACCTGTTGGGGTTTGCAGGAGGAGCCCAGAGCCTGCAACTTCAGTGTGGACTTTCTAGTTAAAAACCATTATTCTCTGAACTGTGCTGTGTGATACATTCCCTGGCACAGTACAACCCCACAATGTCTCTAGTTTTATGATTTCATAGACTGGACATTGCCTCAGGTACTGGCTCAGCAGCAGAACAGGCAATAGAGAGACTGAACATGTGCAGGTTGTGCATCTTGGCCTGCCAAGAGTTACAGATGTGATTGATCTTACTTGCATGTTTCCATTTTAGTCATTATTTCTGGCCCATTCTGTCACTCTGAGCCGAAAGCAGTGCTCACATAATGTCAAATTTTTAAAGCTGAGGAAGAAAAATACTTTAATTCTCACACTTTTCTGGGGCATTATTCGTTCTATTTATTAATTGGCTAGGAGTTGGTTCTCCTTCATCCTTTCCAGTGGAACTTCTTAATGCACCATTACTTTAATTTACAATATTTACTTCAGCTTACATTACCTTTAGATACACTTTTCTCTAAGGTTACAGCAAAAAGCAAAGTCTTCAATGTCTGGAATACATACAGAAATAAACACTAACAGTTGTAATTGTCAGAGATCCCAAAAGACAGTGTAAAATTTTAAATAAATATTTTGGCATCTAGATCACATTGAACATTGAGGATTTCCCCTAAAATGCCTTTACTAACATAAGAAATCACTTTTGAAACTAGCTGTAGAGTACTGTGTGAGATTATGGCAACGACAAGGTTGTGGAAATTGCTGGTATTGTTCTCCTTGTTGGGCTGAGTCAGAGAATTTCTGTAAAATATTATGTGCCTTGATTTCTCTACTGGAAAAACTAGAAATAACTTTAATATTGCCAAACATCCCTCTGGCTTGCTTGGAGAACTTGCTTAAAATTGTTGCTAATCCTTCACTAAGGAAAGCTCCAGTGGGGTTTTAATTATGAGCACGGCCTTGAGATTCCACAAAACCACTACTTTGCCCTACCTAGAAAACCTGGGTGAATAAAGGTTTCCACACTGCAGATCCTTCTCAAAAGTAATATGATCTCCAATATATCTAAGCACTCTCTATTTTCAGTTATAAATGTGGAAAGATAATTCAGAATACTAAATTGAAAGATTCATTAATAATTGGAATTTCTTCTTTGAGTTACAAGAAACTCCAAGTCATTCAGCACTCCTGAATTCAACTTTTGTTTTTTATTTGTACGACAGTCACTAGATGGCAGTGTCAGTATATGTAAAAATCCACCAGAAAAAAATCCATACAGCAGAAAAAGTGCTCCCCAGCCTGGAATAAAAAATACATCTTTTTCTCCATGCAAGGTACAATGAGATTGACCATGCAAAAGTGGGAAAATTGAAAAGAGCTTTGATCAGTGATTAAATAGTTCATATGGTACATTTTGTTGCTGTCTAGTTCATGTCCTGAACAGATCACTCTAATCTTCTTCCACTGATTACATCCAGCTGCTAAACAGGGGATGCAGCAAATTATCTCTAGGCAATATTTGTCTTTAGGTCAATACAACAGTACAACAGTGCAACAAATTTTTTGCCATTAGATATCAGTCCTCATTATCCATATAAGAATAATTGTGTGTACTTCAAGACCAAGTGAGATCTAGGCTGGCACTTGATTGTCAAAAACAGCCAACATCACATGCTTCCCAGACTTCTCTTTAAAAATCAGTAGAGGTCTAAAGTTTCAATAAAATCATGCAATGTGTCTGTGTTGTAAAGAAATCATACCTTCCTACTCATCTGGAAAACAAAACCACAAAAGACACCATTTTGGGCTTCATTCTTGGCATCAGATTATAATTTTCTCACCTGTCATGTTTTCGCTGATGAATATAAGAACCCGAAACAAATTTTTAGGGCAGATGCAGATGGCTATAGTGTCTGAATCCCTGTATGGAAAGAAACTAGTGCAAAGTTTTATTTTAGCCACTAGATGGTAGCAAGACTGCACACCTGGAGGAAAGAAACCTAAATTTCTGTTTGAGTTTGTACCAAAAATTACCAGAACTAGTTGGGTGGCAGGTGATCATCAACAGGCAATTCAGCTTTCAGGTGAGTTTTACCAGCTTCAGTATTTCACCTTTACATAAAATCAGTTTTTGTCTCCTGAATCTGTGTGAGCAATCTCTGAAATTCAGACTTTCAGTTTGGGCATGTTTATACTGTTTTGGTTTTGTGTTTTGTTTGTTGTTGAACAGAAGAGGAGAATGAAGGGGAGAGATTGAGCCACTGGACATCAGATGAACCTGAAAGGTTAGTAATAAACACAAAAACTAGGACCTTAGAAATATTCACTGTTCTTTTTCCACTGATTACTTCCTTCAAATTCACAGATTTCAGAAATGTAGTGATAAAAGAATAGTTGAAAGACAATATGAATTTTCACATTATAAACTTGACTATCATCTTTGAGAGACACAGGATTTCACTGGTAAAAGCAAATATCAATAGGATTATTAAGCTGTCTGTTGAGAAACTCTGTTCATGTTTAAGGGACACAAGACTGACCATGGTAAAGGGAAACATACTGTATCTTAGGCAGCTAAAAGATTTGCTGAAGTCTGGGTCTTTGATACAGCTCAGAGCTTGTGTTTAGGGCGGGTTCAGGTATCTGAAACTCCTGCAATACATTCTGTGGAAAAAATGAGCCATCCTTAGCTATGATGATGGAAGGAGCCAAGGATATTGTATGAGCTGCAGAAGTATTTCACCACTTTTCAGGGATGGGTCTCAAGAAGTAGCTGTCTTAATTTGCAAGGACCATTTATAAAGTGCTTCAACATCTGTCACATTTTAAGAATTGGCTTGTGAAAACAAGCGTGATGTTTCAGCGGAAGGGAAAGCTGAGGTAAAACTGCGTGCAAATATTTTGGCTTGAAAGACCAGAGCAGAGAGTTGATTGTGCCAGTATCTCTAGATTAAAGTCTTTGGCTGTTCTCTAAATCAGTGTTACCATATCTGAACTCGCAGAAAGCACGCCTTCAGTGTACTAAAATTGTCATTAACTTATCCCCCTCTCGGTCTTCTGCCATTAGGACTGCATTTAAAAATCTGTTTACAGTAAAAAGCATTTTAGAGGTTTGTGTGTATCTGGAGGATATAAAAATAACCACAGTTCTGGATCAAATGAGGAGTTTATCAGTACTCTTGGAGCTCCTTAGCTTTTTAATATATATCTGAATAGAAAATATCAGGACCCCTTTGGTAATGTTTGTGAAAAATGTTGTGTGATAAACCCAAAACTGAATAGATTATGAAAAAAAAGGAATCAAAAAGGCAAAGTATTTTAAGCCTTAGTAAGTAATAGATTTAAGTCCTCCTAAACTTCTGTTCAAAACTTAGCTTGCTAATCTTTTATGATGTCCTAAAGTTCAGAAGCAAAACAAAGACCCAAAGGGACTTAAATAAAATTAAAAATTAAGTTTCAGTTTTTAAAGCCTTATACCATCCACAGGACGATTTTGCAGAGGTAGAGGTGTGGGAGCTCTCAGCAGCAATTGGAGGGGTACATTTGCTGAAGCACAAGTTGGCTGGCTCTGGAGCAGACATCTCAAGTCTGATAAGAAAACACAGTCCCCAGCACTTGCAAGCAGCTTGCCAAGGCTTCTATTTAGAGACTGAAACCAGCCTCAGATCAGAAGTGAACATGTGGAACCCACATGTGTTTACAAGTTAGCTGGGGCCTAGGAGAGCCTCTGGCTATTTATCCATGTGTCTGTCAGTACACTGCCTTCCTGCACGCTGGATGTCAGGGTGCAGTCCTTCCCTTGTGCTTCTGAGTGCTCAGATTTTTCTTTTGGTGTGTGTTTTTACAGGGAGAAAGTTAAAAAAAAAAAAAAATCCAACCGAACCAACCACCTCTCAACACTATCTTGCTGCAGCTAATGTATGTGCTATGGTTGTTCGTATCACTTCATTTTTATGACTCTTAGTGCTTTTGCTGTCACACAGAGGCACATAAGCACGAATATTCCTGTTACATAGAGTCACTTTCTTCTAAACTTTAGCTATTACCATACCAGGACTCATAGACAGGGAAGCAGCCTCTGCTGATAAGGGGAAATCAAAGATGTTGATGTGGATAAGGTATTCTTTGTTTGGGATTGAAAATTCTTCCTGCCTAGCAAAGTAATATGCTGTGATGTTGATGTGGATAAGGTATTCTTTGTTTGGGATTGAAAATTCTTCCTGCCTAGCAAAGTAATATGCTGTGAAGACATGCTTTTCATGCAATTTCACCTTTGATAAATGTAGTGATAACTGTTCTCTGAGTGGCTGAACAATCATCAGTTTTGTACAGGCAGACAACCCGAGCCTGGGAGAGCTCTGGGTAGAAGAGGCGTCAGTGGGGCAGAGGCAACGGGTTGGCTCAGGAATACGATTGGGACTGGATTGGATCATCAAGGTCATATTCCTCACACATTCAGGGCACTCATTTGAAAGTGATGATATCACTGCTGAAGGCAGTGCCTTCTGTGGCTCAGTGAGTGTCTGTTAATGCCTGCATGAGGACTGATGTTGACTGAAGTACAGCCTCAAGGAGCAGGGAATGAGGCTTGTGACAGCTTTTGGATAATGGAATTTTAAAAACTGATTTTAAAAAGTCCTTAAAAAGTACTCTGGTTCTGGTGCCTCTAAAAGAACTAAGATTACATAGGGCTTGTTAGCTTTGGCATTCAAGCCACAGGATTCTGATTCCTTACACTATGGAGTAAGGCCAGACTTCTACAGAATTACTCCCACTTGAGACTTGAGTGATCTCTCTCTTCGAGATTCAATGATTCCTTCTCTTTCCTCAAACTCCTCACAAAGTATCTTTGTTATTTAGACTATCACATTGAAGAGTATCAAAGATCAAAACTGGGAGATGCAAGGCAAGTAACTTGCTTTCCTTGTTCTGCTTTTTTCCTCTGAGGGACTGCTCTGAGTCCTTTATGTTGACAGAAAAAAGGGCGTATCTTCAAATTTCATGTCCCAATTCTCTAACTGCCAAAAGTTAATAAAATTAGAGAGTATTCAAAATGAAAGAACTGACAGAATCTGTGATCTTAGGATCTTTTCTGCAGAATAGGAGAAGAGGAAAATAGACACTGTGGTGGCTGTGTGACATTAATCTCCATTTCAAGTAAGTAAGGCCTTGAAGGAGGAAAAAAATATACTTCTAATTTCTTTTTTACTTCAATTTATACTGGCTTTTTTCTTCTTTCGGCAACTGTTGTGGCACTTTTTCAACTCTAAGTTCACAAGTAGAATCATTTATTTTAATAATGTCTTTGCTTTAGCTTCTAGTTGAACACCATTTGCAACATTCCCAAGCCTTGGTAAGTACAGCAGCATTACAGCAATGATTTAATTATTTCCTTCTCAGTATTTATTTGAGACAAAATCTGACAAATCTCAGATCCTCTACATTTGTTTTAGAAAAGGAGCATATGTCATGAGTACTAAGCAGTCAGGTACTCCTACTGTAGTAGTCCCTAACCACTACTCAATCATGTTAGCAAACTGTGAACATTTCTGGCCAGACTTATTGTACTACCAGCAAAAAAAAAAAAAAAAACCAACAAAAAAACCAA
>VXBQ01001363.1:578059-658061 GCA_013400175.1 Phainopepla nitens
CAACAAAAAAACCAACCTTTGATGTTCCTTCTTTGTAGACTTCCCAATCCCTGTTCTTCATAATGAAATAGAAACAGCCATCATATACTACAGACGTATTTGCAAAGGACTTCTACAAAGTTTTGTCCTATAGCACACAATAATCCTTATCTGAAGACACATAAGGGATCTGGAACATACAGTTTTTATGAGACTTTTTAATATGGAAAAATAATTGGTAGAATGTGCTTTACTGGAACACTTTAATAAAGCTTTTCAGGGAATTTTGTTCCCAAAGTAGTAACTTTTGTTCCGCAAATTAACATGTCTCTTCTGGGTGACTGAGTTTCCTGACAGTACCTTCTACTGCAGATGGTATAAAGGTCATTTAAATTCACAGGATATTCACCTTATACAACCTGAGCACGGGGGGAGGGAAAAGATGTTTCAGAACACTGAAAAGACAAACCCTTTCCTGCCAAACTTTGCTATTTAGTGAGTCTGAAACTCTTATGTTTTTCAAGTTATAGGAGTGGAGAGTGGTGAACCAAAGCAGTCTCAACCTGTAGGGCTTAGACACAGGAAAAAAAAAAAAAGAAAAATTCTTAAATTCCCCAATATTATGATTGTTTTGTACCAACTCAGAGAATTTTTAAGATATTTATCTTGAGGATACTCTGCTAACCATAGAAACGACTGAAACATATGTGACTACGAAAGCAGAAGAAATCATAGCAGGAAAGGAAAGCAAACCCAGCCTTTTGGTCTCTGCACTTCCTGTCCTCCCTAATTACACCATTTTCCCCTACCTGAGGAATGAAACTCAAAACAAGGGAGCATTGCCTATGAGGAAAGGGACAAAGTTTTCCTTTGGCACAAAAGGTTCTACCATGATGATAGAGGAAATATACTGATCAAACAGGTTAGATAGATACACAAACTTCCATAAGTTGTAAGACTGAAAATACAGGAGTAGCAGAGCTGCAGCTGTCTCTGCAGCACGATTGTCTCATCTCTCAAAGCCCTCGAGCCAAGCTTCCATAAGAAGCAGAAGTCCTTATTAGGTGGTTAAACAATGAAAATATTCATAGCAGAAGATGAGACAATGAACCACAGCAATACTGATGTGTTTTGTGATGGAAGGACACCACCCTTCATACCCTTGAAGTGTATATTAATAGTTCTCAACATCTGTTGCCCATCTTCTTGATGGTAGGATATAAAAGGACTGGATTTAGCTTCTTTTTGTACTGGCTAGACTAACATCTCAGGGGCCACCATGAACTGTGCTCCTGCACTACTTTAACCATAATTATTCTTGGGTATCTCTAATTAAAACCATCTGAGAAAGCTACAGAGTTGAGGCATCTCTGAAACACAGGGAGTTAAAATAGTGATTATATAAGGTGAGTCACAGTGATCACTAGGAAATTTTGGCAAACAAATCTGCACCTTTAAATTTCAGCCTCTCTTCCCCTTTTTTGCTAGTAATTTCTCAATGGACATCTAATGAGTTAATAATAAACAAAAGAAATACCTTCCCATGGTCTCCTCTTGCCATTCATACAAATACATCCCAGAACATCAGAGTAACTTTCCCATGTCAGCCTTCATGTAATTTTAGAGGGTGCTGACAGTGCTCAGACTTCAAGGTTTTTTGGAATCAGCAGGATGCATGGGACTGGATTTGGCACCTGAAGATATAGATATTCATTAGAATCCCATAAGTAACTCTGTGCTCAACTCCCACAGCTTCTCATGAATTAATTATCTGATTAACAAAGAAAATCTCAGTAGTTGCTCACCCTTAAGCCATTCTTAAGATTGCCATTTCAGACATAAGTCTTGATGTCAGAAGGTCTACAGTTGCCATGTATTGTGGAGAAAAAAAAGGTTTTCTACTTGAGAAATGTAATGTTCTGCTGCCAGTTATATACCCAGTCTGAGATGTTGACAGCTTCCTTTTCCTTTCACACTTAGGCAACATCTCTGGTCATGGAAAATGAAGCAAAGGCCTCAGGAAAGAAAGAGAAAAAATTATATTAGGGGAGAAAAAAGTGCAGCTCAGAGCCAACTCTCTGATGGCTGGTCTATTGAGATTTACACAGGATCTCCTGGGTCTGATTGATGAAGGATTTTTCTGGGGCAGAATGAGTTTCTGAAGAACATCATCTACACAAAGTTAGACAAAAAAAAGCAGGGATCATGACTATAAAGTACTACATGTACTTTCTTCCTCTTCTGAATCTACTCTTCAGTCTGGTGATGGTGATTCTTTATCATACAGGAGAGCCAAAGCAGTGCTATTAGGAACAACTGGAGACAACATGAAGAAAAAGTAAGCAGAGATCTGAAACCACAAAAAAAAAAAGAAAAAAAAAGCTATTAAAAAAGGCAGAAAGAAAAACACTGGAAGGCAGAAGAAGACTAAGACACATAATTAATTAATAATGCACCATGACATGAAAAGATCTTGCATTTTAAAAAACAGTGGTAGGTCCATGAAGCTGGGTTTGTGTGCTTCCTAAGAAGCTATTGGAGAGAGAAAGAACTCGCCTGTAGGATCTATGTGTGTGGATGTGAGGTGTTTCTTGGGGTAGGGAAGCTTCCTTCCTTCAAAATATTTTGCTCCTTCAGTCTTGGATCTAATGAGAACCAAATGGTTCCTGGATGTAATTATTTCATAAGATCTGTTGAACAGACATTAGAACTTTCACCTGCTGTAATCTTAGCTCAAAGACGGTTGGCAAGGAGGAGGAAGAGTGCGGCGTCCTAGAGCCTTCTCGACTGAAATCTTTCAATTTATAGATAATAAATCACTTAAAGCTGAAAACCACATTTAAGTAACACCTCATTGAGCCTTTTTAAAAACATTTTCTCTTGGTCTACCACATGTATAAATAGAGTTGAATAAAAATGATTTGTCTTGTTGATAATGAGACTAAAAGCACCAGTAGCAGAATAATAATATATGCTTTCAGAAAAATCCTGTTAATGTTCTTTAAAATACTTGCCATCATTCAGACAATGGAAAACTGTGTCTTTTGTTTTACTGGAGGAAGGAAATATAAAAGCAGAAAACCTTCTATATTTTTAAAGGACAGATTTATTTGCTAATAGGGGAAAAGGAATGTGTTTTTAAAGGAGTATGGAGGAACACTTTCAGGAAAGTGCTGCCATCATGGTGAAAGGTGCTGCTGTCCTGCTTGCTGGGGAATACTGATTTAGACATTCCAAGATGAGGAACTTAATGTTACAATGGAACATAGAGGGCCATGACAGACATGCCAGGGGAAAAAGAGTCCTCTCTTTTTATTTTCTTCATCTTTTGTTTTTATTTTATTTTTTAATTTTACTTTTTATGTCCAGAGACTATTCTGCTCTTAATTTTAATTCCAGTGTGGCTTTTCAAGAAGATGTGTTCACAGCCAGACTCACCCTTCCAGAAAAGGCTGGGACTAGAGATTTTTAAATTGCAAAACTGTAAGTGCCAAGGTAAGGGAGATAAATGGTAAATCAGTTACAACTGTGAGAGAGACACAAAGGAAAAGGCTGCCTCTTCTAAGAATGATGCAAATTCTTTTGATGGAAGTGTCTGCAACAGTAAAAGTTTCTTATCTCTACCTGGTTCCCCTATAAAAACACTTATATTTGAAAAAAATCCTCTGAAAAATTAAAAAAAATATTAGAGAAAAGAGAAAGAATGATATTATGAGAGAAAAAAGATGGAAAGACTGTTAAGAAGCATCTCTGAGGAAAACCTTTTCTCTGCTATCTCACAGTGCAACTAATTTACTTGATAGTATTTTGGTTGCTTTCTTGTATAGACATTCCAAAGTTTATTTGCATGGAAATTTCTCTGTATATTCTTAATTAGAACTCATGCCTCAGAGATGCCCTTATATCTTTTGAATATACTGAGAAAAAAACTCAAATTATGCTTTCAAATCATCTTGCACAGATTTCTGGTCTTCAAAATGAGGAGACCATATTGCAAACCAAAAATAGTACCACAAAACATCTTTCAGCAAGGATATCTTGCTGCATATGCCTCTAGGGTAAACTGTGGGATGTTGTGGTATCCTAACAGTTGAAGAGCCAAAGTATTGCTCAGGCATTTCTCAGATCATACGTCTCCCACAGAACTTGCTTCAGAAATTTAAGAAACAGTCATGGTTATTTTTCCATGTCAGGGCATAATGAGGTATGTCACTCAGCCAAGACTTTTAGGAAATGAGACTGAAAAGCAATGAGCCATACCTAGGACACCAGGCACATTGGCAATGCTCATTAGAAGGAAGTCAAACCTTTTCCTGGTAGACTCAAGGTACACAAGAGATCAAACCAACATCCTTGCCCAGCTGCCTCCCTTCTGACAGTTTTCAAGCTGCTTCATCGTGCACTAAATCTAACATTAATTGAGTGTAAGTCCATGCAAGAGTGCTAATTAAAACAATGTACCTATCATATACTCTTATGCCTTCCAGGCAGCAAGAACACGAGAGACAGCTGCTGTTCCACGTCAGTGTATGGGAGGATAAGAGGTAATTGACCCTGCAGTTGTTAGGTTAATTCACAAAGGGAAATCTCTTGCACAACTGGTGTTTCATCTGCTCTTGCATAAAAAACAACTGTACCAGAAGCATTCTCTTTATATAAGCTATTAGGATACAGTCATGAAGACTAATTACTTAAATGAGGACTTCAACAGGCACAGGAAATAAGGAAGCATTGTGCTCCATATATTTCTGCTGCATGCCTGACTGACCTCAGAGTCAAAGAAAGCACAGGCTCCATTTGAAACTTTTCCTCTGTCTGGGGCCTGCTTAAAATCTTGTCCCATGTGGGAGATGCATGAACATGAACATCTCCTTTTTACCTCCATTAGGCATTACTTACAGTTTTTCTTGCTGTAGCTGGCCATCCATTTTCACAAAACAGGTAGAAGCTTAATTATATTTGGTACTTCTACTCCCCTGCTGAATTCCTTTAATAAAGTATTGGTTTCACTGGGAGGAAAAAGGAAGTGCAAAATTAGGAATATGCATGGACAGGCACACTGTCAGCAAAAGCCTCATGTTGCCCTTGTGAAGTTAAAACAGCCACCTGCAGCGTCAGATAAGAAAATTTTCTTTACATACATGAGACTGTTGACTTTACTCCAAGGGTTCCAAAAAAATTATTTTTTTCTGTAATAAGGAAACCCACAAAATCCTGCAGGAACCCACAAAAACTCAGTTGTATTCAGTGTACAGAAGAAAACGTAGGCCTTTATATGCTGGTTGAGTGGCTTTTAACATCCCTTACTCCTTGGCAGAGGAAGATATGATGTTACATCCCTCAAAGGTTCCCTCTAAGAAGCACAAGATTATTCTCAATTGATGGGTGTGTATCTGGTGAAGAGGGCCTAATCCACACCATCTGGATTCAAACATGAATCTGAACTCCCTGAAGGTGCTCATGCCTGAGGTTTTGGGTCATTTTATAGAGATAAAATGACCACCTACGTGTATTTATCTAGATCCCAGTCTGAAGTTTATGCTTAAAATATCTGAGTTTTTCCATTAAGATTTAAAAAAAAAATTCTTGATCAAATCAAAGTTACATTTTTCAAATACTTTTCTATTTCCTTATGGGAAAAATTCAGAGGAGTTTCTGGAATGTAGACAGGATTGTTTAAAAAAATTAATAGACGAGTTAAGCCCAGTCCTTTGGATGAAAATCTCAATCAATGCCTGCTAAAAAAAGGATGTTTTTTGGTTTTCTCTTAATTGAAAAAAACCCCAGAACCTCCTCATAATATTACAGGGCTACATGCCAAAGGAACTTCTCATCCAGCCCTGCCCACCAGCATCTCTTGCTTCTTCTGCACCCTGAAGAGGCAAGAACAGATTTTCATTAAAAGAATTTTTAAGAACTCAGGCTTAGGTATGCAAATATTCACAGCTGATAAGTAGTGCAGTTTGTCTGAACACTGGACACCTTCTAGAATACCTAAAATGAATTTGGTTTAGTAATCAAGTAATTGGGAAGGAACATTAATTAAAGCTCTGTTCAGGCATTTCCAAAAGGGATGCTCAGTAATACAAACTCATGCAACAATTACCAGCTTTAATCTGTTGCTCCCCCAAAGGTAGTTTACAGCCCTGTGTTGCAGCATGGAGGGAAGAGAATATCAGTGAAACCATCTGTGTATCAGTAATGCTCTCTGCAGCTGCTCCTTGCTCAGCTGCTGTTACAGCACTTCACTCCTAATTGGGCAGTGCCTCTCCTGAGTGAGGAGCTCAATATCTTCCATGTTAGCCCAAAGGCTGGCAGTTTAGATGGGTAGGAAAAGGATTAGGTACTGCATTTTTTAACTTCCATGGCTCCCATAATTTAATTGAAGCTTCATGGCACTAAGTGATGTTCTCCCTGCCCTTTTCTTTGAAGCACTGGATCTCAGATTTACAAGAAATTTCGGCTTGAATCTTCCTAAAATGACATTTTACTTCTGATTTACTTAAAACTTTGGGTTTGTAGTCTAAAAGAAAAAAAAAATATTACAAAGAAAAAGAGTTACAATCCACTACATGCTAGAATATTGTTGTCCTTGTTTTATCCTCTAAAAATAAAGTCAAAATAAATGTTACTAAAAAAGAGTCATTATTTGGTGCTACTGTTTGTCTTGATAAAGTTATATACTCACACAGAGGAAGAATAGAGTAGCTTAGCAGGATATGGCTGAATTGCTCTTAGATTAAACATTTAATTTAGGCATCAGGAAGCTCTTGAGCCTGAACCCTTGTGTTTTTATGACACAGCTGAGATATTCTGTCTTCTTCTTGAGTGCCACGTGATAGAAACACAAAGGAATAAAAAGATTTCTGGTAAACAAAGGGAGGAAAGGAATCAATCCACTTTGGGCAGATTTTCAGCCTCATTACTGCTAAATAGTAGAGTATTTCTTATATCTTGAACCCAGTGTCGACGTCTGTGTTAACTTTTGTATTATTCCTAATTTTCAAAATAGCTGCAGCAAGTGAAAAAAATTTCAAGGATCCTGTGAACTTACTTAGGAATCTAGTCTGGCATATATTATAGAAACAGAGAGGTTAGGAAAGCTAAAGCCACCTAGTTTCCACTACTTTGCAATTGCATTAATTTCTCCTTAGATAGAGCAGAGAGAGGGGCTTGGATCTGTATTCTAAAGGGAAAAGAAAACAGAGTGAAAGAGGAGATTCAATCTTGGTGGAACTCTATCAGCCCATAAAATGATATGAAACAGGATAATATGTCAATATAGCTTTGAAGTACAAGCAAAAAAAAGCAATCCAAATATTTAGATATTCATACAGTAAGGGGGAGGAGGAGGCAGGAAAGGCATTCTGCTCATAAGAAGAGAAAGACTGTAGAGATCTATGCCTTTGAGAAACAGCTGTGTGGTCCGATTTCATCTCTTATTCAAAATAGAAATGGAAGTTTTCCTAAGTACGTGGAGAAAAAGTCATCCAGAGAACTATGTTTTATGACATCCCAAAATGAGCTAGCATGTTATATGCTACAGAAACGCCCAATGACTTGTCATGGAATTCTCTTCTCCTTTGAAGTAACTACACAAATTGCTCTTTACTCTGTGGACAGTTTTCGAGTTGTCCTTTATGACTTAATATTAAAAATTTGATGGAAAACACAATATTTGCAGCTGAGGGAAGCCCTTTTCAATGAAGTACTGCACTGCTCTTCTTTTTTGAGAGTATCTCTATGTGAAACAGAGTTGGTTACCCTCTGCTGTTGTTGGTATTGGGAGATTAATCTGCTAGGACCATAAAATCTGCTGACAATCACTACCCAGCCGAAGCCACATGAGTTTCTCATTCACATCTGCCTTATGCCTCAGAGCTTGTGTCAAAGCAGTGAAACATATAAAACAAAAAGATTCCCTGGATGAGATCTGTGAGCCAAAAGAAACTTCTGGGCAAACTGAATCTCTGTTTGGAAAAAGTAAAAGACAAGGCAGCCTGAAGCTAGAGTTATTAAAACTGAACAAATCTTGGTATTGCCATAACTAGTTTAACCTTTTAACAAGGAAAAAACCCAAACAAACCAACAAAACAAACAAGCAAACTAGCAAAAATAGTCTGACCGATTAAGAACATAGCTTTTTTTCCCCAGTTAATTCACAGAAAAGTATTTCAGGAGACTTAAAACTCTTCAAATGATTGTTCAGGTTGTGACAATAGCAAAAAGAGAACCAAATTTTGGTGGAAAGGAGTGGGTCTGTGGATTAGCTCATCAAGCAGGGGTGGGAGTAGTTCTCACAGGCACATGTTCAGTCGCTAGAGAACCTCCGTGGGGTATGGTGGGCAGAGGTTCAGAGCCCCTTTTCTCCATGTTCAATGTATTTTATGTCTTTTACATTTCAGATTTATGTCCAGGACACTTCTTCACAGGACTTCTTATTGACTACTTGAGTAGTAAATAGCCCAGAAAGAGGAAGCAGATTCTACTGTCCTTAACAGATACTCGGGTTGGGGGTAGCTGTAGCTCTGATTAGATAGAAAGGTGTTTGTTTCTACCATTCTGGTTGAATACATACAAATCTACTCAAGGTGTTCTTTATATAAAATAACTGGAAAAGATCATAAAATAGTTCTGCAGTACTTTTATTTCTGGTTTACTTAAACCAATTTTACGGTGTTTATTCATGGTTTTATCACCAAACAGAAATATCAGCTACTTGTAATCCTTGGTTTTTCAGATAGTTTAACCATAATTGCTGACCTTAAAAGAGCTTTTCTCTTTGTAAGGCCATACCTGTGTGCATGAAAGACTTTGCCTTTAGTTGCTTATCTGTCAGCAGCCTACATAGATTATATGACTGTAAAGGCTGGTATGAACAATGATTAAATGTCCTTGGATGCAGGTATCAGAAGTGTACTTCAATTAGTTAAACTGAGAGATTACTTTTTTTTTTTTTAGTAAAAGATGGCCCATGTTTTAAAGACTGTTGTTTTGTACCATGGGCATAGATTTTGAGAAATGTTTGGAATATGACATGATTTCTGAAATTCATAGTTCTTAAAAGCTCATTTGCCACAAGGTGGCAAACTATGTCTGCAGGTCCAAATTGAAAATGAGCGAGTAGAGGTGTAAAGACAACTCAGAAAATCTTTTATTTCTTGTGCTTAAGTAGATAACAGTATCATATCAATACCTGGTGTATTGGTACCATGAGTGGGGAGGAGGAAATTTTGTTCTTGAGAAGCAAGGCAGCATGCAGAGTGGGAAAGAGGCTTCATCATGCTTTTAACTCACCACTTTACTCAGAGAATGGGCATGTAAACCTTCCAGGTCTTCCTGAGACAGTTCTCTAAATTTCATCAGAAAATAAAATAGGAGTCTATGGAAGCAGCTGCTATACCCATGAATAACAATTAACATAGTTACAGGGCTTGGCTTGGTGGAACTAAGTTCTACACTGGAGTCTTTTCTAAAAACTAAACTTTTCTAAAAACTTTTGCTACCTAATGGGACATTTTGAATTATTTTCCATGGGGACTGGACCTCCATGACATACAAAAACACAGAAAGAATATTTGTTAAAATCTCTTTTAAAAGAAATAAATAAACAAAAGAGAATTCCAGAGCTAGATGATCCTAAATACGCATGTTGCAAAGATAAGTGTAATAGAAGATACTTTTATTTTTGTATGTGCATTAGCTAGAACAGGTAGAAGGTAGTTGGTACTATTATTAGAGTATCAAAGAGAAAAAAAACCTGACCAAAACAACAATAAAAAGCAAATCTTTTTGTCCTTAACAACAGGCTTTTGTAATAACAATGAATGTGTCATAAGCTTCTGGAGAAATCTGTAAGAAAGGAAGAATTCTGGACAGATTTAATTTCTGACTTCTATTGCTTCATTGCAGCTGCATTAAATAGTAGTCTAGTGCCTGATGGGTTTCTGTTTGTAACCATTTAGATTAACTCATGCAACTGTAAATAGCAATGCAGAGAAGCCACTGTTCTGAACAAAGAGCAAGTGCAGTTTGAAGAAATGTTTTTGATATTATCCAGGTATAACTAAATATTTTACCAAGGTATAACTAAAATTTCTGAGGTGACCTGCTGAGTGTTTAAAGAGAGCAAGCCAAACAAAAGGAAAAAAAAAGCAAGAAAAAGGCAGCAAATTTTCAGTGTATGGAAAGGAAAAAATTGTCTCTTTGAGCCCAAGTTGTAGGTGAGGGTCTTACAGTACTTCTTAAGTGGTGCTGAAGGAAAAGACTGAGATGATTATTCCTTCCCCTCCTGAGATTCTGCATTTAATTTTCTCCTGTCAGGTCCAGTCACATTATGTGCAAATGCTTTTTGGGCAACCCAGAATCAACACTTAGGGGACCAAACCTTGAGCTAGCAGGAACTATGTTAGGCTGCCCTCTAAATATGGAGTTAAGTCACAGACCTGCTGTAATGGCTCCACAAATGATCCATGCAGAAGGAGTCTTTAAATAGTTGTTGACAGTTAGTGGATCTTTCCTTCTCATTTTTGAGAATGCTAATGGGAAAAACAGGAGAAAAAAAAATGCTCATCTGTATAGTTCCACAGAGCTCTTTATCTGCCATGTCAAAGCTCCATAAAATGTACAGAACCTCAATGACACTAAGGAGTTAATTTCTAGGATGAAATCCAACTTTAGATCTCCTAGACTTTCCTCTTAAAACAGGACTGAAAACTTAAAAATAGTGAGCTCAGCAGTGGATTAGTGTCCTCATGCTTTGACAAAAGGTTCCCAGTTCTCCATGGAACACAAGTTGTATTTACTAAATAAATGTACTTTTTGCAAGGAAGACTTTACCTTGTGACACACTTTCAGACTAAAATACTTAAAACTTTAACCTCTGCATCTGGAGTTTGGTGGATAAATAAAAAAAATTGTGTCTAGTAGCTGACAGATTCTGAGTTGCTGCTCTGAACAGCTGTGTGACACATCTGCAAACAAGGACAGCTGAGTGCAGGAATCCTTCCCTGCTGATGAGCAGCTCAGTGGTGCCAGCAGGCACAGATTGCTGTGACTGAGTATAATTACAGTAAAGTTGATAAAGTCTGATAATGGACAGAAACTCTGCTCAGAGAGATCAGTAAGGCATCAACACAGAGCATGGAACACATGGCTGGAATGTGATTTCAGCTGTGAAGGTGAATTGCAGAGATCAAGCTGTCAGGCAGCACATAGGGGTGTTAGAGGGAAGGCAATGTCCTGGTCAACTGCAGATTGAAGTTTTCCATTTGCATGTGCATTGGACTTACACATCCAATGGTGTGACCTGGTTCTACATTCAGGGGGTCCAGCTTGTGACCCAGTGCAGCAAGCACTGAGCAGCAGCTCTTGCCATTAACCTGTGAGAGAGCACATAGTGCAATAAATTCTGCATAATAAGGAGGTGGAAACAAAGAAGTGGGATTGCTCTGTTAATAATGAATTACTAATCAATTATTCAGAAGAAAAACACCAGCAGGAAAAGGTATAAAATCTGAGGGAAATAGGTAGATTCAGATGCTGATCAGCGATACTGAGGATCAGTTTATTTCAATGAGAACTTAACACTTCTGCACCTCCTTGGTGCCAATATGACCAGCAGACACTCAGGTGACTGTACTGCTGTGTGTGAATATATTTTATGTTATATCCTGCCACATATCATCATCTATCCCAAGTCAAGCCATAGCTTTTTCCTCAAAACATACTTGTTCTAGCCTATGCCTACATGCACGAGCTGGTAATTAATTGTAGTGTGTCTCTAAGCTGTGCTTGATTCTGCCCTCAAGTCTCCACACTTGACAAAAGAAGCCAAAATGAAAGTGATCCAAAGATTTAGGATCTCTAAAAGTGATTTGGAAGCTAAGACATACATATGAAAAATGTCTGTGATCTTGATTGAATTAAACAGACAGACAGATGTTTTGAGCCCTTGCTTCTTCTAAATCTTCAGGTTTGCTTTTCTTTGGTTTTAGCTACTCTCTATTTGTTTCTTTTTGCTGCATGTTTTTTCAATTTTATTTCTCCCTGATTACTGTCAGAGAGATTTTCCTGGGCAGCCTGTGAAGTTTGTCTTTCCGTGCAAATATGAATGAATGTTTAAATATACCACTGCTGAATGCATTGTTTACATGAAATTTGTTTAATTAAGACCTGCACTTCCCAGTCACGTGATATTCATTATTTTACTCTGGATTTACCCAGTCAAGGTGTAAAGGCTAATATGGACCAACATCTTTGTGACTGACAGTGAAGTTCAAATTGCAGCTATAAAATGCTTGGTGTTCCACCTTGTTCCAACTGTTTTTGTCATCTTCAAATGTTATTGTTACCAAAAGGCATTAAGCTGAATCTTCAAAATTTTTACAAGTTACTCTTTCATTTCAGCTGACTTATGCCAAATAACTGTCCCAGAGCAAGCACATGTTGAAAGAGGAGAATGTGTGCTGGGAGGAAGATCTGCCTCGTGTTAGGTTCATTGTGGGCAGAGACCCATCAATCAGACACAGCCCTTGAAAAGCCCTTCAAAGTAGATAAACTAAGTACCAGACACACCCAAGACCTGCACTTCCAGCAAAGAATTTATTTTCCTACATAACACAAAATAATGTACATATCTGTAAAAAAAAAAAATTCTGAGTTGCATGTTAAGATTCTAACACTGAGAGAAATGAGAAATGTGATTTTGATCTTGTGTTGATTTGTAAGCAAGAATTTCCTATGGAACGTTGCTAAATTCAAGTGCAAAGGTCAAACAGCAGAATGAATTCATATTTTCTGTTTATAGCTGCAACTTAGCCAAGAAATACATCTATTAGAACATATACTGTATAATTTCTAGCATAAAGAAGTCCATCCGAGCCCAGTTATTAGAATATTTTTTTTCTATTTCTATTATTTGTTTTTCTGTAGAGTAATTTTCCCTGTGTATCTATAACATGGATGTGCTATTAGTTATGCTTCCATAATAATAATATTCTGTTCTCACAGACTGTTTTCCCATGTTAAAGCTACCCAGAGAAGCTTAAAGAAGGTACCACTGTTGATGTCCTTTTTGCATGGATGAAGAACTTTGCCTTTATGTATCTGGAAATATTTCTTCAGAAATACATCTTGCACATATGAGTTAATTTTCTTCTCCGCTCTTCTTGGTCTGCCCAGTCTATTGATCAAAAGAATGTAACATGTTCTATTACAACAACTGGTCCAGCTGGGGGGAAATAGTCAATAATTCAGCGAAATCTTTCTCTAGGTTGACAGTGAATAACCTGACTGAATAAACCTGATGTTTGTGCAGAGGAGTTTGTTTTGCATTTAGCAGAATTTATGTAACAAGAGTATAATTTACTGGAAATTCCTATACCAACAAGTTTAGGAAGAAGCAGAGCCTGGAATAAAGTATAAGTCAGTGCACAAGTAGACAACTTCTAAAATATCTTCAGGCTTTTAGCTCCTGAATGATACTTAATATCTATGAAATACGGGTACCTAAGTCCCATTTTCAGAACAGGCTGAGATCACTTAGGTTATCTGCTGGGTAATATATAGTAAAACTTGGAGATATTTCCATATGCTCGAAGATTGAATTTGATCCTTTGCCTCAAAACTACTTGGAAATTCTTTCTTGGGGATGATTTTTAGGGAATAAGTGATTAATAAATCAAGATGCTAAGTACTACCAGCTCCTACAAAGGTTAGAAGTGACTCAGTTCTGTACCTCCTAACCAAGAGTGTCAATTATTTCACTTCTAAACTTCTGCTTTATTTCTGTGTTTTAAACAATACTGGACTTTTATTGCTTTTGGCGAGCAGTGAACATGTCTTTGATATAACACAGTCCATAATTTTGCAGACAAAAGGGATTTTGACACAAAAATTGTAATAGCTTTGGATCAGTCTTCAGGAAAACCAGAGGAGTATTAGCTTTTATTTTTTGTTTTCTCTACCAATTATATATCTAAATTCTTCCATGAAGAATGTCTTGACAGAATAGATAAGAAAGATTCATTCTTCCTACAATGGTAGAAGATTATAAAATACCTTAGTAACAAAGTTTAAAACCACAAAAATATTTCCTTTGTTAACAGCTGATCCCCTTGTTTTCCCTTTCATTCACGAGCTGATGATCTTCAAGAAACAGACATTTTGGAGAAATGTGGAAGAAAAATGAAATCCTCAGGAAAATTCTGTGGAGCCAGCTGCTAACAAAGTCCAAGCACTGAAGGGTAGCCTGTTCAAGATTCACTGTTCTGTGGTCTGGATCTCATGATCCAATTAATATTTAGGAGCTTTTTAAATAATATTTTCAGTTAAGAGACCAGATAAGATATTGTGATGATTCATGGGAAAACAATCTTTAGTTGAAAATCCATTGATTTAACATTTGGTTAACTGAGGTTTTGAAGCATGTCTAGATTGCAAGAGCTTTATTTTATTTCAAGAGGGACTCTAGAATCCCACTGCTCTGCAATTAGTCTTACAAATAAGGTCAGAAACCTATAATGTTTATTGTGATATAATTGAAGTAGAGACTCTCTTGTCCTAAAAAGTTTAAAACAGATTAAAAAATATTTTGGTGCAATATTGAAAAATATGTGTTTTGATGTTCAGACAAACCCCGCACAACTACCTTGCATTTACTGAGGGCTGAGGCTGTATTCATGATTGGGCACTGCACCCAAGGAATCTTGAGTGTCCACATCAGGGAGCACTGGTTGGTGACTGTGGTTAGGGGCATATCTGTCCTTCAGCATATTTGTAATTCCAAATTAAACCAAAGAATATTATTGTGTAGATAAAAAATGGGAAGCCTGTACTATTTAATATAGTTCAGAAAATGTTGTTTCTATGCATTGCCCCAAACCAGATGAGTGAAATAAGAGCAAAGAGGAAAACTAAACTGCAGAAAAAGCAAGCCTACTTCTGAAGAAAGAAACAGGTCATCTCTCAGCAGAAATGCTGGAGAGAATGTTTTGTGGAATGAATCTCATGTTGATCCTTGCTGCAGAAAGAAGACTGTTGCTGCATCCTTCCCCTAAACAAAGCTGAGGGTGCCTAAAGAGCTGCTCACCAAAGAAGGGACTGATAACCTGAGGAAAGGCAGGTGACAGATGGCTGAGGAATAGAAACATGGTGAAGAGATGTATGAGGTTCCTCCTCCCCCAGGCAATCTGAAGATATGTTCTATTAGGTGTGTCTCTTGTTCAGACGTCCTTGGCAGCAGAACAGTGGTCAGATATTCTATCAGGTCAGAATTCCGCTGGGGATTGGAAATGGGTACCCAGAGGGATCAGAGAGGTGTAGCTGGGCAGAGAGAGAAAGGATGTAAACCTGAAATGGGATCAGCATGGAACAGCTGTCAGAAGAATGAACACATGTTCCTGTTTCACTTACACATGTTGAAAATGGAAATAAAGACATTTAAAAATATTTTATCTCAAGTGGTTTAGAGAAGGGAGTGGGAGAAAAGGGCAGCCAATATTATATCTTTCAGATTCATATCGGATACATCAGTTTAGGGATAAGCATAGTCACATACCTTTATTGGTTTCATACCTGTTGCAGCATTGTCTTGTGACTTCCCTGCTTGAAGGAACTCGACACTTGTTTTGAAGTCACACAGTCATTTACATCTTCTTTATGATTCAGGCCTGTAAATATTATGTTGCCATGGATGCTGGCCTCGATACTCTAGGAGTTTTTCAGTACAATTAAAAAAAAAAATCATGAAAGATAAGTCTTTCTTTTATTTATTATTTTTTCTAAAAGTGGAGTCTGTGGCAGGTACAGACCTGGTCACTCAGCTGTTTTCTCCAGCAACAGGAGCAGTGCTGTACTGTTGATATAAGGTGTAAATTCCACAGAGGTGTAGCTCAGGACTAACATCTGGTTTTCAAAAGCTCAGGTCAGTAAAGGGAAACAAATTAAGTGTGCTAAGCCTCTGTTTAAAGGATTTAATATATCAGTAAAACAAAAACAAAAAAAAAGAAGCTGGAAAGAGAAGCAGCAAACCACCCAGCTCTGTGTAAACAGAGGTACTAGGTGTAGATGCTGAAAAGATATGCAGAGACACAGAGGATTTTTCAAAATCTTCATCTGTATTTCAAAGACAGAAGAAGGTGAAGGGCCATATCCAAATTCCACTGAGGTCATTGGAAAGTCTTGTGTTTACTTTGATGAGGTTGGATCTAGCCTTAAAAACCAAGCTGGTTTCCTCATACTACATGACAAATGTTGCTCAAGAGAAAGGAAAAATACAGATAGACTGAGGTGTGTTGGCTGTGCTTGGCCAGCTGGCACAGAATACATTGCTGATGATCATCCTGTGCAGATGGTTGGTTTGGATGTCTGAAAATTATTAGATTTCCTCTAGTCCACAAAAAAATCAAAAGATATCTGAGGTACAGTTTGGAGCCAGTCAGGCTGATGCTTCTGGATCATTGTGGTTCTTGTCCAAGGCATTAGAGAATTTGTCTTCTGAAATATTCTGGAAAATAATATTTTATCTCTCCTCCAGAGAGCATCCAAAACAAGAGTGATCTTTCTAACCTGCTGCATTTTCCCCAGAGGAATTCTGACCTAAAGCTCATCCTCTGGCTCAGGGCTTAGCTAAGAAACTTAGATAGACATCTGGAAAGCACTTATGGCTTCTCTGCCTACACCGATTTACGAAAGTGTCCCAGAAAGTCATCTCTGGGCTCTGGAGGCTTCATATGCCAGCTGCTGCTGATGTTTGTCCCTCCCAAGTCTGGTATGACCTGCCTCTCCCTCTGCTGGAGAACTGCTTCCCCTGTCATCCCAGTTTCTTACTCAGCTCCACCCACTTCTGCACAACCTTTCCTCTCCCATGAGCAAAGCAATCCACTTAACACTTCTTCTGTTGAACATTAGAGTCAATTTGCCACAGGAATTAAAGATTGCTTTTTAAAAAGGAAACAAGAAAGAAACCAAACCCTATCTGCTCAGTATACTACTACTACTACTAATGTTACCCAATGTCTTTCCTGTTGCTGAGCCAAGCATGAAAAAAACTTGACATTCTTTCACAGTTGAAAGATAAAATGAAAAATACATAATTTTCTCTTGATTTAGGGTTGTGTTTTCCCTATGTAATCTCCAGTTCATGGAAATGGGGTCTTTCTGTTTTCTAACATGAGCCATTTGATGAGTAGACGGACCATGACCATGGTTAGGACTAATTGACAGCAAAGCAGATGGTTTTGAAAAAGTTATAAAATGGAAGAAGAGTCTCTGGTTAATAAGCAAGAGGAGTGCTATCAGACGCAATGGAGAAAATTTAATGAACACCGAGTAGAGAAATAGTTGAAAAATATGTTTAAGAGCTGACAAGAAGGGTGGGGTTGGGTGAACTGGAGGGAGAAAAATCTTGTGTTATCAGCCAAAAAGTTAACTTTGAAGTTACCTTCAAAAGCTGTTTTCAATATTTCCTTTTTCTTATTATCAGCAAGTCTTGGTGGAAACGAAACATGAACTTTGTAATTGGGAGAGAGTAAAATAGATAGCCTGATATCATTTGTACAAAGGACGGCTGCAGTGTAATACTGTTACAGGCAACAGCAAGGCTAATGTATTTAAGCCAGCTAAATCATGAAATGTTTATCTAACTTTCAAGACCCCCACAACTATCATCATTTCTTTTTGTGATTTCTCTCCTACCATTCCTTTTCCTTAGATGTCCTGTTGATGTTTCAGGGTTGACTTTAATGTCCTCCCAAAGGAAATAGCTGAAAGATCCAATATGGTTTCTTCTTTAGAAGCCAAAAATGTTTTAGCTCTTTCAACATTTTTTGCATGGAAATAGGAATAAATGACACGTGGAGACTGCTTCATATCACTGTTAACAATTTGACATTACTTTCCTGAAATACTTTATTTATATAAGAATGAAGTTTTAAATAAAGATACATCTCTTATAAAGGGTATTTATATGTGATATTCACTATTTGCCAACAGCTGTAGATTGTGAACCATGGAAAATATTTAGATCGTTCTACTACAGCCGTAGGTATTATTTGGTTTCTCTAAGCTTGCTTTGCATCTGATTGGCAAATTTCCAATCTGTTTTTGAAAGCAGAAGCCTAATAAAAAAATTTAAAGAACACTGGTTTAACTGCACATCTTTCTGATGTTCTAGGGGCATTTACACACTCTGGTGTTAAGAAAGAGTGGAGCAGATACACAAGAGAATGCTGGTGACAAAACAGGTAAGAAGTCTGGTTTCCTGATCAATCCCTCAGCAGTCAGTAATACACCCAGGGGACAGGTTCTCTACATGTGAGTTTGATCAAGCTGCTGTTAAAGTTGGATCCTGGACAAACTGAACTGCCTGTTGAGTGAACCGCTTGACATCAAAGAGGAGCTTACACATTACCCTGTTTTCTTAGCTCTACCCAATCTCTTTGTTCTGAGCCATGGCCTTATTTACATGTATTCAAAACCAAATGGAAAATAAAATTGCCAGCAACAAAACTGAAGTGTCCTTCCCTGTTAAAATGTATAAAACCTGCTGGTTTATTTCTTTTCTGAAATCTTCTGCCTATTATATTCCATTTCAAAGTGCTAATTTTTTTTTACATTTTTTTATTGTTGTTTTCTTTCCCTCTCATTTTACCAGCAGAACATTGGACTGCTTGGACTTGGACAAAGACCATTCCAAGACAGCCTAGATCCCTGTCATGGTGCCATGTTTTGCTAATAACTAGTTACTAATATTAACAGATGTGCTGGTCGGAGCACAGCATGCTGCAAACTATCTTCAAGAAGCAGAGCAAATCACTGCAACCTGAGTTTCACATATGTAAAAGCAAACATTTGCAAAGGTCTGAGATGGTTATTTTAGTCATGTTGCTCTCACTGTGGGGCCTGTAAAGCAGATCTATTCTGAAAGGTCAGTGTTTTTACTGGCATTATACAGAGCCATCTTTCTGGAGCACGAGTGTTAAGGTTCCTAGTGTTGTAGTAAATTTAGCCTTTGCTCGACTTTTTGTCAAATTTGGGGAGAACTTGCTGTTGTGGTTTAGGAACTGTGGGAAGACATGAGATGCTTTCAGTAATTACCTGCTCCAGCCCTTCTCTTTGCTTGCCATGTCCTGAATGTGTACAACAACCACGTTTAGGTTTCAGAGCCAGTGAAGGCAGCAGCAACCTGCTTTTGTCTCTCCAAACCCCTGAGGTTGTGTTAGGCTGGTTCTTACCCTTTACTATCTGTGAGTGAAAGGACTTCTCTCTGTGCATAGGACAGCTGGATTTTTATAATAACATTGAAATTAACTCTGAGTAGGGTTCCTTTTTATGGCTTTTGTGGTGATTTGTCAAGCTAAGGGCTCTTTTCTGATGGAAAATGTGCTTCATGGGCTGCTCTAAGATGTTGTAGTTATTTTAGTTATGCAGCACGACAGCCCCCTATTATAACAAACTTTTGAGTTTTAACAGTGGTTGTGCTGATGCCTAACAGCTTTGTACTGTCCATCCAGCTCACTGTTGTAGGTGATTGCATAAGAATTAGAGAAAATAATGTAAATATACGGTAGAAACCTTTTGAAACATTGCACTGGAGTGACTTCTTGCACCTCGGGTACTCAAAATAATTTTCATTTATAAATACACCTGTGTGGTATCCCACTACAGCCATTGTCTTTTGCAATTTGGGGGTATCAGAACTCAGTGACCTGGGAGTGGAGTGATCAGAAGCAAAATGAAGAGTCAGGCTCAGCTGTGAGAAAAGGTAGAAGAATGTAAGACAGTCACTGAGCACACTGAAAGCACTTCAGTGCTTTAATTCATTTCAGTTCCCTCCATTTCAGAGGATCAAGAAGCAATAGAAATGTATGAGAAATACAAAGGAAGATGCTTTTACTTTAAGGATTGATTCCTTGAGAATTCAGGTATGGATTCTGAAGGCATTCAACAGAATAATGAAAAATTATTTTTACACACTTAAACATTTCTTTTTTAAATCTCACTGGGTGGTTGGTCACACGAATGTCTTTTGAAATTCAGTGAGTTCTTAACAGATGAGTCGAAGTTTACACAGGACTAAAGCTTGAAGGAAATGTCAAATTTTAAACTTTCTTTTCTATCTTTTGAGTGCACTTTTTTCATTTTTTTTTTCTCTTGGAACTACAAATAAGTGCACTAAAATGAACTAGCTAAAAGGAATGAAATAATACACTTTAATTTGAAATTCTCTTGCTTATTAATAGGAAAAGTATTAAAATTCCCCTGTATGGTTCTAGAGTAGTTATTCTATTTCAGAGTTAGGAGACCAATTGTTAAGTTACTAAAACATAGCTAAATTAATAAATCCCTCTACTTATATCATGATGATCATTAAACCGTATTTTATGTACATTTCCAGGACAACCTAGCATAGAGTGACTCTATCTCCCTGTTTGCATCTTTGAAATGCTGCGTCTGACTTACTGTGTACTTTAATGCTCACGAAGTCAACCAGCACATGATGAAGTAGTTACTGTCACGGCCTGAACATTAAATGGAGGCAGAAATCAAGGAAATGGCCTTGCTTAAGCTGAAGCCTTTTAATATAATTGAGCTTTCTGGTATTCACAAGATACTTTATTATCTTGCAATATATTGGGTTATTACTGGCAAGCCACCAGTGCTCAGTCCTTCATTTGGAAGTGCTGAACATCAAATCCTTAATTGACTCAATCCAAAGAGTGGATTTATAGCTGAAGTGAAAATGACTTCTTAAGTTTCCTAAGGCTAAATTCAGTGCAGCCAGATTTCGGTGCTTAGCAGCTGGTGCAGTGTGAGCAGCTCTGGGTTTCTCTGGCACATAAAAGAGAGAAATGCCTGGAGGTTTAGTATAGATCTTTGGTGAGCTGTTTCAAGGCTCAGGTCTGGACAAATATCCCAACAGGACCACACTCCTAAGACAGATGCCTGAAAAAAAGTGAAAACAAACTGATTCTTTTCTGCTGTTACATTTAGGTAAATCCTTCAGAAGTTTTTCAGCTCAGTTTTAGATAGTTCAAATCTTTGTCCATCCATCATGTTTCTTCAGATGACTTTTTACAGTTGGATCAGGATTTTCCTAGATGTGGAAATAGTTGCTAGAAATAGTTTTCGGTGTACATTCTCTTTTATAGAGAGGTGTCAATAACCATATGTCACCATTCACTTCATATGGTCTAATCCACATGCAGAAATGTGTATATAGCAACCACTGGCTGGTCTTAGGTAAAACAGCTTGAGTACAACTTCTACAGGTTCAGAATAGCTTTCTGTTTGAGCAGTTTTTATTGTTCATGCCTTTATATGTGCATAAACACACACACACATATGCTCATGTATAGACAGAATTAAGTGTGGAATGCCTGATTTCTCTATGTTTTCTTTACATTGTACATTGAATTCAGTTTATCAACTGTTTATAAGAGTCCTGTGATTATAAAAAGCAGTGGAAACATTCACTGAACTGTTTTTAAGGAAAAAATAACTGAATTGTTCACAATGAAATGGAAAGAGAATTTAAACTTACAAATTCCAGCTTGCTGAGATGTACCTGATGTTGTCTAAAGAGATTAGATTGAAATTATATATTCCTGTGGCTAATTAAAACTGTAGGGACTTCTGCTATATTTAGTAATACATAAGGTTTCATTTTTTATGCTTGCACGCTGGAATTTGGCTAAATAAGTGAAATGGCAGGATGATTAACTTAGGCTACAAGCCTATGTGGCAGATGAAATGGTGGCTAAATAGATTCAGCTTAACAACAGGCTTATAAGCTTTGACCTCCACCTGGCATCTTTCCATTCTCAGAGCTATGTGTTGGCCTCTTACAATGTTTGGGTATAAAGCCAAATTGTTTTCCACCTAGGCTCTGGCAAGGTTACATCTTCATCTGGTGCTAAAGATGAGTTACCCTTCGAGGTGTTAAGGAAGCCCCTGAAAACCACAAATACATTTGCAGGTTCAGGATTCAAATCAGCATGGGTAAAATACAAAGTTATGCTTGGTGGTGAAAATTTAAAGTACTTGCTGATGTTTCAGTGCTGGACAATGAAATAGTAGATTTTGTCCAAAGATCTTGTACTCCCAAGATGGTAGGACTTGCTTGCTGTTTGTATTTTATTAATCATCATTCTTATCATCAGTGCGTGTGTTTTCAGTTTAACAGTGCAAGTCCAAGACCACGATTCTCCTTTTCTTATTTAGGGAAAACTTTGCTCTTTATATTTTACTGATCAATTTGGATTAAAATTGCAGGTTTTTGCAAGTACATTCAAACAAATATTTTTCTGACTTAATATTCTACACTTAGAAATAGTATACATGATAATAATTGAAATGAAATAGAAGTCTTTGGTTTTTTTATGTTGCTTATTTCAAGATTGTTTGAATTTGATCTTCCACATGTGGCAGACTCTTTGCCTTCATACATTCAGTGTGATTCAAATACATTTAATGGGAAAGTGGCACCATTTTAGACACTGCAGGACAATTTACTATCCTGCACGTGCTGCTCCAGAAGGCTGCATACCTGTCAAAAGTTCTGTTCTATATCCTTTTATCCTATGGAAATAAATAACTCCAGTACTATGGGAAACTTGATTGGTGTTGAGTACCTGTGTTTGGAAGCTGAATGGAGAGTTGCTCCAGATGTAGAACAGACCAATTAATTCATCTTGTGTGTTTCATCCACAAAGAAGATCAGAGGCACTCAGAATAAGAATGTAGAGGCATTTTTCTTAAGCCCAAAACATAATTTAAGAAGCCCAGTTTTGCCAAAAACGTGTTTGTCTCAGTTTATCTATTTATATCTTCCTGCCCTCCTATGACAAAGTTTTTAGAGAGACCTTCCTTGGTCTACAAATAAATCATTATAAAGACTTTCAGCAGTTCCATTTAGGGTAATAAATAGAAGGTGTGTGGTAGTTAAATTACCCGAATATGCCCCAAAGAGAGGGAAGCAGATTTGACCCTGGTTTGTTAGTATTTCCTGTCCACTGTGAGTGGAGGCTTTTTCCTTCAAATGACCAAACTGCTCTCTGGACCCTAAACATCGCTTGCTACATCTTGGTACTTCCATGTCCACAGCCAAAGTCTTTAGACACCCTGAAGATTTTTGCTGAGCATGTGTCCTCAGTGCCTGAAGTATGAGGTTTTTGCCTCTAATCGAGGTGCTGTCATGACTCTCAAGAGAGGCAGTGGAACACATTTACCTCGTTCTCTGGCTGCAGTGAGGCTTCTCCTCAGAGCACATGCAGCCTCTTTTTCCCCTCCCCTACCTGCACGCTCGACATGGGTAAGGAAGAGGAGCTCTGCCTTTCCTCAGGAGCCTTGCATTGAAGCACACCCTGCTTGACTTCAAAGATCTTCACTGCCTCACATTTACCACATTCCAGAAAAGTGCCAGAATTTTCTGGGCTGGAAGCCCTCTAAATCCTTCTTGTGCTGGCTTTCATATTTTACACAAAGTGATTAAATATGCATTGGAGCAGAGCCTGGAGTCAAGTTTTGGTCTTGTTTTACCTGTGTGCTGCAGAATCTTGGGCATGTTCTTCTCTGACTATATTGTTGTCTCTTTCTCCTCCTTGATATAAAATTGGGCTGTGAAAACTGGGTGATCTTTCATAGGAAAAGCTGTAAAACATCAGTACCAAATTACTTTTATATTTTCTACATAGGATCCCATCAAACATGTGGACTCGAGTCCTTGCAAAGAAAAGATAGCTCTGAACAGGCATTGGAAGAATCAGTTGCTCTTATGTTAAAATAAACCACAAAAAGCTTTTTGAAACAATGAAATATTTACTAATGGAAGGCTGCAATGTCTAGATAATAGAAAGTTGGGATAATATAATTTTAAAGAATATGTCAGGCATAAACCCAGAGGAAGACATAGCTGAAATGTGGGAAATCGAGTGCAGACTTGCATACATTTTGGGAGAGCTGAGGTTCCTTCACATGTTCAGTTTGTGCTTTATAGGGCTTTTTAACTCAGAATCAGCACAAGTCATTCACTTGTGTACTGAGTCTGGTCAGCAGTTTCTGGAGCAGAATAGTTACTGTGGAGAAGCTGTCTATGAAGTAGGAAAGCTTATTTGACCTAATCTGGCTTTACATTGAGACAGCCTCTGCCTCTGCATCCAGGACATGGTTAACCCAGTACCCACCCAAGGAGATTGCAGAGAACTGAAACTTGACTGCAGGCAAGCTGAGAAATAACACACAGGGTAAAGGGATGCTGTGGTTCACTTGAGAGAAAAGGTTGTATATGAAGAGTGGTGGAGAGGATGGTGATGTTCACCTTCTACAGTCTGGGGTCATGTGAAATGCTGCATAAAATTCTAGCTGTAGATTTTGTCACTACTTGTTTAGGATTCAATCTGTCCTGTTCAAAAGGCAGATTCCCTGAAACAACGAACCATGAGCAGAATGCAATGGAGACAAAGGAGCCATTCTATCCACCTCTTAATTTTGGGAGTGGATGTGAAACAAAGAAAAGGAGTTCTAAATCCTGCCCTGCCTAAATCACAGCTCTCTCTGTTGAGTTATGCTGTCAGGCTTTTCATACTAGGGTTTTGTTTGGTGCAACCAAATCAAGTCTTTTGTCTGATTATTCTTTCTTTTTTTTTTTCCAGTGCAAGAAAAATAACTGTAGACATTAAGACAGTGATGTTGTTGTGCAGCAGCAATTTTGCAGTAATGCATAAATTTAAAAACCCTAATTCCTGCTCAGTAATTTCCAGCTCAGGATGTGTGTGGTACTATTCCCAAGGCACAAAGTTCATCTGTGGTTTCCTTAATAAAAATATGAACTGCTGTTTATGAAGAGAAACTTCAGGGAACTCCTAGGTTGTGAGGCTGCAAGAACCCAATCCTCTTAGAAATTCAGTGGGGGGGTGGGTGCCTAAGTCCCTCAGGGTCTCTTGGTCTAAGAGGCACCCATATCCCGTGGATTAATCCCCTCTCCTCGTCCTGGCAGTGCAGACCTCGCCTGAGCAGAGTGTGATGGTCACAGATTCCTGCTTGAAAGAACGCTTATTGCAGCCAGATAAGGAATATTCCTTTGGCCCTGATTCAGATGGAATTGAAAAGTATGATTTTTCTTGGAAGAAAATTGAATCCCTTAACTGTTTTCTCCTGCCATCACAGCACAGCTACTGATTTACAGCAGCATGAGGTCTACTTTTCCATCTACATAATATTTGGAGAAAGCTTATGGCAACATAACGTGTAAATGAGTATAAGCAGAGTGTGTTTGCTTTTCCTTCCTGCTTGCCCGTACAAAGATGATCTTGACAGTATCTGTTTTGTGTTGAATGCTGCACATCAAGGGTTCTTTGCACTGATGTTTGCACTGCAGGTGACAGCTCCTATTTGCCTACTGGGAATAAAGATTACAGTTTGCACCATCTGGGAACAAGAAAACAGCAAATCCAATCTCCCCTGGAGTAAAGCAGGCACACGAATTGGTACCATCAGCACACTGGATGTTTACCAAGGGAAGCCAACTTTAAAACCTGGATGAGGATGACTATCCTGAAAAATGGTGCTGGGGAGATGCTGTGAATCAATGTTTTTGGGTAATCTAACCTTACCGCTTCCCTAGCTGGCAGAGGATTTTTTTCCTGGGCTGCTCTAAAGATTTCTCTGCCTTCCAGTAAAGTGTCTGGGCTTGTCAGAGCAAGGTGTGGGTCGTGTGCGTCAGTATCTTGTCAAATCAACTCTCTGATTTTGTATTTTCCCCAATCTACTACTCATTTCTGTAATTAAATGTGTAGCCCAGGGTGTCAGAGATAAAGGATATAGCAACACTGACAGCAGAAAAAAATATTAATGATCTTCAGCATTAATGACTATTCATTTATTCAGTTGTGGGGTTTGTTTGCTTGTTTGTTTGTTTGTTTCTTTTTCTCCCTAAAGCTCTGCTGCCTTTCTGGTATTTACCCATTTCTTTCCCTTCCATGCCAGTGGTCAGGGACTGACAACATGCTCTACTGATCAGAGCAAACAGCTTTTGAATTTTTACGTGTTTCCAATTTGAAGCATTCCTAACTTTCACAGGGCAAGAATTATAAGGGTCCCCTTCAACTACTTGTAATTTATTACTGCTTTTGTGAAAGAATTAAATGCATTAGCTACAAGCCCAGTCTTGCATTCAGTATAGCCCCAAACCTCTATTAATTGCAATGGGCAGTTTTGCAAACATTCTTTTCATGCAATGTATCATAGAATCACAGAATATTTCGAGTTTGAAGGGACCCACAAAATCATCAAGTCTGACTCTTAGCCCTGCACAGGACATCCCCACGAGTCACACCGTGTGCCTGAGAGCATTGTCCAGATGCCCCTTGAGCTCTGTCAGGCTTGGTGCTGTGACCACTGCCCTGGGGCAGCTGTTCCAGTGCCCAATCACCCTCTGGGTGAAAGAACCTTTTCCTGATACCCAACCTAAACTTCCCCTGACACAACACAATGTAGTTTTATGGGTCTTTGGAACTGCACTTAGGTATTTCACCAGAATTCAATTTAACCATACACTTAAGAGAATAACATGGCCGTGCACCAGAATGTTGTTATTCTTCACAGATACATTGAAATCTGGTGCAGCATATGTTTGTCTCCAATGAAAGCCCTTCTGAAACAAGCAAAAGTATGCAGTGATCTGGTGCTAACATTATAGATATTAAACCCTTTATCTCAACAAATCATGGCATTACATAAGCATATATCATTAATTAAGTGTATTTTACTGATGGAGAAGATTATTATTATTTTAGATAGATTGTATCTAGATAATTTCTCTCACTCTTACATGGAAAAAGTTTTCTGCATGGAGTCTGTGTTCCCTCAGTATCCACTCATCTGTATATAACTTTCTTTGGTAGATTAAAAGACAAAATAATAAACAAACAAACAAAACCAACAACAAAACAAACAAACAAACAAAAAACTACAACGAAAAACCCCAAACCCAAGCCACAGCACACAAACAAATAACCCCCATAAAATTATAATCAGATTTTTCTGCTTTTTCTCAGTGTTTCAGTCTGCTGACAATTTTTGTTTCCTCAGACGAGGCAAGTCCCTTTAGCTGTTTCATTGTCATTCTCAGCCATATTTCTCATATTTCAACTTTCAACTACATTTCTGAGTTTTTTCTGAACTATTTCTAGTTGCTTAAACTTTTGTGTTAGAGCTGAAACACTCTAACAAGACACAATAATCCCAGAGCAGTAAATATGACAAATAGAGGGGTAATGCAAGCTTTCCACACACTTTCCTTGGCTTTCTCTGTACTCTTTTTTGATAGGCATGAATCAGATTGAGATCATAATCAGCTATATATCCAAAGTGCCAACTCTCCATTTTTATGGTCACAGCAGCCCAGGAAGCATTTAAATATTTTAAGTTCATTGCCTGCATTTTTATTATTGGGTATATACATTTTTATTGTTGGTAATAAAGACCCTATTAATTAGGTTTTTTTATTACTCTTCATTTTCATATGATTTACTGTGTGAAGGTATTTAGGAACTGAGTGTTTTCAAGACGGTTGATAAAAATATTGGATGGTAATTTAGTCTGAACCATTAAAAAAAATCTGGAAACACACCCACATGATAAACCCTCATTGAGAATGTGGAGATTGAACCACTGTCAAGGTTTTAATCCTTATAATATGTCATATGTTGATTTTATAATGTGCTGTTTTCATAGAATGTTGTGTGATAAGAATTAAATACCTTGTACAATGTATATAGCATCATTTACCTTTATCAGCAGGAATGTGTAATCTCACTGAAAGATACTTTGACAAGAATTGTTTTCATAAACCCACATTGACTGACTTTAATGACATTACCGTACTTTGGATTTTGAGTAGTAAAGCCCTATACCAGCTATGCTATTATTTTGCCCTATGTCAATGTCAAGTTGTCAGGAATATAATTACCAGACTGTCCCACCTACTGTTTAAAATATTAGCACAACACTAATTTGTTCCAGTTCTCTGGAATACACCAATATGCCAAGACTCATGCAATCAAAATACTGTTATTGTTGTTGTTAAAAGCAAAACAGACATCATTACCCAGAGATTTCCTCACTTTTGTCTTATAAAACTCTGAAACTTTATTCTGACCTAGCTACTAAACTAATCCTCCCAAACTGCCTTCTGTCTGCAGGTATCTCTGACTGGAAAGTGTAAATACTATTTCTACACTGAATTTAAACAGTTATTAAGATTTTTTTAAACAAAAGACATAGCTATTTCTGCCAATTCATAGCTGACACAAGTAATCAAAGACATTGGTTTGACCATAAAAATCAACACCACTTTTCTATGCTCAGAAAAAAAAAAAGCTCAGGTATTCCTAAAACTTTTTTTAACATATGAGTTGGATCTAAAATGTATGTTAGATACAATCCTCACCACTCCCATCATTTTTTCAACCAGATTATCTAAAACCACTGGAATGCATTATTCACTTCTTGTCTGTGAAAAACTTGTTACCTTTCACAGAAAGCTCTGCCTGACTTCCAGAGCCATGATGCACATACAGTCCTCATCAAAGAGCACGAAGCTGGAACACAATTATCATGTGTAACTGGGAAAGCCTCACTGGTTTCCTCGACTAATGAGACAAAAAAGCAGAGAAAAAAATAGACTTTAGATCTTATGTGGTACCCAGCACACGACTTCAGCAGGCTGCAGCTGTGGCATTCCCCCAAGCTCCTGCAGAAATCCACAGTGCAGGCAGTCCCCCCTGAGCTGGTGTCCCGTGGCAGGGAGAAGTTCTCACTCCAGCCAGCCGTGCCTCAGCAAAGGGATGAACTGCACCCCCAAACCCTTCATGCTCTCTCCTCGGGTGGACAGGAGCTTCTCTGTGCTGCACAAGCAGATGGCTAGAGTTAGTGTGGAGGATTCCAGCATGGGTGCCCAATTCTAACATTGTCAGACACTTCTTGGGTGAGCAGTATGTGATGCTCATGATATGAAAGAGGGATGTTGGCACTGTCACCACCAATTTTGTGTTTAGGAACAATGGGGCTATTCAGAACTTGTAAGGAATGCATTAAAGTATCTGTCCATAATAACTTCCCAAATCAGACCACATTGAGGTTGTCTCTTTCTGTAGCTTCAGCAATGTTTTCTGAGAGGAAGAAGGAACTGCACAAATGGACTCAGAAACTCCAGTGCTTACATTTTCTGTGTGCTTACTTTAGAGTTACCTCCATTGCTTCTTCTAAGGTTTGCATCACTCTCTGAGGGCTTTTCAACTGCAGCATAGATCAAGATCCTCTGGATTATATGTTTATATTTAACAGCAGAGCAGTCAAAAATTAAATGCAGTTATGCACCAACAGGTATCTAATTTAGATTTGCCTCATATTCTTCAAAAGAGAAGAGAATAGCTTTGATGTATCCAATAACTTCTCAGAATAAAATTTTTATCATTTAGGGCTTTGTTGTTTCATTCAAAAGCTCTTAAAACATCTAATGAACTTGAGATGGCTTTATTTTCTTAAGTGATACTGTGAAAATTAAGGTTTGCAAATATTTTCAGCCTCTTTGTTTCTTAAATGACATCAGTCTTACTTTAAAAAGAAACAGGACTGCAAATGATCTCAAGTGTAAAATTAAATCAATGATTAAACTTTTCAAGTGAGCCTTATTCATTCAAAAAATATTTGTACAGTCCCTATTCACAAGCTTGCTTTGTTATTTTTTAAGCTAAATAAAAATCATGTTTGATTCCTAGTATGTTTATTTAACATAACAGACATATTTCTAGCCTCACCTGCCTACCCAGGATTTTTCTTTTTATTCGCTTCAGACCTTGCTGTGAAAAAAAGCTAATGACTTGTTTGTCTTCATTCATTTAAAGAATTTCTGTTAGTCAGCTCTACTGAGGAAGGAAGTGTTTTCTAGTAATTGAGGACCGGATCCAAGTCTAGCTAAAGTGAAGAGTAGAGTTAGTTCAGGAATTTTTTGGTGAAATGTTTTCATCAGGAAATTCCAATTCATTAATGCTTTTCAAAGGACCATGCTGGTTTTGATAAAAACTTCATTAGGAAAATCTTCTCATATGCAGTGCACAATTTTTGGTCAAAACCAGAAACAGACATGCTTGGATCCAAGCTACCAAGAAGCCAGTGGCAAGAGCAAACCTTCCTTTGCAAGAACCAGACTGAAATTCTCCTTTTGCAGCAGACAGGGCAGACATTGAAGCTTGAATTTCTCTCCTCCTTCAGGAAGGCACATGGGTCAGCAGCTCCTTGCTGCTCCTAACTTTCCTTCTAGTGTGAAAAGGATTACAGCCAACATCTCCAGTCTCTGGTGAGAGAGAACCATGCTTTTTCCTTGCTCCAGAAGACATGGTCCTTCCTCTGTATCTGCCTCACATTTTAGTTTCAGTACCTGTGGGCAAATCCATGCTCTACCAGATCCAGGTCTAGGTTTTGTCTGGATCTGGAGCTGCTGCTGTGACTTTGTGTATTTCTATTTGAAAATAATTTTAATTTCATCATTTTCAGCATATAAAATCACATCAAAAGGAAAGAGCTTCCTTTAAAAGATTCACTCTGGTGCATTGTCCTTTGGTCTATCCATCAAAAACTCATCATTTTTACAGAGAGTTTTGAAGGATGAGATTTTAGAAAACCACCAAACAGAAGTTCACTGAGAGCAACTCAGCAATGGAAAAGCAATAGTTCATAGGAAGGAAATGCAAGAGAAGCATCAAGTGTGGGAGGAAAAGAGCACAGAAAAGGATTTGTATCAGAACTCATAGGTGAATGTGTTAACAGGGGCACTTACGCAGTATAGGAAACAAGTTTGAATAGTATGAAATGTGCCAGAACAGGCAGGAATTTTTCATGACATAAAAGTAGATTATTTTCCTGTGATTATGCTCATATAAATTTTAATTTCTAGATAAATTAGGTCATCAAACAAGTCAATTTCTAGTAAAGATTTCATAGTACCTTTCCTCTGTCCTTCTCTAGCTCCCTCTCACAAGATTATTGTCTTCACTCTAAATTTTCAGGCTTAGAAGGCATGTTTAAACATGCTCTTGACCTGTCTGCCAAAGTCTGCCTTCACAAGTCTGCCTATCACAAGTCTGCCAATCAAAGGCTCCATTTTGCAGTTGACATCTGCCACAAACTTCAGGTGTCCCCTATGACTGATTTTATGGAAGGGTAGATGAGGGGGATTTGCTCACAAAGGCTGGACACAAACCTTGGCATAACTCAGTGCTCATTGGGAACACTGGGGCTTTGTTCAGAAGTTAAGCCTTACCTCTTTAAAACAGGGCTGTTGACTTTTCCTTTCTTACATACATCTTTTCTGAAGTTCCTTCAAAGCAGCACAGAGACAGGAATTTGTATTTCTTCTTTTGTATTTGCTTCAAAGATCTCATTAACCTCATGAAGTTACAATGTTGAGTCTACAACATAATGGTGAGATGCCTTGTAATTCTGCCTTACAATTAAGCTCTCACTCAACAGATTCTCCCAACCCCCAAGGGCTGGGCTCAGGGAAATCTTAACAATCAAGAGAGTGAAGCAGGTCTCTGTGTGACATTGAAGGGGAGTGAAGGAGCTTAATATAAAGCCAAGGTAAAGCAAAGTGGATGAGAGACTGGCAGCTGAATGAAGGGCTGAACCACTGGTTTTGGGAACCCTTAGGGCTTTCTTAGTTTGTTTTTGATCTCTGCTGATCAACATTTTTCTGGCTTCTGCCTTTCTGCTCTCTGATAAGTGGCAGACAGTTTCAGATGATCCAAGCTCACAGTGTTTAGGTGAGGTTTGGATTCAACGTATTTACACCAAATTGCATCAGTCCAGCACAACAGCCCTACTGACCTTTCAGAAAACAAATCCAAAATGTAGATAAAGCACTCCCAACTTGCTAATTCTTTTACACAGAAGTTAAAATATGGTTTTCCTATTAGCAGAAATACTAATTTGTACATTTGCAGGTGTAATTGCCTATTAAACATGCACAAAGCTCTATATATTGTTACTGGGCCATGTAAGCTCAACTAGCCTAAAACAAACAAACAAACAAACAAACAAACCTTCCCTTTTAAGAACTGCAGGCTTTCATGTTATCCAATATTATCAGCTAAAAATTTAGAAGTTCTTTGGGTGCTTTTCATTAATGCTCCAACCATAGTAAATGGAAGGGGTTGCTCATCACTAAACAGCAGTTGTTCTCATTTCAGCATTGGTGGGATAAATGTCTCTAAACATGCCAATACTACTTTACTAACTTTACCAGTTAACTTGAACAAAATGTTGAGATGAAGTCTGGTGAAACAGTGCCCTTGTGTAGCACAAGCAAGTACATTTATAGCAGGAGCATCCCAAGAACCAGGCTTAAAGGCAGTTGGAGATGCTCCAAATTCTGTTACCTGAGCAAGTCTGAGCTTCCCCCTTTTTATAATAATAGTATCATTGTTAACCCACATTTTCATTTGCAGTGTGACTGGAAATATATATAAAACATTCACCAGCAACAAAAAAATACATGTGGGCTTAATACTTTTACATAGCTGCCCTACTGTAAGGTAAAATATATGAATATATAAATATATAAATGTCTGCAAAGACCGCAGAAAATTTGAAATAGTAGCTCTGACTAGACTGCTTAAATGAAAGTATCATGCCAAATCCAACAGCAAAATGTAAACTTAGATTATCCCACCAAGGAAGAACCATTATGGTAAGAGTAATCATGAGCCCTTGGAATATCATGTTGATCTGTAAAAAACACATGAAGATGAAATAACGCAATTTCCACTGACTTATAATTAAAACCACTGATGTAGTCACCCTATCCAGACTTTGGGAAACATGAGAGGAGTTTTCTGGCTAAACCATACCATTTTAATGCATTAATTAATTATCTCGTGTCCAGATTTTGCTGTAGTGATGCACATCAGGTAGTGTTGGATTAGTAGCACTCTCTAAACAGTTGCTATACCTGGCATAGGTAACAGGGAGCCTTTCCAAAAGATAATATGTCAAGACAAATTTGCCAGTTAAATTATCTGAAAAGGAAATGTACAGTCAGTAGCACTTGGCCTTTCTTATGCTAAATCCTTGACATAATCCCAAACACAATAAAACTGTCAGAATATTTCTTCTACTCACTTCTAATAGAACATATATTAATTAAAACAAGCAATGTGTAATAGGATGCAGAACTTGCTCAAGTGTGCTCATGTATTGAATTTCAGAGATGAGAATTCCTCCAGATTCCTGCTTTGCAGTTGAACTTTGGGTTTCTAAGTCAGATTTTAGTGGAGGTGTATAGGCTGATGACTTCTCTCTGTACTCCAGAAAGAACTAACTGTACACTAAAGTCAGGTTCAGGTCTTCATTCCTCTTTCATTTTTTTCAAAACTCAGACCATCAATCATCCAGTTCTCTCTGGCTGGAGCTATGCCACTGAGCCTCCCCAGCTTTCCAGAAGGGCCTCCTCTGTGAACCATTTGGTTAATGGTCACAAACTCTCAATTCTGTCAGAAAAGGTACCTTGTATCATACAGCTATCCCTCTGCAGATGAGTTCTTTAGATCATTGCAGGAATTAGAGAGGACTTTATAAATAAAATATTGGTACTGGATGACATTTAGAATACATTTTCCATCATCTAAAGAGAAGGGCAAGAAAGTGTTTGGCTCAAAAAACCTGAAGTCTTCCCATCTCTTCTCTTTCCTTCCTCTTCTGAAAGAAGGTGTTGCCTCAGTCATCCACACAGTCATGAGTAATCTCATTTCTACTGCAGATGTAGAGTTCTTCCCACTTGATTGCACAAACCAGGAGGGCTGTAAGTTCAAGTGTTGATTTCCTGAAGATCCTTTGTCCAATATTTTCTTGGGTTGGAGTGCAAAACTGAAATTCAGAATGCTGACTCTTTCCTTTTTTCCTGTTTTTGTGTCCTCCTCAGTGAAACAGACCTAAATTTACAGTCACAATTTCTCTTTTAACATAGACTGGTTCACAGTGCTTAATATTTGTTATTATTCATCATGGTATATTCAGGCTGTTTGCTATCTGAATTTCATTGAAAAAAAAGGTATGTAATGGTAGAAGGACTTTCTTCATCTATAAAGTAATGTACAGTATCCTTAGTACTCCTAAATCAAACTGTGTTTAGCTCCATAATTAACGTGGCTCCATTTTTTCTGTTGGTCAAATGCAGATGGTGAAATGGTTTTTTGAATTTGAACCATAATGTTTCACCATACAATCAACTCATTGGTCAAGCAGAAAATTATCTTAACTTTAGTGAAGTTTATTCATTACCAGAGGTGTTTCAAGTAACTATTAAATCTATTTATTAAATCTATTTATATAAATTAAATATTATTATTATTAAATCTATTAAATCCTGAATGAAAAACTTCAGAAGAGCTAATGAGCTCAGTAGAGAGGAGGCATTTAAGATTTTTTTCTCCCTCCCAGTAAATGTATCCACAGACTTAGGCAGTCTAACCTCATACAGGCTATTGCCACAGGAGGCAAGAAAGACCTAAACTCAAATTCATTCCCCCACAGAAGTCTAAACTAGTTACTCTTTTTTTTGTATTTGTATTTGCAAATATCTTTTAAACCAAGGACAAAACTATTGTGGCTGAGATTAAAGCTACAGTGGAAGCATTTCACATTTTAACATCTCTTCTTACCCTTATCACCCAGGGTAGAGGAAAACTTATATATTTTGATTTTTTCCCTCAATTCTTCACAAAGCATCTGTCAACATAACTGAGATTTAGGATGGCTTTATTTTTGGTGTTTCTAGTTTTTGAGCTTCAGCTTTTGTGTCTTTCCTGAGCTTGAGCTTGCATAAAAAAGGCAACACCGGAGGTATGTAAAGTGAAATATATTATGCTGTCTAATCTATTGGTTTTTCCTGCTGTACCATGACATCCTCCCTGTTTCTCTTCCTCTTTGGTGTTAGAGTAAGGCTAGATCCAAAAAGAGCTTGGATTTGCTCTTGGAATGGAATCCAGATTGCTGTGCTAGGTGCCAAGGTTTTCTTTGCAACAGTAAGAATAAAGAAAAAGATTATGCTAAGCTTCAGAAAAGTAACTCAGCCAGTCCCCTGAGCAAACCTAGCTGATTGGGAGATCTAGGCAACAGGAAACATATTAGAAATACAACCAGTATGTTGTCTGAAATATTACCTCTCTCTGGAGCTTAAGTGCATTACTCCCAAGTTTTGTGGTTGCATATTTAGTAGTAAGCAAAATAAGCCACAAACCATTCAGTGATCCTAGGATTAGCTGGCATATGACATTTCAGCTAAACCCTCTTCCCCACCACAAAAGAGTAGCCACAACAATATGATCTATTTGCCTGTGTTGACTCCTGAGTCAGATCAGGGTATTGCTTTCAAGAGTGTTCCTTGGCCTGGGCCATGACCCCTGCTGCTCCTGCCAGGGATTTGGCTGTGTAAGTTATTGTGTGACAGCTCATGGGCACATGCCTTGGCTTTGTCACATTCACTAATACAGATATAAGTTTTAAGGTATCTTCATTGCTTCAAAATAAAGGAGGCACAAACTCTGTGTGTTCTCTCTCAAATAATGTCTTTAATTGTTATGCTTTTTTTAAAGCTATGATACTTTTTAAGGGGAGTGAGAGTTCAGTTTGTCTCACATTCTCTTTTTGAACTCTAGATCTCTGAAGTGTGATAATTAAACTTTGTGGTCTGTGTTTCCTATATTGTAGACACATGATAAGACATGTCAGCTCATGTTCTCTACTTTTCTGTGCTAAGACCTTTAAAAATACCAGGTCATATCAGCCTGAATTTTCACAGGCTGAGCTGCAACATTTTCATCTTCAAAGCCTAAAGTAATTGCTCATCTCTCTTGCCTTCTATCTGAATTTTGTCTGAGAAATATCCAAATAAGTATCTCATGCGCTTAACTTTTTGGTTCTTCTAGGAAAGCTCTATCACAGAGTTATTTGCTCTCTGTTGTCCTTTGACTGTATGATTGCTTTGACACTGAAATTCAAAGAGAGAGGTTAAACAAACATTAATTACTGTTATTATTACCATCCCCAAGGTAGCAATAGAGAATATTTAGCATTTACATGTAATATTTGATTCAAGTAGGAAAAAGGTGAGCGACTGCAGGCTGATAACTGTGAATAGAGTAATCCCACAAGAGGCTGGAAAAGGCCACAGATCACCTGCCTCTTGCTGCTTTGCTCTCTATTGGTAATCCTAGACTTAGAGATTGGGATGTTTCATTACAAATACGCAAATTAAAGGGATTAAGATTCTTTCAGTATATGAAATCCTGAGGCTATAAAACCATTATCTAATTCTGTATAAGTTGCAGAAACATGATCATCAAGGAGCTCACTTGATCAGAGATTCACAAGAGCAATTAAACAGAAATGCAGGACTCTTGGCACACTGATTCTTGTATCAGCATTCACAGTTGTGACAACCTAGATTTCCAATAAATATATGGAGGAAATTTCAGCAGTGACTGCATTACATCAAATATCTGGGCAAGGAGATAAAATAACCAAAGTTATACAAAATTGTGAATAGCATGAAGAGGGCAATGATGGCTTGGTTATTTGCTGGTTTTCAGCACAAAAATGAGGGTACATCACATGAAGTTAAGAGATTTAATAGAAACGAAAGGAGATGGTTTCCTGGCAGTGGATAGTAGTTCAGCAAAATTCCTTGCCAGAGGATGTTGTGTACTCAAGAAGTTTATGTGGATTCAATAAAAAAATTAGTCATTTACTTAGAAAAGACATCTGTTGGGGGTTACCAAACAGAAAACCACACCAGACCTAGGAATTCTTATACTGAAAAGAGCTGGAAGATTTAAAAGATGATGAGGGGAGGATCCCATATTTTTGGCTGCCTGCTTCCTCTTCCCTGGCATCTGCTTGCACACTCTGGGCCTTGGGTTTGGCTGTTTAGAAGTGCACCAGCCCACTGATGATGAAACACAAAAGGCCTTCTCAAACCTTCTCCATTTAGGCAGCCTCAGGGACATTGAGGCAAGGGAGAAGCTCTCTCTGCAGGTGCTGAACATGGCACACTGCAGCTGGGAGCCCTTGGGGCTACCCACAGCCCTTGACCCCTGCTGCACGATTTGCACAGAGGGTTAGTCTAGGTGCTGTAGTTAGGAGATGGCCTGGAACTGCTGGGTTTCTTCTTTTTCTGAGGCAGGATACAGGGGAAATTTGTACAGAGAGAGATCTAGGGGAAATGATCTGTCACCAGCATACCCCATCCACTGAGCAGCAGGGTATGGGATCCATTCTCCTGGTTCAACACTCATTGTACTGCTCAGTTTAATTCATTTTCATGCCAGTTTTATTATTCCCTTACTTGAAACTCACCAGGATGAAGTTCTAGGCTTACTCAGCAGGCAAACAAAGTCTTTATAAATTGTGTACCCAGTTCACTACTGTTTATGGTAGCGAAGGTGTTGTTATAACCTCCAACAGAGCCTATACTGAGTATTTCAAGAACACATCAGAGGACGGATGGTTCCTGCACACTCAGGCCAGCCAATAACTGTTCACTTTAAGAAAATAACAATAACTTACTCATCTCTCTTAAACTTGTTGCTGATGTAGGAAATATGAGCAAGGATCAGCTTCCAATATACGGACTATGCCAAGCCTAGATCCACAGTTCTAGCTGATGAAAGCAGGGAGGGGACGCAGTTCTGTAAGGACTGGACATGACAAAACCCAAAATCCTTGCTTTACATCCTGCTCCTGGCCCCTCAGACTCCTGAACTGCACTGCTGGAAATGGGAAAATCAGAGATAGACCTTCCATTTGAACTAGGGCAGCTGTACATGTGTTTTTTGATAGAACTTGGCATAGATACTGAAATTGAGGCTCCCTATTCCCAATCCTTTCTCCAAGGCTAGAGATATGTTTACACTTTCCCTCCTTCTCTCTGATTCTAAACTGAATGGCTCAGATGAGGCAGGCAAAGCAAGGCCTGCTTCATGCACCCAGAGTAGTATTTGCATGCAAGTTTCAAGTTGCCCGATGGTGTCAGGGATAAAACACCTTCAGGCAGAAGTTTCAATGCCTGGAAATTCAGTCCATTTAATTTAGTTGCTAAATGTCTTCTGTCATGTTCAGTGGGAGGTGGTAACTGCACAGGAGTTTTAAGAAAATGCTGATTTTACCCTCATGGTTTCCATTGTGGCAGATGAGAGCATTCAGGGCTGTGCTTGACCCTCAGGGTGACCTGTTCCTCTGCACTGCAGGAAATCCCTTGACAAGCTGTACCAGCAAGGGGCTGGGAATGACCACAGCAGCCAGAAGGGAGGAGAGCTATAGAAAGGTGAGGCAGGGAGCACACTGCAACAGCCTGAAGGGTCGCTGAATGTGAAGTGTGCTTTATGTCACTGTGTCAAAATAATCTCCCCATGGGATGGCTGTCTCCTGACATATGGATATTATTGCTGTGGAGGGGACAGCCTACTCTAAATCCTCAAGTGGGGGAGGTTGAAAGAGAATAGATCATATTGTAGAACTGAGGTTAATATAGAATAGATCATATTGTAAGGCTTGCTGTCCCAAGGGCAGCTTAGCATATGTCTGGAGAATAAAAACGTTTAAAATAATTTATTTTCAAAGGTTTACCCTCATCTATCCAGCAGACTGGAGATATATATTTGCCTTGAGCTACAGCCTCCCTGATTTTCCTGTGAATAGCATTTATATGGACTTTTCTAACATAGCAATTTTCATAAGGATGAAGGCCCACCCTCATCAGATCCTCATTCTGGTAGGACAGAACTCTTTTAGTTAATTTGCAGTCTTTGGAATTGACTCAAGAAAGAATAAGTACACAAAAAAATAGTCTCAATCTCTGGTATCATAGCAGCTCTGATATGTACGTGACTGCTTTTCTTGTCTAGGAATTTTCTAGTCTTTTAAAAGAGCAGCATAATTCAGAATACAATATATGTACCTCAGTGTAGACTTTTAGACTGCTGGGCTCATGTTTTCCTATATTTTGTAGTTTAGTTATGTATAAGTAATCCTGAGATATAATGCAACACATCTCTGTTATTTATGCTAACATTGTTACCTAGAACATAATGAAACTGAAATTGCATTCATTGGGATGAGCAGGGCTCAATTACACCATTAAAGATCTATCATAGTCTGAATTTTGCAAGCAATTGTGTTATACACATTGAGATTTTATTTTTATTTTGGTCAACAGTTCTTCTTACATTATGTACAGTTGTTTAATTAGGTCAAGAGCATAGATAGAGGATGACAATTTAAGAATATTTTCCTGATAAGCAGCTGGAACAAAATTCTGCAAAATCTGCTAGGATTATGCCATTTAAATCTCTTGTGATATTTTAGAGTTCAACCAGAGTAAAACTGATAAAGTAGACCATAACAGAAAACATTCTTACTGATGGACAAAGTTTTGAAGCCAACATCTAGACTTGATAAACCACAAAAATCTTAAGTTAATTAATTACTTAATAGGATTGTATTTGATGTACATAATAGGTTAGGTGTTGCTTGTACCTGTTTAAAAGCCATGAGGACATTCATAGTGCCAAAAAAGACTTTTATTTTTTGTAAGTTATAAACAACCAAAAAGAAGCAAAATAATTGCAGACTATGGCCAAAAAATAAAAAAAAAGAGAAAACAAAGAAAAAAAAAAGAAGAAAAAAAATCTAAATAAATAAGTCCTGATTAAGCAATTAGAGATCTGTTATGCCCTGACCAAACAGGGAGAGGAAAAGCACCTCTAGAGGTCACATAAATCCAAGTTCTCCACCGGTAGCAAAAAGTACATAACATTTAGAGAAGTCTGTGGAGCTCTAGATGATACTCCAGCAAATAATTTCTGTTTGTGTATCTGCAAAAGCCATCAGCAGCAGAACAACATCAGGCAGAACTCCTGAGGAGATTTACAGTCCTGGCTGCACTTGGTAAGGAGCAGGGCTGCTGGAGCATCCTGACAGGGCTGCAGAGCTGCAGCTTTCTGCTCCCCCAAGTCACAGCAGGTTCTGTCTGTGTGCAGGCACTGTGAAATGGAGAGAAAAGGCATTGCCTGATTTATTGAACTCACAGCTCATAGGCAGGATGGACTTTTTATAACAGTTACATGTGACTTTAGAGCTTAGGTTAATCTAGCCAGTCTGTGAATTTTGTAACAACGTGGACTGTGGTTTAAAATCAAAGATAATTTTTGGCTGGCTTAGGTCCTTAACATTACTAAGGAAAAAGTCTTGTTGTGCCCCTGATTTTCACAGTGTATATCAGAATATCTGTCTACTAGGGAATAGTATCCTCAGTAATCTCAAGTGGTTTTTCCCCAATTAATTCATTTTCTCTAAGCTAACTTCACACCAGTTGAGAAGTCTGTCCACTGATTTTGCTCAAGAAGGACATAAACCAGACATGAACTAACAGTTCAAGGGAGTCCTTTAGACTGACATTTAAATAATGCATAATCAGAGAAAGAAAAACTTGTTCTAATTACCGCCTTCTTTCTACTTCATACTTATTACTGTGATGTTTAAATATATGTTGATTTTATTAATTTGTGAATAAAGACAGTCTCTTCCCAGACTATTCATTAATGTTGATCCTTACAGTGTTCCCACATCAACAGCTCTTTATCAGAGTTTTATAGTACCCATGTCCCACTTTCTGTTCAGTATTTATTCTTTGAGATTATCTTTTTGCTCAGAGTGCCTCTGTTCCTGGTTTATGACTTGTTTACAAGGATCTCCTTAGTTACACACATGTTGGTGTAAGCTTTTGGATGAACTTTTCAGGCAATCCTCTTGGGGCTAGAATTCACTCCACCTTTTTGCTGAATGGTGTCCTCCTTTGCAATGGCTGCCAACTCCTCACATGTTTTAAACTTGTCATGGGTTGTATTACAGCTAAGCAGTCAGTCCCAGAAATTATTCCTACACCATTACTTGTGATGTAACCTACTGCTCTTGTGTAAAAAATGGCAATCATATCTTTGCCGTTGAAAGAAGCAGTAAAGTAAGAACAGCAAGCAGCACTAAATTATTAAAAGTAGCCTAATCATGATTTTAGATAGGGTAAGGATTGTGTGTTGTACTGTGTTGTGATAAAATGGAAGAGGGAATCAGAAATCATTTTTATAAGCTGCAGACATAGGGTTTTCACTGCAGATAAGGAAGGGAATTTTTTCACTTTGGCTGCACCCACTAAACAAATGTTTCTTTGAATCACAAGTTGTCCCTACATTTTTGTTGGGAAGACATGAAAACTAGGATGACACCATCTTATTGCTGAGATACTGAAGCACTCAGAGCTCTATAATGGATTTCTGAGAACATAACAACCTGCAGAGAAATGCACAGACTTGTCTTGAATACAGAATTACTTTAATTTTACTTCACGTACCTGGGTGTACAACCACTGAAAGGCCCTGAGGTAACCCTCTTGATTTCCAAATGCCTCTCCAGGAATACAAAATCCTATGCCATGTCCACTCTGTGAAGTCTCAGACAACTGAAACAGAACCTCAGGTCTTCACAAAAAGCACGGTATAAAACACATTATGGTCTAGAGTCAGGAGTAAATAAAACATTACACCTGGACTATTGTAAATTTAGACTCTCAACAGCACTCTGACCCAAGAACAGACAATACTAAGATGATCATTATCAACAGCTCTCCCATGCTTTCTCTTAGCTGTACAGATGGAAACCAGAGGATACTGAAGCTGAATGCTGAAAGCTTTACTGGCAAAGCTTTTAGACTCAGAATTTGACAGATTTTTTTTTTTAAAACCTGTTTGCAAAATCCAAGAATTTTTTGAAAGGTTTATTTTCCCCTCAAAGAGTCTAAGCAATTGGTGCCAACAGGCCAGCTGTCAAGTCCCAGTATTATGTATCTGTGTAGAGGGAAGTTGAATTAATGGGAAAATTCATAAGGAAAGCATTTCAATGTTGAGATTTCCAAAAAGTTTGTGTTTATAATAAGGGAGCGGGGAAAAATCATTGGATATTATTCATATCTGGTTCTGGTTTCTCAAGTCTGGCTTAACTGGACCAATTCAAGGACATGCCACACACCTATGGCTTTGTGAAAAAGGAGACTATTAACTCTTATGACTCCAGAATAGGTAATGAATTGACTGTATGCCATTGACAATCTTTAATAATACAAAAAATCACAATAAAACTATTTTTAAATCAATATGAATACATAGTATACATTAATATAAATCTAATTAATCCCATATAAAAAGAGAAAATGGGATTTTGAATGCTAATGATTCATTGGACAATAGGGAATTTGAATGAGATGGATTATAAGGACAAACTATCTAGAACATCTGCTAATTTACCAGTCTTAAAATAAAATTATGACAACAGCAGCATGTGCAGTCAAACATGCCAAATATCAGTTATTTATGAAGTGTAGTTGAAGATTTTGTATAATTGCTTTACAAGAAAGTAAAGTATTTTTCCAAAGCGATATCTCACTGAAGGATCAGACAATTTCCCCTCTAACTCTAGTCCTTCACTCACTAGTATCTTAAATTTAGCTGGTGGTAATTGCATGATCAGTTGTGCAGTTACAATAATTTGTTCAGTGTTCTAAAGTAAAACTGTATTTTTCCCCAGTCTACTCTATAACCTCCTCCTCTGTGAGGCAGAACATTAACATTTTGCTCAGTGTATTGTCTTCAACAACTTCCAAAGGACTGGCTCTCACTTGCCCCTGGCATCTAAACATTAAAAAAACCCAAACCAAACCAACTATTTTGTTTGAGAATGGTTGAACACCCAAACAAAATGTTCAGAGAAGCTGTGGAGTCTCCATCCTTGCAGACACTCACAACCATCCTGGACACAGACCTGAGCAACCTGCTCAGGGTGGGCAAGAGGCTCTCCAGAATTCCCATCCAATCTCAACCAGTTCTGTGATTCTTTTATTTTCCCTAGCAACCAATACATGTTATCCTCTAAAGGCTAAAAGGGAAAACATTTTTCTCTTTGCCTCCAATATGACAGCAAAATGTTTTTCCAGTGGTAAATGAGATTCACCAGTTTGCACAGGAATGCCAGATTTTTAAAAATGGGGCCTGCAGATATGTAGGCAGCCAAGTAGCTACACCTTTAAAAGTGTTGGACTGGTCTCCCTAAAGTGCTGTGAAAATCAGGATAGTGTTGGTTTTGCAGCCAGGAATCCCAGGTGTATCAGGTGGTTCCTTCACTGTTAAACTCTCATGCAATTTTACATAAACAGCTTCACTGGTCCTGTTTCACTGATAGCCTGAGACTCAGGCAATCATCTGCATCACTGAAGTGAAACACTTTCTCAACTTTTTTCAGGCAAAAAGTAAATGGGTAAAAATTAATCACACTTTGAAGGCAGAAGAAGAAAAAAGGGGTCTGGATAAAGAATTAACATTCTGAAGTGGAATTTGAACTCTGAAAAACATGTTTGTTAACTGGGGCCAGGTGACAAAATCATTTCTGGTTCTTCCTGTCAGTGTCTTTTTTATATTACTATAAACTTAAAATGCATTCTCCTATTTGTTTGTTTTGTTTTGTTTTGTTTTGTTTTGTTTTGTTTTGTTTTGTTTTGTTTTGTTTTGTTTTTGGCAGGACTGAGCAGCGTTGTTCATTAATTGTGATCCAGAAAAATGGAAGTTCCTACAAATACGTTTTCTGAGATGAGCCATTGGTGTTAGGAACCTGATCATAAACTCTTCTCACCACCACTTTCTTTTGAAAAAAATTACAAATACCAGAAAGATATCGATCAGTGTTTATGCCATACCTTAATGGTGAGAGCACTGTCTGTAGCATTAGCAGAGCTGAGTTTCATTTCCTGTTCAGTCTGAAAGGGCCCAAATTCAGAAATTCTCCATCCTAGGGAAGTTCCTTAACTCTGTGGCTGAGCTGGGAACAGTCAGACACTTTTGCATCCCTCCTTTTAGTATTATGCTATTAAGCAAAGGCATGAAAGATTTATGAGCTCAGCAAGCAAAACACTAAAAGAAGTTTAGTCTTTCAGCTGAAAATGAAGAATTTTATTTTGTTTCCTGCCTTGGTCCCTGTTTAAACATTTTTCATTAAGCAGTTGTTAAATGGAATACAGAAACAGGAGCCCAAAGCATCCTGATGTTTTCCATTCAGCAGGGATGGATCCTCCTTTTAAAGCATTGAGGAGAGGGAGGCCATGATTCCAAGGGTTAGTTTGCTTCCTAGCAAGCATGAAACCTGGGTTCCAGGTCTTTTTAACATTAGGGATTCAAAATTCCTTTCCAGAAGATTGCCTTACCCACAAAGACATATTAGGTATTTTAGAGAGAATAAGCATTGTTTTCCAGTTGGCCCAGCGTGCAATTCACAGGCCAAAACCAAGCACAAGCAAAATGGAAGTTACTCATGTTACGAACTGGGGGCACAGAGAAGACCTAGTTTCTAAACTCTTTACCTCACCCCTCCTTTTTCTAAAGGTACAGTTTAATGTAAACTGCATAAACAGCTAACAGAGCAGGAAATTGAATTCAGATGTAAGCTGAAATCATCCGAGGTGAAAGAAACTGTGAAACCATAAGGTCCTTTCTTTTTTTGGAGAGTTGCATGAGTGCTCATCTGTTATGAAAATGCTGGCATAAAGCTGGCATGGTACAATTTAAAAGAGATGGGCCTGAGTTTTTATTTACCCCAAAAAATTTTCACAGAGCTGAGATTTGAAGTGAATACAAGCAACCCCACCCTAGCTCTGCAGACCACAGGTTGGATGGTGGCAGAGCACTCAGGTCCATACTTGTGATTGATGTTTTTGATGGTAACTCCTGGGTATCTTTCCATTTCTTGTGTAGGTGCTGATTTGCTGTAGTGAGACACCTCACTCTCCCACCCAGTTCAGGGCACTGTGGTTTAAGTCCTTGAGGGACACACCCAGCAGTGAGAGACAATGTGGTGCCCAGCTTTGAGGTGTCTCCTCCCTTCACCAGCCCAGGCTCCAAACTGCATTTGTTTTCTTGCCTAGAGGATGGTTCTAATCATACTTATTTGTGTATTTTTAATACATATGCACAATTCTTTGAAGATTTCTGAATGTTGACTTACAGCAAACTAATTTTTTAATCTCAAGAGTAAATCTCCTGGTCCTCATTAAAATGAATAACATACATTTATATGGGTATAATTCATTTTGCATTAAATAATACAGCTACAAGAGCTACAGCTGTAATACATCTTACAAGGTAAAGATCAACAAAAATGAATCTTATGTGTTGTACCATTAGCAAATCACTGATTCTTTCTCCAGGTGGAGGCAGGCATCTCAAGAGGGGAAAAATATTTCTAGAATGACAGTAAATTATTTCAACAGTAAACATGCAGTAATGAATTCCTGGATTAGAAGAACATGGCTATTCTGCTGCAGAAATTAGCCAAGTTTGTTAGAAAAATTATTTGAATGCAGTCAGAAAATATCCCAAATGGCACCAGAATCTAATAAATGCAGACACAATTTTCAATCCTTTCTTCACAATCCTTTCTTTCACAATTGCTCTGCTTATGAAGTAGGAAAGAATTTAAAAGGAAATTGATGTCAACAGAAGTGAGGGTGCCTTGAAAGTACAGCATTCTCATGGATCCCAGATGGTTATCTCCTCACCCAGCTCAAACCAGCCCATCTAAGGCATATCAATGTATCACATGTAGTAATTAAAGCAAGCACAGCTTCGGGGAGATAAACTGAAAAACCCTGACAGCTCCTCAGCTGGTTTAAATCAGTACAGATCCACTGATATCAACAGGCATCTGCCTATTTGCACGAGCTGAGAATCATGTCCCGTGCGTACGCATTTCATCCAAGCCCAGTTTGGACTCGCTGCAGCTAAAGTGTGAGATGGAGGAGATGTTTCTAAAAAGCCACTCTATTCCCTTCATCCCAGACCATCTTGGTTTCAAAGTGGCTCCTTCCCTAATTTAGGGGGCAGCCTGGCTGCTTGGGTGTTCTCACTGCTGCAGTGCGGCAGCTTTCAGGTCAGTAGCACAGGAAGAGCATCACAGGGAGGAGACAGAGTGAGGAGGTGGAAAAGGTAAAAAGAAATGAAAGAACAATCAGGCAGTTATAGAAATAAAACAAGCTTTGCCACTAAGTTTCCTGGACAAATCTGGTTGGCTTTTAACTATGACCCCATATTTTCCAAGTCATTGACTAACTTCTGAGTCTTGGTGTTTGACATTCCCTCTGAGTCACCACAGAATTTTGTGCCCATCTGTTCATCCATTCATTCTCCTGATCTCTTGCTTCTGCAACAGCACCAGAACAGTTCTGCAATTTATTCCAGTGGGTCTCCACACTCCATTACAATTTTTTTCATTCTTGGGAAAAATACAAAAAAACCCCAAACCTAAACCCAGATTTCTCAGCTCTTCCTTCCTTAATGGTGTCTGATGTCTGTATTCACGGAATGTTTTTAATTAGTGATCACAGTCTCTTGCTGTCAGGACAAACTATCTGATGTTTGTCAACTATATTCCACATTTACAAGGAGCCCTTTGTAGCCACAGACAGATCTATTTATTTCATAATATTTTCCTTCCAAACAGTTCCCATTTTCTACAGATCTTTCACCATCTTTCATTCATTTTTGGTTTTTCCTTCAGTTATCAGTATTAGTGTGATATGGTACAGTCACTAGTCCTTTGTGCCATCTTCAGGTTTTTTTCCCACTGCAAATGAGGTAAAACCAATGGACCCAAAAACTAGTGTGGAATATGAAAGGGGTTTTTTGCTTTTTAAATCATACATATTTCTTTTCTAAAGATTCATGACAATGAACGAGGGACTTAATCTGTGACCCATTTAAACTTGTTTCAATGTTTCCAGGGAGAAACTTCTAAAGAAAAAAAAATAAACCCTCTGCTTCCCTCAGGAGAATTCTAGAAGAAAATAACTAATTGTTTACAATTTCTCCTTCATCAGAAATCAGTCTAGTTATTCTACTCCTTTTTGAATGTTATTTCAAAAAGTTGAATGAAATTCTATATGTGCAATGGACTGTCCATTTATCCCACATATACAAATTAATGACAACTTTTCATATAGTTCTGGTAGTTGTCATTATTCTGTGAAAATTTGTATTAACTTTCTGTTTTTATCTTAAATTCTGCTGTTTTATTATCAGAAACATTCATCTGTGTGACTGTTTTGAGAGACCAAAGACTGTCCATTGTTTATTAGGAAGGAATATTTGAGATTAACAGCTCTGCCTGCAGTGGATGGAAACGATGCTGCGAGCTGGAAAGCGATGTAAGGATTTACACCAAGCAGCAGTGCAGTCTGACACTTTGCTGTTGTGTTTACTGCCATCAGTGCAGTGCCCAAATCTCACACACAGTTTTCATTAAAGCTGATGGGAGATGTTTCAGTGCAGACAGCCACGAGGGCACGTTTACCCCAATGTGTTTGACACATGCACAGCCTTGCACCAGCCCTGGCAGACACTCTCACGATGTCTCAGCAGGCTGTCTTTGGAGCGCCATGCAAATGAGTACATCTCTATAGACAGAGAATTTGCTTGATTTTGTCTTGGCTAAAAACCTGGTCCTTGGGTTGCTACTAGTGGCACTCTTTCCTTCAAAACAGCTCACTTTTTTTTTTTATTTCCCCTAGTGGTTATAATACTCCTAGAAAAAAGAGACAGAGACAAAAGATGAAAATTAAACCAAACATCTAAAAACCTAAAAGCTAAATTTAGATTTTGATTCTGTAACCATAACTCAAGGTTATTGAAAAATTCAAGACTATTTAGGCTTCTTGAGACAAGGTTTGTCTTATGCAAAATTCTTGACACTGTTTTCTATAGACTCACACTTACATATCCTTCAGAGTACACCTCTCATTTCAAAAGACGTAGAGGAAAAAATCTATCTTTTACATATACCTGCTACTATGGTTACAGTATTCTGACATTTCATACACTGAATCTTTCTTGCTGTTGAGTGTGCCCCCTCCAAGTGGAGTTTGCCCTAGATAAGGATTAACAGAATATGACCATGAATTTACCTCTGTATTTATTTCCTGAAAACATGCAATTAGAGAAGGAAGAGACAAAAAGATACAAAAAATGAAAAGACTAAAGATACAAAAAATGAAAATACTCGGGACCCACTTTTTCCCAATGGCTACATATTATATATTGAAATATGCTTGAACTATTTTACTGCTTTGCTCAGAGATGATATGCAGTGATAATTTGCAAGGGGAGAGAAAGTAGAAGGAAAGATGTGCCAAGGATATGCAGAAATAAAAACATTTCCAGGCTGGAGTTTCCTTATTTTTTTAGCATCAGTCCTAGAAAAATGTGTATTTTGGCTAGCAGGTTTTACTTCAACCTACTTAGAGGGCAGCCTTTAGAATGATCACAAGCAGCCAAATACAACCTGTTACAATGCTACAGATGACACCGGTTTACATTCGTGTTGAATCTGACCTATGATTGTGCAATTAATGAAAGAATAAATTAAACAGTTTAGTCACTAAACTAAATATCATGTTCAGCCAGAAGAAGAAATGTAAAAAATCTAACATTGGGTTGAAAGACTTAAATTAGCAACAGTTTTCAACTTTTAACAACTGGAAATAAGATGTATTTCTCAATTCTTTGAAACATAGTGGATTTTTTTACTTCATCTCATATACTGTTAAAATATATAAGCTATGCTAAGTAGTTAATTCTGCAATGTATATAAGAGCACACAAGCATCATTTCCTTGTGAATTGCTAGTGTTAAAACAGTTTTTATTAACTGATTTAATGCATTTACATAAATAGAGAAGCTTTTGTATGAGACAATTGACAAGCACATATCACTTTGAAAATCCTGCAATGTGTGTTTTGTTCTTTAATAGGTCTTTGCAAATAATCTCTCTCATACTTTAACCATGCCAACTTCTACTTTCCAGCATGTGCACTCACTGTAGAGCAAAGCTGGGCTTTCTGTGGCAGTGCCTGGTTACTTGTCTAAATACTTTTGTGAGAAATACACTACGGGGAGAATGCAGATATTTGGGGAAATGGGTGTCTTGTTTTGCATGCCTGGGGACAAAACCTATTGTCAGGCATCCAGGTTTGTTACACTGTGTAGTGCTGAGCAAGAGCTCCTGTGCAGGTCTGTAAATGTCACAGATCATATCCAAGATTAAACCTGGTCTTGAACTACTAAGCTGTGCTTTCACCAACAGCCTATACTCCATTCTTTCTATTTGGATATTTTGAGTTTAAGTAGTGATATTATTTTTCCAAAAGACCAGATGGAATTTATTATGATTTGAACTATTATAGCATTACAAAAATATGACCTTTTTTTAGATGATGCGGCTTCTTAACTCTTTGCACCATTAACTCTATATTTCTCTATTTTAACAATTCAATTAAAACTAAAAATTTTAGTCCCAAAGAAAAAGGGGAAAAAAAAAGATACGTTGAAATACCTGAGTTTGCACATGCCTAAGATCTAGTTTTGACTCTCAGGGCAGTGCCTCTGTATCTTGGATAAAGCTGTTTGGTCACTTGATGTTTGGGCTGCAAAAGTTAAAAATTTACCATCTGACACTGAAGTGATATGTTTATTGACTTGATAGCATAAAAATAGGGTCATGTTGGAGACACAGAATCATTAAGGTTGGAAAACACCTCCAAGACCATTAAGTCCAATCATTAACCCAGCACTGCCAAGTCCACCACTCAAACATGTGTCTGAGCACCACAGCTGCACATTTTTTGAACATTACCAGGGACAGTGATTGCAGCACTGTCCTGGGCAGCCTATTCCAATGCCTAACTACTCTTTCAGTGAAGAAGGTTTTTCCTAATATACAATCTAAACATTCCGAGGCACAACTTAAAACCATTTCCTCTTGTCTTCTCTCTTGTTACCTGGGGGAAGTGTCTGACCACCACTTGGCTACTCCCTCTTTTCAGGGAGTTGTAGAGACCAAGTAGGTCCCCCTTGAGCCTCCCTTTTTTCCAGGCTAAACACAGTACACAGCTGGCCTAGTTCTTCACTCATTTAGGATAATCCTGCTAAGGGTTGACTAAAGAGCATATGATATGCAAATGCAAACTCAGTGAGTTCAGGGTAAGTTATCAGCTTTCCCTGGGCAAGAATTAGGACAAATTAATAAAGTGATAAGTGATCCCCCTGTGTCATCCATACTTCCAAACCCGACAGCAAAGTATCCAAAGAGTTAGCATTTCATGCAGGGAAGAATTTTCAGCTGTTCCAGAGAAATAAAATGGTGCCATAATTGCAGTTGTTCAGAAGACATGGGACATGGAGGTATTTCATGTGAGTGAAGGAGAATGAGTCAGATCCTTAGCTACTGTGAATCAGTGCTGTTGCACAGGTCTGATCAGATTAGCTAATTAACAACACTTGGTGTTACACTCAAGAGCCCACTAATCAGACTTGATTAAGGAACAGGCAACTTTACATTCAGAATTGGTTTTCATTTCACATAAATTTGATATAGAGGGCCACAGATGAACAAATTAGCTTAAGAGTAGCTCAGAATAAGTAACAGTTTTGCAATATCTCTTTTCCTTCCTTTCATTACCCAAAGGGTCAGTGCACTTAACTTAAATCACATTTGTCTTTTATACCACTGCAACAAAGTGAAACCATTTTTCTCCCAAAAGATTTAAAACTGTAAGAGGCCTATGAAATAGACTGGTAGCCTAAATGTATTGCCTATGAAAAAGTGTCAATACTAGAAAAAAAAATAGCTCTGCAAGTCAAGAGAGGTAAAAAAGGAGGAAAATGATGGTCTTTCCAAAACTATGGAATATTTTTCCATATGCTGTTTGGAATGGCATATTCCAGGCATTTTCCAAGAATTATGTCATCACAACTAAGGACAGCCTAAAATTTTATGTCGAACTTTTCAATTGTTTGAAGTAAGAGTAATATTTTCAGTTTCAGTTAAAATGTTTTTCATTATTAAGCTATTTTAAATGCCATTCCCCTCAATTTTCTTCATTTCCAAGCAAAATATTTTGTTATCTTGGTATGGCATGATTTCATTGAGAGAACCTTGTAAAGAAGGATTCTGATATTTTAAAAATTTCCCCCAATTGCCTCCAACTTCCATTTCCTTTCCAGCTTTCTCAGACACCTATACCTTTTCCCTTTTTCTTATTGTTGCTAAGGTGCAGAAAATAACCTCTTGTTTTAACATATATATCTGAATTCTGCAGAAACTTCATATTTGCGGTGATCTTACTATCTTATTTTTAAAAAAGTTAAAAATAATCCAGGTTAAACTATAATCATGAAAAGCACTAAAGAAAAAAAAAAAAACCAAACAGAAAATTTGTCAATATTCACACACAGAATATAGACTCAACATTGTTGTTGTCACACAACCTTTTACTCTAATTTTTAATAGGAAATGGAAAACCTGTGCGGAGAAGCTGTTTTGCCTGAGAGGTCTGGACTGGTTAGAAGAAGGGTCCCAGCTCTGGCACCCTTCAGCTCAGGTTCGTGGCTTCTGCAATGACCTGAAATAGATAATTTAGAAGGGTCTTTTGAGTCTCTACACTGCTATCCCAGGCCTGTTTTAAAATAGATTTATGCATGTGTGCATTGCAAGCAGATTTCCAAATTAGATTACTTTTTTTTCCTCTTTAAATTACTTGGAACGACTTGCCAGTTAAAGGAGTGTTTGTTAATTGCCTGAAAAAGTGTATTTCCTATTACCACCCTGCTCCTTCTGGAAAAAAAAAAAAAAGATATTAGCCCGATTTTGTCAGTGTCATACATGTTGGATCTTTTTTAAAACCTGATAACCAGATTACTTGAGAAACTGGAAGTCTTCCAAGACAGCCGTTTCAAGTTTCTTGGTAAATAGTCTGTACATTGTATATATTTGCGAAATGTACATTATTTACTTTATAAAGTCTTCTGATCTTCAATAAATCTCTGCTCACAGAGTAAATTTTAAGGCACTGTTTCCCACTTCTTAGGAGCTGGCCTCTTCATCTCTGTAATACCACACATGAAGTCACATGGAAAAGGTTCACGCAGGATGTCTTTGAAGTGTAGCCATCGGACATCAGATGGACCAGCTTTCCAAAGTGAGAAACACAAATTATGCCTGTTTATTGTCTCCATGAAAGAAATTCAGTGCTTTCTTTAAAGTCTGTTCTGAGGTGAGCACATGCTTGTCTTTGTTGTCACTGAATGACACCTTTTCAATAATGTGAAAAAAAATGGTTAAAATGGTGAAATCCTATTCTTTATATGATTTGATTTTTATATTATTTGATTCTTATATGATTTGAAGCTTGCAGGATGAATTCATTTTTGGTGGTGGCAACTTTGGTTTTTATTTTTTTGTTTGGGTTGGGTCTTTTTTAAACTATGCTATTTGACTGAAACACCATAAAGAGAAATGATCCTGTATTTCTGTCGCTCTTAGTTCTCACTGAAAGCAGGCTGGTAATTGCAGGCAAACCGAGCCTGCTGTGCCTGCCTTCAGCCTGAGCAGAATGGGCAGATTGCAAACCAGCCTGCATCTGAAAGCTGCCAAACTGTGTGCAGGCAACACCAGCCTGAGCTAGTAATCCCTGGACATGAAGATTTGCCAGTTCCTTTGGCTGATTTCACAGTGCAGACATGCTCACAATACCATCCTGTTCTGTAGTCCTTGTCTCTGCAGGCAAGGATCACTTTACCATCCAAACATCAACCCTCACCAAACTGTGGGGAGCTGTAATAGAATTATTACTCTTCCATCAGGAGAGTAGACATCATGATGTAGTTTGACAGTGTCTCTGTGACAGAACCAGAAGCTGAAGCCAAATCTCCCATAGTCCTCAACTCTTGTCACATTATGTGGTATCAAGAGAAAGTTCACTGAAGTAAAAGAAATTATTTTTCTTCTAAATACCTAGAACAGGCTGAAAAATGAGGTATGAGATCCTAAGAATTCCCACTGTTCAGCAGGTATTTGCCCACTCTGCAATGTCATTTGGACTTTAAAACCAGCATCCTTTATATAGAGCACTCCTGTTCTGAAAGAACTGTGTTTTAAGCTTCTGATGCAAAACACCTCAAGGCTGGCATAAATTCAAAATCACACTTAGGTCCAGATCCAAATTTTGTAGTGTTCCTCAGTAAAGTAAGCCAAGGACCCCTCTCCTAACATCTGTGGATATTGGGGTATTTGAAATCTAACTCCAAATTCCAACTTAAGCCACGGTCTAATGTAAACAAAGTTAATGGCTTGTCAGCATGGGGCTGTAAAACAATGTGGGTACTGTCATAATATTGATGTAAGGAAACTTGAAATATATAGCCATTTTTCTGAATATAACAGTGGCTTTTGCTCTTAGGGAAAAGTCATTAAATTAGTATGTCCAGGTTATGTAGCAGCCAGAGAAAATATACAATTGTGGCAGCCAAGAAATTACATGGAAAAGAAATTGTGCCTTGACCCATTGACCGCAGTGCCAAACAGTGACTGCCATTTAGTGTTGTATCACCTGGGTTTTATACCCACGTGTTACAGCTCACAGGCAACTGTGGCTGTGTGGAAGCGGGAGAAACGTGTTTGACCTGCACCTCTCAAGGGATGACTGAAGTATGAGCCAGGCAGAGAGTTTGAAAGAGTAAAGAAAACAAAAAATAGATACTGTCCTTGAATATAGAATCTGTTTTTGGTTGGTACCAATGAGGAGTTGTTGTCAGCAGTATGTCATTAACTGATAATGAATCAAGGTCAGTTTCAAAGACTCAGGTGGAATTTCTCAGGTGACATACTACAAACTCAAAGTGTGGTTATTGTTGTTCATCTGAAATCTCAAACAAATACAGAATTTCCCTAAGTATTACCTTATAAAACATAATTTGACATAAAATAATTTGAACTGACTTCATGATTCACAACTGTTATAAAGTAAGCGTAATTCACTTTGCAGTGATCTATAGAAACTGTGCAAATTTAAGAATTTCAGCCTATCTCTGTAATAAATTCTTTTTAGTTTTTGAATTGATTTCTATCAGTATTCTTTTATTTTCTCAAAATTACCCATAAGTTTATACTACTGTGGTGCCAAAAAAGTATTTTATATTTAATAATCCTTATGCATCTTTATTGTGCATTTTTAATCTACAAGAATCACTGCACAGTATTTTTTTAGTGTGAAACTGTGGCCAAAGAACTTTTTTAATGCACAGCAACAGCTACTCAGTGTAAAACGTGTGCTTGTACACCTAATAATTTTGCTGAGTTTTTGTGAGGTGTGCTCTGAGACCATGCTCTGTCTATACTGCTATTTTGATTTATACCAGTAAATAATCTCACTATCCTTGTCTGTGTTACATTAAACTCAAAGTTGTACATGACAGGATGAGTTCAGATAAAGATTTGGACTGATTCTGGAGCTTTGGAGAGATAAAGCATTAATACTTTCCAAAACTTCAGGAATGATTTGGATTTGGGTAAGGGCCCATGTCTGATTATGTTTAAATATTTTGACATGCGTGGTATTCTATTTTATGAGATAAAGAGATCATAAGAACTTCATTTGTGCTGTTAGTCTATACTGTGGAAACAAATGACATGTTTCACCCATATTGAAGAAATTCAGGATGAAAGATCACAGAGCAAATCATGTTAATATATAGCACATACAAGAAATATTACAATTAAGAATTTACAGATGTGTCTCAGGGATAGGCACTAATTACATGAGAAGCAATGTATTTAAACCCAAGCTTCCAAATTAGTCACCAAGATGAGCTTTCAGCTTTCTAGGCTTGTTTGAGCAAATATTGTGGTAACATATCACCATGGCAGAAAATTGTATTTTTAGTAAGGTTGAAAGGAGTGGCGGTAAAGATTGAGCAGCTTTTCTCCATTTCTCAAATCTGAGGGTGGACGATCTATACTGACCCTATTTCTGCTGAACTGGGATTCTCTGAAGCCTCAGGTACTGTTCAGTGTCACCAGCTGTGTTTCCCTCTAGATGCTTACCCTGATGTACAGCTTGATTTTTGTCCTGACACTGATTCAGTCAAGTACATAAGTGTCTAACCTACCCTTTGGTTGCAGTCAGTTTTAAAGAAAATTCACAAAACTTTAAGTCCCTTGCAAAATTGTCCCATAGTGCTCCAAACCAAGCAAGCAGAAGTTCTGCAAGGTGAGGGAAAAGAAGGCTTTAGCTAAGGCCAGTGGTTTACCAGCACACCAGAGGACACTGTGAGCAAAATCTGACAAAATGGAAGTTGATTTCCATCATTTCCCATTGCTTTAGGAGAGTTGATATATTTTTGTCCTGTTTATACGTTATTCTTTACCAGCAGATAGATGAGCACCTAGTCAAGAACTTGGACCATAACTTCAATATCTTATAACATTTGACATTTAGCTTTCTGGCAACTCACCAGAGTGCTCAGGCTTTAAATTTAGCACTCCATTTGATTTATTTGCCTGAAGATGACCACAGGGAAAATGTACTAAACATGAGATGATGTTTAAAGTAATATTTTAGTTATTATGTAAACCTCAAGTTGATTTTTTTTTTAATCCATGACTGTATTATAAAAATTTCATATTTAATCTTGTCCAATATTTCATAGAATCACAGAGTGGTTTGGGTTGGAAGGCACCTTTATGATCATCCAGTTCTAATCCTCTGTTTTGGGCAGGGATGCCATCTACCAGGTCAGGTTTCTCAGGGCCCCATCCAACCTGACCTACAGAGTTTACTGTAAATATGGATTATCTCTGTGTCACAGTTGGTGTTACTCATCAGAAAACACAGGAAATACCAGACTACAGCAAATCTATTTTCTTCAGCTCTGCCTGCTGATTGTGTCCAATATCTGGACTCTTCAGAGACTGCAAGAATTGCTTTCTTCTTTCTTACCCTTTCCCTGCATTCCTCCTTTCTGATATTTAGAAACTGTCTTAAATCCACAGCACAAAAGGAAATATGTAACAATTAGCCTTGAAAAAGGAATTATTTCTCTACTTACATGTAGGCATGTACATCACGCAAAGCGACAAGGCTGAATTCTAACTCTAGCTTCTAAATTTTACTCTGCTTTTAGAAATCATTAGCTTGTTTAAATATTGTTAATTGTCAGATATTCTTAAGTGTCATTAAATTGCAACACATAAAGTTAGAGAATCATGTTTTATGTACATGTCTTTAAAATTAATTAATTATGAATAAACTCCCTAATTGCACGGAAATACAGATGGAAGCAATCTTCGTTAAATTATAAATAATCACCATGCCGCAATCTCCATTGCAACAAGTGGAGTTTAAGCTTGCCAAGCAGTCTTAGAACTTTAATTAAATGTACTAAAAAAGCAATTTGATGCTTTAAAAGCCAAGCTGTTGTATGGCACTGAAGCAAATCAAATCTTCAGTTAGGTTTGCAAACCAATTTTTGCTGCTGACCTTAGAAATGCCAACATTCCCAGTTTAGAAATTTTATGCTTTGCAAGTTCAGTGCCTCGAAAAAAATATAAGACTGACTTTTGGAAATATTATTTAGGTGAAGACATACAGATAAGCAAGAATGATTTTCAGACATTATAAATTCACATGCTTAACAAGACTAGAAATTTTATACAGTATTGAGAGAAGAGAGCCTCTGTACGGTAAGAAAGAGTAAGATATGCCAGATGTCATCAGGCAAGTTTAGAGTTTATGGAGTGTAGACAAATATAAAGGAGCTTATGTTTAAGGTTGTCCCTTGACCCTTTATGACCTTCTGGATCTGTGAATCTACACTAAGAATAAGTAGAGCAAGAAGAAAATTTTGGCAGAATCTTGGCTGCATAACTCTCCCGTGAACTATCAACCCTGCATAGACATGTGTAACCTGGTACTTTGCTCCTGATAGACAATTCCTTCTTTAGTGTATTCTTCAAGTACAGCAGCTGAGCAATGCAAGGCAAATGTAGTGCTTGGCTTGGTAAGTAAGGCTCAGATCCCCAAAGGAATTTATCTTTTATTCATTCTTGGATACTTGACTTGAAATGAAGCTGAAGCATAAATGCTGGAAAGTGCAATAGGAATAAATGTTATACCAGTGCCTCCGGATCCCACGCTTCCGTGGTGAATCTCTACTTGACTTCTGAGGTCTGTTTTTACTTCAGGTTTAGCTGGAAACAGCCCTAGCCTGAGAAGTTCAGATATTATTTCAGGATTATTAGCATACATGTCTGAGGTCTTTTCACAAGACTGGGCATCCTGTATGGGTTTTTCTTCTAGTCTGGAAGGGCACAAATAATTTTGGTAGGTATTTATGCACATCCAGCAACTTCAGAGCATCTCAGATCAGGCATCCTTGTTTGAGTCAACCAGGCAAGTGAGCTGATGCCTCTGTGTTTGCCTTCTACCTAAACCTAATCAAGACTGAGGCAAAAAGCTTCACCCCCATCTGAGCTTTTGACTGGCTGCCTGTGGCCCGTTAAAGTGCATCTAATGCACAGAAAGATGATGACTCTCACTAAATCCATCTGGGACAAACCCTAATGTGCTGACAGTGGATCAGTAAGTAATTGCAGAGGTGGCTTTTAGTGTAATAATGTACCACTTAGACCACTTGCACAGGAAGTGAGGAAACTGGTTTCTCTTTCTTCCTCAGACAAAACGGACCAGACCCATATTTCCTCATTCCCAGGAGTGTGAATGACAGCCAGAATTTATGTCAAGAGGGTTAATGGGGGAGGGCAGAGGCACCTCCTACCTCTCCAATGGGGAAATGGATACAAGATTTACTGTCCCCAAGAGTGAATTAGGAAAAAAGAAATAAGCTCTAACTGTGTAATATGATGGTTAGGGCTCCTTAAGAAGAATGGAGTCACAGGTTTTGTTTCCCCCAGTTAAAGGCCTATTTTGTGTTTTCCAGTAAATCCTGATTGAATAAAATTAGAAGGTAAAGATCCACATTGTCAATTGAATGTCCCTATTCAGGTTGTCAGTAGATTTTTTTTTTACACTTGGCTTATCTTTCACCCTTACATTAAGCAGAAAGTGTAAAAATGTTTTTTTATGATGTTGCTAATTCAGAAAAATAAAATATTCCAAATAAGGAGGGTCAGGGAGAAACTTACCACTCTCTACAGTTATCTGAAAGGAGGTTGTAGCCAGGTGGGAGTTGTTCTCTTATCCCAGGTAACAAGTGATAGGAGAAGAGGAAATGCCCCGAAGTTGCTCCAGAGAATGCTTATATTGGCTAGTAGGAAAAATTTCTTAACTGAAGGAGTGGTCAAGCATTGGAACAGGCTACCTAGGGATGTGGAGGAATTCTCATCTCTATGTTTGTTCAAAAGGTGTGCAGACGTAGCACTTAGAGACATGGTTTAGTGATGAACACAGCAGTGCTGGGTTAATGGCTGGATTTCATGATCTTTGAGATCTTTTCCAACCTTAATGATTCCACAATTTTCTATTTTTTTCTTCTGAAAAAAGGAGTGTGTCTGGATGACTGAGAAATTAAAGACACAGACCAATTTGTTTTCAGGGAAATTGAGGATTGTAATGTATGTCCAGGACCATATCTTTAACACTGCAGCCTGCCTTTTTAGAGGAACATGTAGAAATGGTTAAATTTTTAATTAGAAAAAGTAACAGTGTCATTTGAAAAGACTGTTGGTGTCTCTGGTACCTCCCCAGTTCACTCCGAAGTAGAGATCTGCATTTACAGGGAGAACCTCTGAAGCACACCTTAGGTTTTGGTGTTGTACATTAGATCTGTAACTGGATGTCGTACATCCAAAGAGCTTTTGGATGCAGCACAAAAAATAAATGGGAAAGCAGGAAAGTCACAATTGCTTTAAAAGATCATATTTTCACATCTGCCTCGCAGGATATTTGGCAATTTCTTTTCTCTGTAGAAGGGGCTACATAAGGAAAGTACAAAGTTCTTTTGATCTAAAAAATCTCTGTGGGATTTAATAATTTATATCAGAATTTAACAGCACAGAGGAACCCCTTTTTATATACTGGAGTAATTTTGCTTTGCTTTTGTCAGATCAGCTCTACTTGAAACAGAGACTTGCTATTAATGGAACTGATCTATATTTCAATGTCTCAGATACTTTGGTGGCTTTCATTCTACCATATTTCACTCTGGTTCCAGTTCAGCAAAGATCTTAAACACATTTCTAAATCAAATAATTTCAGTGGGACTGAAGACCATATGTAGATGTTTTATAAAAATTGGGTCAGCTTATAAACTCTTCTTTATGATGCTTTTAATGAAGAGTAATATGTTGAGACAGATCCTTTTTGTTTCATTTTTTCTTTAGTAACTTACTCTACTGATTGAATATGAAATAAAGCACAAGTATGAGGGCTGGAAGAAAAAATCTTGTTATTTTCTTCTGCATAGAGCCATAGGAACAGGAATCACACATATCTGACTCAACCAATACAGTAGATGCCCTCATTTAAGATAGACATCTACATTTTCTTTAGGATCAGTGGGCAGAAATACATGTTTACAGTTAATTTTGCTCCTCTCCAATACAGATGCCTGAAATAACCCAAACTTCTGTACTCCAGAAGTGTCTGTTGCTCCTATCAGACTAAGAAGAGGACTTTCACATAGGCATTTTCATAGCAGATATCTGAGTTTGATGGATGAGGTGACATTCATCCCATGGGACATTTTGAGTAGAGGGGAGGAGGCCTATCAGACCAAGGTCCTCCTCACCTTCCATCTTCTCCCTGAGGCTGAGCAGCAGCAGACATATAGGCAAAGAGGAAAGGAACAAACCCATGTACAAAAATGTCTTGGTCTAGCAAATTTTCCAGTAATCACTGGTTTTAGAACTTCCTGATCTAGATTTCTTTCGGGCAAATCATGTTTAGTAACGCCAGTTGATTTACTCTCCATTAATTTGTTCCTTTTTACATCCATGTGTATTTTTTACCTCCATGAAATCCTGTGGTTATGAGTTCTATAATGTAATTACATGTTGTGTGGAAAAAAAAATTCTGCTTTGGTGTATAACTCACTCCTTAATTCTTTCATTATATATCTGCTAATCCTTGTGCTATGAGGTAGAATGAAAATTCACTCTGTTCATGTTCTGCATACAGTTTACGACTTAAAGCCCTCTGTCATTTGCCTCTATCAGTCATCTTTTTCCCAAGCCTAAGAATCCTAATGCATTTGCTCTTTCCTCATATGGAAAGCATTCAGATCTAGGCATTAGTGATGCAAACAGGATTTTCAAAATCAGAATTTAAATGGCTTTAGCACAAAGAAAGTCAACAATGACAGGGGAACTAGACTTCATTAGAACAAGTCCTCACCCTAACAGTGTGATATGCAATAAACCACACACAAATATTGAATGCTTATTAATCATTGTGGAGTCCATTATATCAAATTTGGTGTGGTTATTGTGCATGAACTTTTTTACAAAGCAAACTGAAGCTGGTTATTGTTTGAGCTATTAGAAAAACAAAATCCTTCAGCAGAAAAAAACCTGGACTCTAGGTTACTCTAGGTTACTTCTTTTATTTCCATTTTTATATATGAGACCCTTCAAGTTGGAATGAAGGGCATGCTGACTCTTCATCTCTGTATTAACAGTTACAAATCAGGCAATATCTTATGTCTATTTGGTTGTCTCCATCATTATGTGGAGATTGTATTTTGACATGAATTGGTGGATTCAGTCCAATTCCTAATTGAAAGAGTCATTAACTCACAGTGACAGGACAGAACAAAGAATTGAACATGCATGAAGGTATTTCATCTCCCTTAAGACATTTTTGTGACTCTACAATCAGTGGTGTAGCCAAACTTGTGTTCTGGGTTTGTTCCTGCTATTTATTACGAGTATTAGTGCACCCCCTCGAAGCTCCCATCAAAAATGGAGTCCCATTGCAGAATAACGTAGTGATTTCCAACATATTTTATGCACACATCATTCAGTGAGAAGTGTGTCTTCCAAAGCAAAGCAAAACAAAACAATGTGTTTTGCATGATTCACTTCACTTTGCTGCAAGAAATACAAAATAATTGAGCAAGACTGCAGTAAGTCTCCAATACTTTGTTATGGTTTTTAGCTGTACTCAGCAGAATGAAGTGACCCTGGTTCACAGCTCCCAAACTATCTTTGCAAAGGTGAAATTACACATTGAAAGGTTTCTGTAGAGGACATAATTCTGAAGGCTGACATTTTAAATGTGTAAAGTTCATGTAAAGGCACAATGATGAAAAAATGAACAACCTTTTCTCTGTGGTGTGTGACAAGTTCGAGTCACCATGATTTTGCTCTCAGTGGTTGTGCTGGAGAACAATATATTCACAAATTGTCAGCCACATTCACCATTTGAATTTGTGTGGTGTTTAAAGCCCTGCACTTGTCATCTGTATAAATAGGGTAAGAACATCATTCCCTTCACTAAGGAATTCATGATACAGGCAAGAGCTGGAAAGAAGCAGGCGGGGGTTCAGGTGAACAGACTCACATGCCAGTTGTGGTCTTCGTGCACTGTCAAAAAAATCCCTGTCAGGGAATGCCTTAGCTTTACTTTGGTGTTCAGTGCTTTAGCAGAACAGTATTCTGCTGAGGTCTGTCTCATATTGGAGCAATCTTCACCCATGCCTCTGCAGTCAGCAGGAGAGCAATTACCAGCTCCATGGCCATATAAAGGCCCCAGGAGTAATCTGTGACAGATTTGATGACAGCAGGGGAAATACTCCTGAGAATTGTAATTGTAAGGGCTAACTGCAGACCCAGATAGCTCTCAGCTGATGGTCAGGAACAGCCCCAGAGTCAATGGCTACTCAAACTTCAAAGATAAGAACATGCTCTGATTTAAGAGCCTATTTCTGTGGGCAAGGCTATGAACTCTTTACTGCTGTTGAAGACATCCATCAGCCCTTTGACATTAGCAGGATTAATTCCTGGTTAGAAGGGCAGCAATCTGGCTCAGAGACACACATAAATTTCTGCTCATGTGTTGTCATTTTTTTTCAAATGTGAACAGGAAAAAAAACCCAAACATGGGCAATGCTGGTTGCATAGAAATTCTCTCTGCAAGGATGTATAAGAATGGAATATGGTTCTAAGGATTTGCCTCTCCAGGATCACTGTCAGCTTATTTCAGCCCTGTGTGTCCTGGCCCTAGGGCTGTTTTCTGGTATGGTTCCCATTTATCAGTTTGTTACAAAGAAACATAATGAACTGGAAGAATCTGTCTATATCCTTAGGAAGGAAAATAAGTCAATGTATATTACAGAAAAAGTCACCTTTATGCATGTTGCATTTCCATTCTGATTAGTACACAAGGATTAGCTGGCTTTTGTGGTACCAAGATGATTGTGTCACAGCAAAATGAGTGTATTCGCATGGCGAAATCTTTCACCCTGTTCAATCTGGGAGTGTTAAGGACATCCCTTTGGTGACTGTAAAAATTGATCTCTGTGTTTCAAAGGCTCTTCTGGACCTCTTCTTGAAACAGGGAGATGATCAAAGTATTGAAAGTCTGGCCTCAGCTGAGAAGTTCAGCAATGCTCATTCAAAGATTTGTCCAGTAGAAACCAGACTGTACTCAGGTCTCCTCTGAGATTAGATGGCAGTTGTTAGGAGACAACAAAAACTTGGGCTTAATTTAAATATATAGTAATCCTGTAGCTGCTCTAGGCTCTTTCTCTGCAGTGCCACCAAGGAGAGCAGTCACAAGTCAACAGTGAGACAGTCCTTTCTATTCATGATAAAGTCATTCAGAAAAATGGAATTCTAAACTGAAAAATTAACATTTTCAAAGTTGGCTGCTGGAACACATCCTTTCAGTTCCAAATATTTATATCCATTCCACTCATAAGAAAATGAATATCCTTGTTGTCTGTTTGTCAGACTAGGAAGACTGAAAAATAGACTTCTCACAATAATGCCTGTAATTGTGCAATTCATGGATTAAACTGCTAATGCTCTGCAATGAGGTAACAGGGACTAGTCCAATTTCAGCACATATTCTTCTCCAAATTTCAGAGTGGGTACTTTTGAAAGAAATATGCAACCTTTTGCCTCTGACTGCTATAACTAATAACCATATTTTTTGCTTATGTGTTAGAGAGTGAGATAAGGGGTTGTGGATCAGAAAAGCCAAATTTTCTGAGATTTGAGCTGAAGTCCATCACTGGAAACTACAGCAGTTCATCCTGATTATGAAGTGGCCCAGAAGAAGGCCTAAGACATATCAACCAATGTGTTACTTCCATGCGGCGTTAGTGTATACTTTGCAGATGGAATATAAGAAGATAATGAAATACATTCACATTTTCATAAAATAAAGGCTGTATTACTCTATAGCATTACACAAGCATGGTGTCATGAGATGAAACAGAAAGTCTCCCAGGCCTGTTTCTTCAGTAATGCTTGTGTTTTGGTTCAGTCCCCAAGGTTTCTGGCTTATCAGATGCAGACAAAGTGAAAAGAAACAGTACCAGTGAAAACTGCTATAGATCCATACATCGCGTGATGCAGTGTGGAATGAGACTGAAATGTGTTCTTTAATAATGAATACTAAAGTCAACATTTATAATAGTAACAGGAGATACTGAGTTTTCTTTTCATTTGAAGGTCAAGAGTTAATGTCATATCTCAGCTAGGAAGCTTAGACATACAGTGCCCCATTTATTACTACTGCAGTGTGTCAGTCGGACGCCAGCAGACAATGTCAGTATCTGGCACAGTTTCGTGAGGAATGAAGTTTTTACAAAGGCATGATCACTTCTGTATTAAAGTCTGATTATATTATTTCTTAGGTAAACTGCAACTTCTCTGACACTAAATGTTTTCTGGCTGACTGAGACCTTTGCTGTGAATGACAACATATTTTTTGCCTTTTACTCATTGCTCATTTTAGCTATGGAAGGGAGCAGAGTTGGAAAATGCTGTCCTTTGTAGCATTTAATAAGTCAAGGCTCTTCTTTGTGTCCTGAACCCACCATATTCCAAGTCAATAAGGTAATAAGCCAAATCCAGTTGTTCATCTCTATACTTGTGTGCATGTGTTTATAAGAAGATTGACATTTGATCGTGAGTTTTTGCCAAACACAGACTTATAGTGTCAACACCAGTTGGAGAAATAAGCAGGGAAGTATTCAGGGAGCCACATGCAGACTACTGTGTATACAACACCAATCCTGGAGGACCAGTCCTAAAATCAGGACCTTAAATCAAATAATAGGCTCCTGTGACTGTCCCTCCCTGTTTGTTTTCAGTACCATTTGTAGAACATCAGTGTTTTCATCCAGTATTAATGGGAAAATCTGAGTATCCCAGTTTATGTTAAGCCTCAGTTGACCAAGTCATCATTCTCATGCTCAGTGGTGAATATTGGATTGCATCTTGTGCTCTTTAATATTCCCTGTTTGCTTCTGCAGATGTAGAAGTCATGGATTAACAAGAATCATTGTTACGCAAATGGGTGTTACTTAAAATGCCTTTGAAATGATAAAAAATCTTGCACAGAGGCACTTCCAGATGATTTTCTAATACGCTGATGTAAGATAATACAGAAAGAAGATCAAATCTCCACTTATGTCATGTAAACCACTGCTGAATATCTATTCAGCATATTCAGATGTTCGGCTGTGATTGCTGAGACATACAAGTTTTGACACATCTTATTCAGAGATTTGAGATACCACCTGGAAGAGGTGAAAGAGTTTGAAAATGTAATATATGTACCTAATTTAAGACTTTTCAGAATTCTCTATTGACTGAAGAAGTTGTAGAAGTTTGACATTAAAATCACTGAGTAGACATTTAAGTCTCAGAGATTTAAGTTTCAGAGATTCTGAATAGAATTCAGAGATTCTGAGATTTAAGTTTCAGAGATCTCTGAATAGAATTCAGAGACTGTGAATAGAAACCTTTTCACCTGCTCATACTCTCAGGAGAGGCATCTTTTCTCTCCTGTGAGGTAAGGAAAGAGAGAACTGCACAGACAGCAGTTTGGTGAGGGTATGTGTTCTGTTGCGTGACTTCTGGTGGGGAGGAGACCAGCCTCTTTTTTTTGAGTGTCACAGAACACAGCTTGATTTCTGTGAGCTGGGGCCAAAGTTTTCTTTCTTTTCTTTTTTTGTCTCCCTGCTCCCCTCCTTCCTTCCCCCCACATGGTGTCTGCTTTCAAGATTGCTTCAATAGCCAGCATTGTAACATACAGAGATGGATTTCCACAAAATTAATTTCAGGGCTTGGATAGGAACTGATTATGAATCTTTGTAGTCCTACAGATGAAGTCATTAAGAAAGAACTCAGAGTGGAATGCAGCCAAGGTTCTTAGCAAGAGCATGGCAGTGACTGCACAACAGAATATGGGAAGAGTAAGAAAAATGACAGAACATAATCATTTCATACCATTCATTAGTTTCTCCAAACAATGAAAGAACACAGTGGCACATGTTAAATCAAAACAGGCCTCTAAAAAAGTAGCAAAACTACATGTGTGATCCAGCAGGATTTTGAGGTGAAAGATATTTGGATGACAACCTTAATTGTCACAAATCTATTTGAAATACATCATAATATCACAGTGATTTCAGTGGTATTTTAAAGAACCATTTAAAGTTCTTCATATGTAGTACTGTAATATAGTAAATAGAATTATAAAAATTGCAACAGTGCAACAGTGGATATGAACAACTTATGAAGTTATATACTTCATTATATTATAAAATAAGTTGATAATTTTCCATCATATTTTTAGTAGATTTTTTTTCTTGATTTATTTTTTCTCTTTAAAGGAGAGGGAAGTAGCAGTAGAAAAGAAGAGTGGTTAGTTCCTTAATTAAACTAAGTTTTGCATCATGCACAATTTTATGGTGCTCAGTTAACAACATTACCCACAGCATTCCCATTAACATCATTTATGCCATCACAGTTGTTACAAGATTAGATTTGTTCTAAAGACCTGTAGTTTATTTTTCAAATCACTATTTAATCTTCAAAAAAAGCATTCCTCAGTTACAAAAAAACCCCACAAACAAACAAACATGTATATGTCTAGGTTTTTAACCCCAAGCACTTTCAGCTGAATGCAAAATATAGAAAATATTTGGACAAGACATATGTTCGGGATGGATTCATTTTATTCCCTTTTCTGTAACTCAGCTGCCCAGACTACCACTTGGAATCTGGAAAAGAAAGGCTCAGTTTCCTTCTCTATCTGATCTGTACTAGGGATTTCTAACACATCCCCAGAGATGACTCTTCAACACTGAAAATGGGATGTCTTGAAGGATTCATGATCTGTAATTCCTGCAACCCTGTGGATAACTAGTTCAGACATAAAAATGATCTGATAAACAGCTGAGACAATTCTCCCTTTGAAGTTGGTTCTATCTACAGATGAATGTGTTGTTGAAAGAAGTATTTCTCCTCTTCCGCTCATGCTATGTCCATATGCCCCATGTTCTGGCTCTGTGACCCACAGAGGTGACTCTAATCCCTCTCTGGGATATTTAAGAGTTTTGTACAAAGTCAAACTGCTTCAAAAGCAATCATGGGAGAGCATCAAACATTATTTCATAGAATCATAGAGTGTTAAATGAGTTGGAATGGACCTTAAAAATCATCTAGTCCCAACCTGCCTGACACAGGCAAGGACAGCTCCCTCTAGACCAGCTGCTCAAGGCCTTATCCAATCTGGATTTCATTATGCATTTCTTTGCATTACTCATTTCTCATGAAAGGGTGTAATTTCTGTTGCAGGTTACAGCTACACATCCCAGTGGAGTATTGCCCAGAGAAATTATTTTTCTCCAAAGCACATAGAGATATTATAAGAGACTTATACCAAAGTTATCAGACTCTGCTTCTAAGATGGAGCAGCTTCATGCTGACTTGCTGGGCTGGCTTCAAGGCACATCCTTTTGTTCAGGTGTCTGTGAATTACAGTCCCTATCAGAGTTGCTGAAATGGCCTTAGGTAACTCAGATAGAAATGGATTTGCTTCTTGACACAGCATCAATAGTGGTGTCAATTCATGTAAACTGTAAGCCTCTGAGATTTGAATTTCTGTGTTAATTTTCCTATGCTCTATTTATATTTAGTGAATAGAAACAGAAATTCTTGTGGCCTAATTTATCTCATCTACTGAAATATTTCAGATGGATTGCTAAGATATTCCTTTTTCTGACCAATTACTGTAAAGAGAGCATCTGTTCAGCAGCACATGCATATACTGTATTTAGGTGACAAGAATCTCACCTTAGTTGTCTGTCACTTGCTTCACACTTCTTGCATACCAAGAACACATCATTATACTGGTCCTGAGCGTCTCAGTGCTCCAGGCAGAATTCACTGATGCACTGGGGATTGAATAGCACAGAGGAATTTCGTAGATGTGAAAGAGTTAAAGTGACATTTTGAGGTTGATATTATGAGCTGATAAAGCAAAAAAAGCAAATAAAAGAGCAGAATTGCAGAGAGAGAAAAGGTTCATATGTGCTGACATGCCTGTCCTGGCACAGTTTAGCTTAATCCACCCTACTTGCTTTTTTCACCCTATACTTCAATCCTCCCTTCCAGAAACAGATTTAGGTATCCCTTTATCTCTGTGAGACTGTACTTCAGTTACCTTTACTAGTAACTTATTCCATATGTCTCCTTCTCTAAGAGTGAAGCAACCCTGCCCAAGTCCCTGTTTGCTCATTCTTACCTAATATTTCAATTTAGTCCCTTAGTTTTCTCCTTTAAGTAGTAATAACAAAAGCCCACCCTTTGAGGTTGCTTTATATTTTCACTCCCCTTCTTAATATTGAAAGTTTCAACCACACCATCTCCCAGATTTTCTTGCCCATGGAGAATGGCACCAGTTCCCACAGATTTTCTTCAATTAATCAGAACTATTAAGAACAAAAATTTAAAATTTCCTCTTTTTATTTTTTCTTTATCACATAGCAAGATCTTGGTCCTGCAAAACAGGCTTTAATCACTTAATTGGTGGCTAATCCAATATAGCAGATAGGATCTAATACTTTCTAAATGCTAACTTGGAGGACAGAGAAGCAGAACATAGTTTCATGTCAAGTAGTCATAACACACATGGGCTTCTCCAAGTCATGCCACTAGGAATAGGTGGAGCAGTATAGTACAAGCAGAACCAGCAAGAAAGAGAAAGGAAAGGTCTGAAAAGCTCTGAGATTTCTTCTTGAAAGGAAAATGTGTTTTAAACATTTTTCTGTTAGCATTGGTGCTAATGGTAAAAAATCAGATTTTCTTATCTAGAGAATTATAGTGAAATAATAAAGCACTGAGGTGCCAGAGTAAGCCTTTTCTTTTCTTTCTTTTACAAAGATAATATAATTGTTTTCATATACCTTCAAAGAGGATTAACGTTGAAGAGATAAAAATGGAAATATGGAGAGGAAAAAGACACTTTTTACTGCCTGATTCTCCTCTGTCTTACATTGAGCTCTAGTTTACACTGGCAACTGTCCAGCGGCTTGCTGCTGATTTATACCTTCATTTGTGAACTTCAAGCTCTGAGAACAGGCTGCTGTTATAGTTAATACACTAGACATAGATTAAAACAATTTGACTTTAATTCCTGGTGTTGCCAAACTGTCCTAAAAAAGAACCTAAGAAAGATGTTTCTGAAAGCAGATCTGTGATTTGGGAGCTTCCTATCCATTTTGCTCAGTTGCTTAGGTGCTCTGTCTGATCAGTTTCCCTTGAAAAAGGTTTCTTGGCTGTATGCAGAAAGAGATTTATAGGTCTGCATCTTTAGATACCTTAGAATTTTTCATGGGCCACCTTTTCAACTTCTCCTGAAGTTGTAAGCCCTGTAGGTCCATTTCCTTTTTTTTAGCATGGTACTTTACTTTTTTTTCCAGGTCTCCCTAAGAATTTGCCTCAACTTCATTTGTCCTCTCATCTCTCCCATGTTCAAGTGCACATACAAAAACCTCCTGCCCAATCCACTTGGTGTTCTTCAATGTACTTGGAATATGAGATTGTGCAAAAAGTATTGATGAAGATTTTGCATTCCCAGATTCTGCTATTAATACATAGCCATGGGGTTAGGACATATGAGGAAAGTAGAAAGGCTGCCTTTCTTTTTATCTATGAAGAATTTGAACTTAACTTGCCCCACGTTTTTTTCAGTCAAAACTGCTCCACTTTAGGCAGAATCATTAAATATTAACTGGGCCCAAGACAGTGACCTGGTCTGCTTCTAGCTCTTGCTCTACAAACTAGTTAATATAAACCAAGGAATAATTAACTAGAAAAAGAAATAGAACCCAGAGCTATTTTTGTTCAGGTGAGTTCTATAAGTATTAAAAAAATGTTTTCTTTTGTTTTGACCTAATTTGTATGCTAATATTCCACACAAAATACAGCTGTTTCTACACTAAAGAAAGACATCTTGTAATATCTGAGTCATATCAATTATTCTTCTAGAGAGTAATACAATGGATTTGGATTACTATAGGTATTGTGAAAGAATAGATTAATTATTAATTTCAAGGAAAAAACCCAACAACTCTCAGAGCCACACATTAAATAGGAGGTGAGGAAGTTGAGTGTTCTACAATCCTACAAACTCGCTTTTGTGTGGTGGTACTTTGAAAGACAAAAGGTGAATAAGACCTCCAGTGAAAATTTGATGCTTTTCATTCCCAAGAAGGAGACCTTAGGGACCAGGGTAAGAGTGTAATGTCTTGAAGGAGTTTTATTGTTTCCTACAGGCCATAATAAGTAGCCCCAAACTAAGGGATTCAGGGCTTATTAAGGGTGTTTCAGTACTGGAGGTGGTATATTTTACATGTATGACCTCCCAGTGGAATTCACAGCCTCTGAAACTGTAACATCAGCTTCCCACACACTGAGGAGCAAAAAATAAGCACCTGAAAACAGAACTCAGAAAAGCCAGAAATCTGAGTGAATAAGTGCCTGGAATAAGTCAAGATGGAAACCCTTAGGAGAAGATAAGGATTACTTAAGTAGTAAATCCTTCCATTCAAAAAGAAAACAAACCACTTTCCCTTCATAATAAATAACTCATCACACCAAACGCTCTGACATTAGATTAGATAGCTCAAATTCAAATCTGACTTAAGGGATTTGAACCTACAAAACATACCTTCACTGTCTAAATCTTCAAACAATGAAACTCACTGAGGTATAGGTCTTGTTGAAACTTGACTAAAAATAACATCTGAGAGAGAGGAAAAAATAACTGTGCTGCAGGTGACTTCAGGCCACACTTTCTTAAAAGACAGATTTAATTCTCTAATTTAGCACATACTTGAGTACTTCAGAAGAGGTGAAAATATTTCAGAAAAAAACCTGATTATTGCCTGAGGTGGTATTCTAGACCAAGGGACAGGACATCTCTGGGAGGTGAAAGTGGACTGGAAGCCCTGTGCAGCTGTTTGTGACAGAGGTGCACAACTCAGCCCTGCCAGAGCCACCCAGTCACTTGGAGAGCAATGCAGGCTGTGTCATGGAGCCGGCTCAGCTCCCACACACCCCAAGGAATCCACCCTTAGGAAATACAGGCCTAATGTAGAGGGGGATGGAGTGCCTGCAGGAGTTACCTCTTCCACTTCACTGTGGAGAAACCAGGGACATGGAGTTGAGGGATTCTGTGATTCTGAGTGTCCTAGAAAATGTCTTCCTCAAACTCTCTGCACGTTATAAAATAAGGATGATGCTTTGTCCTACTTTTGTCTCTTCCAGTTTAAGTCATTTCTACCCTGTACTACCCAGCAGTCTTGTGCCATTTCCCAAGCTTGAGGCATGTGAAAACTATTTGTTATTGTAATAAAAGTAATAACAATAGGATCATCTTGAATCAGTGCTTCTCTCCATTTCTGACTGATTTAGGCTGCCTGTGAGGCCTAAATCTTATAATTAACAAATTTTCTATCAGAGCTTTTATGTATTTTGGCAACAGCTGTTAAAATGTGATTATATGCTGAGAGCTGGTTCTAAAATGGCTCTATAATGTTTTTATAGAAAAAAATCTTAGTTTACTTTTCATGATTAAATTGTACTGTGATTTATATTTAACACCTCTGTTTTCCATTGTCAGCAAGAGCCAGTATTTGCAAGCATTCATTTTACTGACCAGAATTTTATGAACAGTACAGAAAGCTCACAACAAGCTGGTATTCATTACTAGAAGTATAGAATTTTAAGATTAAATTTATAGTTTAATAACTCACTGATATTTTCACCAGGAATGTGTTCACTGTTGGATATCCAGTTGTTTTTTTAAATTTAGGCCAGCCATCAGAAATTAATGCTTGCTTCTTCTGAACTTAATCTGATTTATAAACCAAAGAGCATACATACACACACATGTCCACACTCTATCATCTTACACAAAGTGCAAATGATATGTGACATGACATTGCATAGCCTGTTGCTTTATATCAATACTGTCAAACAATATTGAAGTGAGAGTTTAAAGCAATGGCTTACAGGAATTCCAGTAACACATACAATGTTTTGTTTCTTCTGCTTCTGAACTCACCGTTTGAAGCCTTTCTCAGTGATGGAGAAGAATAACAAGGATGTTCCATAGCACTGAACGAATAATTGACAACAATGTTTTCTCACTGAGATATATAATTATATAATTATGTAATATTATATAATACAATAGATATATGTTATATAATGCAATACTTTTGTGCTCCAAGATACACATTCTCATAACTTCATACATAAATATAAATATAAACATACACATGTATGTCTACTTTTGAACCTGTTAAACAGCTCCACAAAATGAAACAGTCCTATAAATATACCCCTTTTATCGAGAATAAGTATGTGTAACTGTGCTGAACCCAATACAGCTGTATCAGGTGAGACTAAATAAAAATTTGGCCCAATATAAAATGACATTAAATAAAAATTTGGCCAAAATCTCCTCAGCTAGACCTACACAGTGTAATAGCCTTTTTTATTGTATCAGCAGCTAGGTTTCAACTCATGTAAAGAATTACTAGTTGTACCAATACCATGATGAAAATCTTGGTGTTGAATACTGTTTAATTCTTGTAAATCTGAGGTAACAAAAGGTAATAACTACTCGTATTTCTCTTTAAATGAATTTTCTTAGTAATGAAGTAGCATGGATTGAATCAGTGTTCAAGTAATGGAAGTGAAAAATATCAATAGAATGTATCAGGGTAGGAACAGCTGGGCTTTTAGGCTGGGCTTTTAACATTTGTTAAATTGCTGAGGAGATTGGTGTAACTCTATAAAAGGCAAAACCAATTTTTTTTTCATGATATATTAAAAAAGTCATGTATTGAAGGAAAAAATTATATGACTTGAAATAAACACGGGTTTTGTATTGAGATTTTAGAATATAAGTTAGCAACCAAGTAAATTTTTGGGGAAAAAATGAAAAAGTTAATATGTTAAAAAAATACTCCAAAACCCACCATTGTCTTCTTTTCATTCTCAAACACATTCATTTTTTGAGGCTAGGGATGACATTTTTTTTCTTTTTTTGTCTGACAAAATATTTTATTGCAAGGATTTATCCTATTCAGCTGCTGGCACCTTTAAAATTGTTTTCTTTCTTCTACAGTCTATGGTTTTAAGGATTTCAAGAGGCATCTCATTTAACATATGAGAAGACAGTATTTTCAAAGGTTTCCCCTAGTAAATTCCCTAGGTATTAATGAGAATTGAAATTTGTCCATTTGTCCATTTTTTGATTTGACAGAAATTCTGAGAGGGTTTGATTCCAGGCTGAGTGAAGAACCACTCACTGGCAGAGCCACATGGCCAGTGACCTGAGCACAGGTCAATTTCACCTGAAGATCAATTAGCCTCAATGTACACAATTAAGATCTATGCATTTGGCCAAGCAATGACATTAAGGTTTGTAAGCCAGGAGGGCAAGGCTCAGTAATTACTACTGTTAATGACCTATCTGGAGAAGGCTTTAAGCACCAAGAGGATCAGGACTTGGTGCTCATGGATGCTCTTAGGGGACCACCAGAGGACCTTGACAGCAGGTCTGTATTTATCAGTGTGGCTCACTGATAGCAGTGCTTGGCTCACATTACTCACAGGTGTGAATAACTGCTGAAGAGGAGTCTGGGCCACTGAGTCTCAAGTTGTATTTCTCTCACTTTCAAGTTGGAATCCTCAAACATATGTTTCCCAGCCAGGATTGTACTTTTTTAGAACTTTGGACTCAACATGTTTCCACTAATTCCAGTGAACGTGTTTTAGACTTTTCCTTCATTTGTCTGGAAAGCATCCAACACGTGACATGATTTCTCTTTCCTCTCTATCAGTTATTCTTATGCTAAGTGGAGATAAAAAAAAGCACAGAAATGTTCCCAATATCACTTACTCATTTGCACAGTCTTCTACCCTCCCACACTGCCGGCTGTGCTCAAAATCCCTTGTCTTCAGTTACATACTTAAATAGGTTTCCTTTAATCTTAAACTATTTCAAATGTAAATTGAAGGGTGTGATATTGCACCCACTGAAGTCTTTCCAATGTGTAGAGATGGCCCAGCTATAAAGAAATATCACCAAGGGAGCTCTGATGCAGAGGGGAAGCTGAAAGCATTGAACAAAAGGCTGAATAAAGACAACTATTTCATGAGTGACTGTGTTCAAATGTAGATGGCAATGTTGTACTTTCTCTGCCACTGGTGGATCTCAGAAAGCCAGCCCTTATGAGGCCAGAGACTTGACTTTACCATCAGGTCCTTTTTTGTCAGAATAATCAACAATGAAATTATTTTTCCAATTTTCAGGAGGTCAGAAACAATACACTAAGGGCCTCTTGCCTCAGCTGTCTTCACAAAGCTTTCTGTGAAGATTCCCCATTGCCTTATACCTGGTATAATAGGACTTTGTGGTTTGTGCCCTGCTCACAGAAATTATAAACATGGAGAGTGAATGAATGGGGCTGTGTGATCAGGAGATCCATCTCAGTAAATATTTCCTGGTAGATGGCTGTAAACCAAAATACATAGAAATCCCCAAAACTCAGAGCTGTCACTGGTTATTGCTACCATTATTGTTGAGGAATGCCTTTAAACTGAAAGAGAGTAAGTTCAGATTGGATATTAGGGTGGTGAGGCACCGGAACAGGCTGTCCAGGGGAGCTGTGCATGTCCCATCCCTGCAAGTGTTCAAGGCAGGTACAATGGGGCTTTGAGAAACCTGATCTAGTAGATGGCCCTGCCCATGGCGGGGTGCTTGGAGCTAGATGAATTTAGTCCCTTTCCTACCTAATATTAAGAGAAAGTAATGTATGTTATGAAAAATGGGATTTTCTGTTGAACAGACACTGCTACTCACAACTTGAACCATGTAGTTTTCTACATTTCTAGACCTTTCAGTAATTACTGCCACTTATGAGAATTCCATGGCAATAGTAATATTTCAGATATTTAACTTGGTATTAATTCTAATCTTGTGAAACATTTTCACATATTTTCCAAGCTAAAATCATAAATGCCTGAAGGAAATGCTTGGTTGTATTATGCAACTGGTAATCCATGGATATGTTTAAAAAGAATTGTAAGCAACAGGAATTATTCATATCCTTTTACTCCTGCTCTTTACCTAGCATAACTCCAGAGTGAAAAGCATGATTTTGAACCACTGATTCATGGTTAAAGGATTTGCTCTCCAAATTTTGTTATGTTATGGTGGATATGGAAATGGAAACCTTGCAAGTGAGATAATTTTGTACTGCTGCTGGTATTCTCATATACCTCTTTCCCACAGCTTTGATGGTGTTGTTTTCAGCTAATAGCATGCAAAAACTATTTTGTGAAACATAGAACATTTCTGTGGTTTTATTAAGGGATATTTAAAAAATATAGAGCTCCACAGCATTTCCTGAAGGATTTAACCTTGATTCTCTTTAATGAGCAAGTAATGCTTATCACAAACCTGAAATGTGTTACTGTAAATTTTCCAGTGGTTATAAAACACCTTTTTGTCCAGAAACTTGCTTTAAAGCACTGTTGCAAAAACACCCCAATGCCCTGGACCCTGTATTTGATAATGGAAAACTGGAAGCCAGCATTTTTAACCATCAAAACTGGTATAAAAAAAAAAAAAAACAGTTCTGAACAGAAGTAAAATTTAGCATTCATTTCCGTATAACCAAGTCTAAAAAAATTAACTATTCAAAAATATATTTTAGATTAAAGAAAATAAAAAGAGACATGCAAATTCTTGTTTAAGGTATAGCAAATTAATTCTGCTAATCGTAGAATGTAGAGCTGAATCTGAATTGTAGACTTTTGTTCAGCCAGAAGGAACCTCTAGAGCTATCTGATCCAACTCTTTTCTCAAGAAAGGTTTAGTTAAAGTAGGTGCTCAGGACCTTGACCACTTAAGTGTTGAATATCTCAAAATACAGTCTGTGCATCAGCCTGTTAGGTATTTTTAGACTTATTTTCCTAAGATTGAATAATTCAATTCCTCCTTAGAGGTCACATTTCACTATTAGATTCGTTTTTCTGATAAAGTCTCTTATGAATAATGAGAAGTATAAACTCTGCTTATACAAGCTGTAGTACAGGAGGAAGCAAACAGGAACTTCATCATCTGTAATTTACACCTAATTAAATTAGCCTCATGTCTTGGATCATGAACTCAGCTTATATAAAGACAGCCTTGTAGTTCAGACAGCCTTAAGATGACACAAAATTCATGTTCCTTGGAGCTCTATGTAACTACACCCATAAGCCTCCAACGGCTCCAGCTTTGACACCTCTTGGAAAAATAAATAAAATTGTAGTGGAAGATCAATGATGGGGAAAAAATTCCTAAAAATAACACACAACAACAAATTTGCAAAATCAAATCGTAGTTGTAAGTAAAGCTTTGAACTAAACCTCAACCATTGTGGCATCTCAAAACCTGGTGAGAAAAGCATGTTGCTCTTACAGAATGTAAACTTCCAGCTAAGAAATACAATTCTCACCCAGGAATTCCTATAGGTGAACTAATACTAAGATGAAAGATTGGTATCAGCAGAAGCCTGGGTTGTGTTGCTGTCCTCTGCTGTGGGTGCTCCCATATGAAGTTGCTGTAAAACACGGTGTTTTTTGCTGTGCTGTGCAAGAGGCTTTTTTGTTTCAGACCAAGGTGAGACTTATAAATTTCTTCTTTCATGTTTTCCTTTCTTTTCTGCAGAAGTAAATCTGGACAGTCACTGTCAACATAACCATCATCTCAGTGATTGCTTGCTGGCTCTTTCATGTTCTTCTGTTAACCCACTAAGTGGGAGATTATTCAAACCACAAAGCTGTTTTGATTAGTTATTGAAAACAGAATTGTTTTAATAAGACATCTTTATCTGAGTCTTTTTGTAGTGCCATAAGAATAGAAACAAATACACTGTAGACAATCAAACGATAATTTTATTTACAATTTTTCTTTTTAAATTGGAAGTTTCACAGGGAATCTGCATCACAAACTGATCCATATGTTTTAAACAAGAAATATAATCTTATTGGAATATGCTTCAGGATTCTTGGGTCCATGAACCTATAAGGAAAAGGCAAATCATGTGCAAATTAAAGGAATTTTAAAAAGGAACTTGGGAAAGAGCTGGTGCAAAGAGGTAAAATGTCAGCAAAAGCAGTGCAGGTAAGTTAACTTACAGCAGTAGAAAATCTGGTCAGAATTTTTTCCTATAGGAATTCCAGTAACTTTGTAAAGATCAAATTACTTTGTTCTCCTGGAATTGTGTGGAAAATGTTGTGACATCTAGAAAAACTTCTTGGAGAGATTTTCTGTATTTCCTGGGTTTGGATAGGCTGTGAAGCTCATAAAAAACCCTCCCTCTGAGCCAAATGTAGTAAATTTAGAAATACAAACATATAGCTGATATTCATTTTCTTCATCCTCAATGAAAAAGTTTCAGCTCAATTGACTCTGAGTTCTGATTCATTATACTAAAAATGTCATCTGTCCATCTGCCCCACACATATTCTTGAAATGCATATTGTAAGCTATGTATTTGAAGAAGAGATTAAAGAAGTTCAGGTTTAGCAGATAATTAAATCACTCAAAAACTGGCCTGTGATCACAAGAGTTAAGATATCTCATTAACTTGGATCCCAGCTTAAAGACCTTGACTGAAATTGTCAGCTTGCTGAAGCCAGTGGGATTTCTATTGTTTTCCATAACTTCGAGATCTCAAACATCCTTTGAATATATCTTCTAAAATATTCCATCAGAAACTATTTTTATTGGATTGAAATTCTCACTTCTTTATCAGGATATGATCATTATTACCTTTTGCTTAGGGTTCAGACTGTCTTTGGAATAAATGTTCAGAATTACCTTCCACTGCTCCTCATAGGTGACATGACTGATTTTCTCACTGGCTGCTCTCCATGCAATAAATTGATTGAGTTGCAAGAGAACAATTGGAAATAAAGCCCAGTATTTTCCAAGACCCTAAGGAAAGCAGTATTTAACCTTCCTTGAAGTCAATAGCAATTGTACACTTAATTCCTTTAGGCTTTTTTGATTATTTCATTCCTCCAGTTAATAAAAAAGTAAAGCTTTTTGGCCTCCTTTATAGAAAAAAAAATATTCTATACATCCCAGTGTACCTACTATTGAAAAGGAGCTGTTCCCTTCTCATTTTCTAAGTTCCTTAATTTTATCCACATGCCTCTCACCAGTGTCTGTGCCCAGACTGAGAAGTGAGATGTGTGTCCAAATGTATTTCTAGGAACAGACTGCAGAGCCTATTAGGCTTTAAAACTTGATTGCCCATCAGCTGTTCTCTGTAACTGTTTGGTTATTTTTTAACTTTAACAGAATACAAAGAGTCTCAAAGCTGAGTGATTTTAACTCTTTCTCCCCTCTTCTTAGTTCACATTACCTCTACAAGTCATTGCTTAGCATCTGTAAGATGGGATCTTAGCCCTGAATTTCTGCAACAGGGAATTCCCCGAAGTGCTCTAAATTCAGCAGTGCTTACACACATGAAAAGGTTACAACAATATCGCAACATCAGGGCCCTGTAGTCTGTCAGGACTTTTCCCTTCTGTTCCTGATTTTTATCTCCTTGTTGATATAGCAACTTGCTCTTCACTACAGATGGCAGGGAGAAAACCCTCCCATGGAGCAGCTTTTCATCAAAAAACACCGTTCCACCAAAATGAGAATGCTCTGTGAAAATGCTTCAGTTCTGAATTTATTTTGTTCAAAGGGAAAAACAGGGAAGGATGCACCAAAGAAGGGGCAGGCCTGGAGTCTGCTGCCCCTTGTCTTAATACTATTTTTTTTTTTTTTTTTTTTTTGGGGAAGGGNAGACAGTGACAACGTCCTCTTGGATGTAAAACTAGCATAAGCATAAGCATCAGGAATGTTGATCTGCTCCTACTTAGCCAAGAGTGCAGAAACAAAGCATCCTTCTGTCTGTGGCAGTGGCTGCACTGCTCTGGCTTCAGCAAAATTGCAGAGAGGACCTGGGCTTGACTGGGTGCTTTGGGCACTTGCTTGAGAAAAATTAAGTGTAATTTTGGGTAACTTGAAGTGATTTTTTACAGTCTAAATCTTGCTCCTTAAGAAAATTTAAGAATTTAACTAACAAGCACATGCACTCAAGTTTCAGATACTTCATTTAGCCATGCATAAAACAGAAGAAAACCCTTCCTCCAGACTAAAATGTTATTTATTGGAAAAACATTTTACAAAATGACAAAAAAATTCTTGCTCTATAGGATCAGATTGTGCTGGAATTGTAACTACACATAGAATTTAAAAGATCCAAGTGAGAAAACATCATTTATCTTTCTTTTTCTTGATTTCATTTTGACACATTAGTTAAAAAATCAAAACACCAATCCATCAGCTGAATATAGTTTGTTCCAGGTCAGCATTTTTGAAAATAATGTCATTTTTTTCTATCATCTAGTGTGTCAAATACACATATAACAATGTTTCACACTATAATCTATTAATCCATGACTCATGAATTTTAGAATAAAAATAATTGTTTATGAATAATTTTCTACAGTGTATTTTTTTTCTAATTGAAACATTGTTGTATTGTTAGGACAAAAAGTCTGAGTAAAACAAACATGGGAAACTCAGAGCAGAAAATTACCCAGAGATCACTGAATAGAAATGTTATGCACCTCCAGTACTAAATTACTGACAGCATGTGTTTAACAGAAATTTGAGAAACATGTTTCTATACTTGCTTATACTGATCCATGAGCTGTTGTCAACTGGCTGAATAATACTGGGATAATACTGATGTCTTGTACATTTTTGGCATGTAAGAATCTCATTTGTAGTGACTTGAAATTGAATCAAGCATATCAAAGGGAAGTCGAGTGCCTGTATCATGTTTCCCAAAGATTAAGAGAGCAGGCAACATTCTCTTTTCAAGCTTAGTTGCTGTAGCACTCCACTAAACTCCTCCTGGTCATCGAAAACATCTTCCCAAATACATACACTTTTATAAGCATCTGAGCAAGAGCAGATACTGATAGCAAATATTTTCAAAGCATCTAAGAAAAAATGGTGAATGTGCAAACTCTAATGGTGCATAGGCCGTGGGTTTTGGCTTAAATTTCTGTTAAGTTTTTTGGGGTTTTTTTTAAGGGGAAAAAAACAAAAGGCAGGGACATACACTGTCCCCAAACAAAAACAAACCACAAAAAAGGGTAAAAAGCTGGTGTCATCCATGATGATCAGATGTTACTGATTCTCCTGCCCTCTCAAGATCCAGGAAAAAAGGAGGAATCAGCTCTTGTCTTTACAATCATTTTTTCCATCCACCAATCCATGACAATTCAAGTATTCAAACTCCACATGTTTTCTGTCCAGCCCTGAGATATCAATGCACGTCCCTGCACAGGCAAAGAGAGAGAGTTTTGTCAAATCAGTGTGACCATGCCTTTTAAATGAGCACAATTCTGTTATGAAGGTGCACTCTAA